>CM061919.1:164226105-164692309 GCA_031002005.1 Vandiemenella viatica | reverse complement strand
GATTGAGTGTCAAAAGCGAGGTTTGCCTCATTCTCAAATTTTGATTTGGCTTGAAGTAAAATCCATCCAGAATAAATTGATCAAATAATTTCAGCCAAAATTCCGGACCCATTAATTGATCAAGAATTGTTTGATATTGTTACCAGTCACTCGATTCCACGGACCGTTGGTGCTTTTAACTGACATCGCCATGCTGGAAGGTGGAAAATGTAAGAGCGTTTCCAAAGGAATATAACGAATGATACTATTATCGGTATCGATGGTTATCCGTTGTATCGCAGCAGAAACGCTGAGAATGGCTAAAAATTTACAGTGCGAATGTCAAATTCTAGAAACAAAGTTGAAATTGACAATCAGTGGGTGGTACCATACTCACCATTGCTTTCAAAAACGTATAAGGCTCATATTAATGTCGAGTTTTGCAGTTCTGTAAAATCCATTAAGTACTTTGCAATATGCTAAAAGGCAGTGATTGGCCGTATTTGAAGTTCGAAATGTAAATAAAAATGACGAAATATCACGATACCAAATAGGTAGATACATCAGCAACAACGAAGCTATCTGGCATATTTTTTAGTTTTCGCATCCATGAAAGAGACCCTTCATCCCTCATCTTGCAATACATCTTGAAAACGGTCAACGTGTATATTTCACCGAAGAAAATATTTTCTAAAGAATACTTGAGCCACCAAAACGAAAAACCACAAACTGAATGTTTCATATTGTGTCAAAAATCTGATGTGTTCGCCAATTCCAAAACATTATTATATACCGATGTTCCAAGCTATTTTTCATGGAACAATTAGGTAAAAAATGGTAGCCACGTAAACAAGGAGAACCACATCCCTCGATCGCAGGCATATTCAAAGCAAAGACTTTACACAGTGCATCCAAAACAACGAGAATGTTTCTTTCAGCGTTTGTTATTGGTCATGTTTCCGAGACCAGCTTCTTTCGAATGTTTAAGAACAGTTAATGGTCGATTGTTCAATACATGTCGAGTGTTCAATACATGTCAAGATGCATGTCGCGAGTTGCAGCTGCTGGTAGACGACAACTATTGGGACCTGATACTTGCTGATGCAGCGTTGACAGCCACGCCGAATAGTATTCGTCAACTGTTCGCAATTATTTAGACACATGCTATCCAACACAATCTTCAAGTTTGTGAGAAAAATATAAAAACAGTATGACTGAAGATATAACTGAAATTTCAGTGTATATAAATACATAAAAAATAATTTAATTTATTTATTTTATAAATATCAATTTTTATATAATTTCAATTAGTAATTTGTAATGAAATGGTAAATTAAATTTTTGTGATCGTTTGTCCTTAATTTCAACTCTCCGTAACTCTTTACCATTTACATTGAATTTCCAAATCGCCTACAATGTGTTTGTGTTTATTAGTGAATATTAATTGACTATTTGAGGAAGTTTAGAAAACATTAATCCAACGTACTATAATTAGTAAGTCACAGCAACGCGTGACCGGTCAGCTAGTATATATATATATTCAAGCAATAATGCCTTTCACTATACATTAGTATGGTAGAAAGCATCATATAATCGAAATTTTAATTGTTTCTGTTTTATTTCCACCTAAAAATGTAGTAACTAACTGCAGGAGCTCATTTTGTGGTCCGCTAATGACCTCGATGTCGACGGGCCCTAAAACAACAACAATCTTTTTACTCCTCTCTTTACAGTTGTCTTAAGATTTGAGTTTTGGCAAAATTTTGTAATTTCTAAGTCCTTTCCAATACTGTTTATATCAACTTGACGGTTAGTTGTAATACCATTTTTTATAAATTTCTACATTAACCTTGGCATTTTTAAAACGTTTAAATACTCCTTGGTAGGGTCCAGACAATCTAGCAATGGCTTTGGGACAAAATAAATTGTCTGTCTTCTTCTTTTTTTATAATTCCGGGGCACTAGCGTGAACTAGATCAAGTTAGTAGTCTAGTTTATATTTAAAATTGCGTTTCTATTCATTTTTTGTTTCTTCCTTTTGAATGTTTCCGAAGACCTTTACACATATTAATACAAAGTTACAATTTAGTAGCGCAGTGATACTATTCTCTCAGTAGTACTAGCGCTTTTTACCAAAAGTTTGTTTCATGAATAATCAAACGAGCACTCTCACGGTGATTCAGTTTTACACTTCTCATAAACAAAATATTGTTATATTAGAAGGTAATTTTCTACCTAATACTTAATTGCTTTTGTTTCTAATCAAATATATATTATTGCAGTTTATTTATTAAAGCCATTATTATGTAATAAGCATCCGTGTGCTAGCAGCTTTTGTGTGAGCAAGAACAGTATTGAACCTAATCAACAAACTACATGTTTCATATCGAAAACTAGCACCATCTACCATGACTCATGACTTCTAAGTGGTGATTAATTGAAGTATTCTGATTTACGGTATGTTTTTTTTTTACTTATTCATACACAGTACACAATAAATTATTTATTTTTTTGCATTCAATTAGTGGAGAAATGGTAATTTTAACTTCGCCTCTGACACCATTTATAAATATGCAAATGACACACATTTTTTTCTGGTGTCAGTTTTAAGTCAGTTAAAAAAAACTGAGAGGGTGAGATCATAAAAATAATGGGTTGAAAAATAAAGACCACCTCAATACTTATTTACTTACTAATTTCCTGTAATGTTTGCTTAAATGATGCAGTATTTACCTCCTAAACTTCTATCAGCAGAGCACCAGTTTTAACTCTAGGAGTAATGAAGAGTAGTTCATCCAACTACTTCAATAGATTTCACCAGACAGATCCAATCATATTCTAAATACTAGCTTCGCTGATGAAAACATTATTTCTTAGTCATTTGACCCATAATTCTTCCATCATTAGTGTTCAAAACGGTCTTATTCCTTATTACTTTTTAAGTAAATTACTTTTCTCAAAGCATTTTCTCGTTATTTTAGACGTGGGGAAAAATAGCCTCAGCCCTTCTGACTTTTCAGGGAACAAAATGTTTGAACTGTTGATAACCACATGTAACTTCACGTTTCCAGGATCCCTCTTATGACTTTAACTGAGACATACACCAATGTTAACATTTTTGTTCAAAAATCAAGTTCAGATATTCCCGCAAGTAACTTTCCCTAAAATTCTATTTAAAACTACTGGTTGCGTATGTAATATCTGCAATGTAATTTGAAGGCATAATCAACAGAGTAATTCGTATAAACATTTGAACACTGGTTATTACTCTACAGCGTTGTAATTCAAGAATTTTTTTACGTCACCCCGTAAGTGGAATGACGTCGCCAGGCGTGGGGAGTTAATAAGTTATGAAGTCTAATCGATTACTTTTCTCCCAACAGTCACTAGATAACGCGCAGTTAGCATCATGGTAAGTGGTGTGTGTAAATGGACTGTGCGTGCGGATGGTCTGTTTCTCTGGGAGTCCGATTAATCCAATACTACACATATAAATACTTCTCTCCGTTTATTTAACACGGTTATAAATTATTTCTATGGACTCTACGCTTATCGTAGCTTAGGTTCTCGTGTCAGAGCCTTTGTACAAAGCCTGCACATCTTGATTTCCTTCTTGTAGTTAGTGTCATTAAAGGCTCTTTCTCCTAAGGGAGGAAAGTGTTTTCAAATACCTGCACATTATCTCATCTTTGTGCTAATGTGTTTTGCCTTTTAATTGGCATGACCAGGAAATGAAAGGTGGGATTTGCAGGCGCACCTCCGGCATCTCCACAGTTCATTAATGCAAATAAGTTAAATGCATCTAAATTGCCAAAAGTGGAAGAAACATTGTGCAATAAATAATGTTACAATAATTTTAGTGACCAGCAAAAATCACCTTCCTTCATTCGAATAAAAATCACGTAAAGATACAAAAAAAAAATGAAAAAAATACATCTAAGTTTGAGAGATTCCTTAATGATATTTAATAACTATGTTTGCATCATATATGTGAATAATCAAGAAATGTTTGTACAGTTAGTTTTCCGATACTATTAACCAAATTCACATAACCCGTCCTCTCTAATTAAAGAAAAAACTGAACCAAAAACCATTCCATTTATAAAACTGGCCGTTTATAACAGTTAAGTTTTTAAAGTATCTAAACCTTTTTTAGCATCTGGTGAACTGATAGCGTTGTAGCAACGACTGAGTGAAAGATTCAAGGAATTGAAAAGCATTATCAGGTTATCTTATTCGATTTTAAATGGATATGTTTTTTCCATTCTTTTTGTAAACGAAAACCCAACTTCTGTCTAACGGGAAATGATTCGATGTTATAATAAACACCACATGATGAGTGCTTGTTGACGGTTTCTTGTTAATCAGAAACAACGCAGTACTCAAAATGCTTGTACATCCGGAAACACAAGCAAAAACTGCAGCAAACTGTAATCAGGCAAGGGTAGGTTTTTAGGGTTGAATTATCGCTGCCATGCAGTATATCGGTGTAATATATCCGTCAGGGTGGGCGCAGAACATACCGCGTTATTAGCCACAATTACTTCAGGTGCCACACAGGTTTTGTTTGCCGTCACTGTTATTTCCCTTCATTACCTCCGATTCCATCGAAATATACTTACACAACTCAGCAGAGTTCCAGAACTCACTAGCTAATCTGTCTCATGAACTGAAATATGTTAATAGTGTTAGATGTGATACGAAAATAAATATGTTTACACGGTAATTCTTTGAGTAAGGAAAAAAATTTCCTTAACGATTTCTTTGTGCCTTAGTCAGTGCTGCAGCAGAAATTAGTTTTAGTTTTCGCGCTTCCTAAATGAAAGACGGAACCCGCAAGGAATAAGTATTTTTCGAATCACTCTTTGCCCATCTATTGCATCTTCTTAACTTCCAAATCTTTTAAGTAACATATCTGTAACTGCGGCTACCAACATCATAGTAACGCAAAAATTAGAAATATAAATGATGAGGAAAATAATTACCGGGGTTGGGATTTAATTTTTCTATATCTTCGTCGATACCAAACGTAGACTGTTATTTTTCGACTCTGAAAATGTTTTATTATTAATTTTATTACATGATTTTTACGCAAAATAAATAAAAATGTATTTCCAAAACCAGTAATCTCAAATTCGTCCATTATTTGCGGTAGAATCCTAAATATTATGTTAAAAACATTTCCTTCGTTTCGAAAATTCTGGTTTTATTAAAAAAATTTTAATATTAGCGTTAGCAAATTTGATCATTCAATAGGTAATTGTATTTTTTTTTTTTTGTCGTCAGTCTTTCGACTGGTTTGATGCAATCCTCCATCCTTTCCTATCCTGTGCTAACCTCTTCATTTCTACATACCCCTTACAGCCCACATCATCAATTATCTGATTTATATATTCTAATCTCTGTCTTCCTCTACAGTTCTTACCTTCGACTGTTCCCTCCACTAACAAGTTAACCAATCCAGCATGTCTCAAATATGACCTACCAGCCTGTCTCTTCTTTCTGTAAGCTTCTTCCATAAACTTCTTTTCTCACCCATTATTTCCAAAACTCGTTCATTTCTTACTTTGTCTGTCCACTTAATTTTCAGCATTCTTCTGTAACACCACATTTCAAATGCTTCAATTTTCTTTCTTTCCGGTATTCCTAAAGTCCACGTTTCGCTACCATAAAGAGCTGTGCTCCACACAAAGAGTTTCAAAAAGTTCTTTCTAATTCCTAGATCAATATTTGAAACTAAAAGGTTTCTCTTTTTCATGAAAGCTCTTTTTGCTAGTGCTATTCTGCTTTTGACATCATTCTTGCTTCGGCCATCGGTTGTAATTTTACTTCCCAAGTAACAGAATTCGCTTACTTCTCCTATTGCATCCGATCCTATTTTTATATTTAATCTAGTATTGGTATCATTTCTGCTACATTTCATCACTTTTGTCTTGCTTTGATTTATATTCAGTCCAAAATCTTCCTTCAGTACTTTCGTTCATGCTATTCAATAACTTCTCAATATCCTCAGCCCTCTCTGCTAACAAGACAATGTCATCAGCAAAACGTAGCATACTGATTTTTTCTCCCAGAAAACTTATGCCACATGGAAATTTTTCTTTGACTTTCTTCATTGCTGCCTCTACATACAAGTTGAATATTAACGGGGATAGACTACAACCTTGTCTCACACCCTTTTTAACTGATGCATGTCTCTCGTGATTCTCTACTTTTATTACCGCCACTTGATTCTTATATAGTTTATAGAGTATTCTTCTATCTCGATACTTTAGACCTGACTTCTTTAAAATTTTGAACATCTTGTCCCACCTAACATTATCAAACGCTTTTTCTAAATCAACAAATGCCATAAAAGTATCTTTGTTTTTCTTGAGCCGCCCTTCAAGTATTAATCTTAAAGACAGAATTGCTTCCCTTGTACCGCGATTTTTCCTAAACCCAAACTGATCTTCACCTACTATCTCTTCTACTACCCTTTCCATCCTTCTGTATATTATTCTGGTCAGTAATTTTGAAGCATGTGATGTTAGACTAATGGTGCGATAATTCTCACATTTGTCGGCTTGTGCTTTCTTTGGAAGTGTGAACATGATATTTTTATTAAAATCAGTTGGAATTTCTCCTGTTTCATAACTTTTTGAAATCAGCTTGAATAATCTTTCGATTCCTACCACTCCTAGGGATTTAAGAAGTTCTGCAGGGATTTCATCAATTCCAACTGCCTTATTTGCTTTTAAGTCATTCAGAGCTTTATTAAATTCTGTCCTCAAAACAGGATCCCCTAAGTCATCAATGTCAACATCACCTTCCTTTTCGATTACACTATTGTTCAAGTCGTCCCCATCATAAAGTTTCTCAATGTATTCTTTCCATCGGTTAGCTCTATCTTCTGAGCTTAAAAGAGGTTTCCCATCGGCAGCTTTAATGTTCATACCTCTTTTCTTCATTTCTCCAAAATTCTGTTTGATCTTTCTGTAGGCAACATCTACTTTACCTACGACCATTTCCTTTTCTACTTCTTCACACTTTTGTTGTAGCCATTTTTCTTTTGCTATTTTGCATTTCCTATTTATTTGATTTCTAAATTGCCTGTACTGCTCTCTTCCTGCTTCATCCTGAGCATTTTTGTACCTTCTCCTCTGATCCATCAGCTCCAAAATTTCTTCTGTGATCCAAGGTTTTCGGGCAGATTGTTCCCTAAAGCCTAATGTTTCTTTACCAGCTTTCATTATTTCGGTCTTTAATGCATTCCATTCGTCCTCGGTTGTGCTCCTTTCAGAGATACTTCTTAGACCCAAGTCTACTATTAATGCAAATTTTTCTCTAGTGCTAGATTGTTTCAGTTTATTCACTTCCAGTTTGTTCTGCTTATACTGCTTCCTTATTCGCTTAAGTTTCAGCCTGCACTCCATTATTATCAAATTATGGTCAGAGTCTATGTCTGCTCCTGGGTACGCTTTACAATCTAGAACTTGATTCCTGAATCTCTGTTTGACCATGATATAATCTAGCTGATATCTGCCTGTATCCCCAGGATGTTTCCACGTGTAAATTCTTCTTGCATGGTTCTTAAACAGTGTGTTTGCCACTACTAGCTTATATCTTTCACAAAATTCTAGCAACCTGCTTCCTCGTTCATTTCTTTCTCCTAGACCAAAACTTCCTACAGTATTCCCATCTTTTCCTTCTCCCACTATTGCATTCCAATCACCCATGACTATTAGATTTTCCTCCCCCTTCACATATTGAATTAATTCTTCAATTTCAGCGTATATTTTTTCTATTTCTTCGTCATCTTCCTGTGATGTTGGCATATACACTTGTACTAATGTGGTTGGGACAGGCTTAGTTTCTAACCTCATCAAAATAATCCTGTCACTAAACTGTTCATAATAACTCACCCGTTTCCCTACTTTCTTGTTCATTACAAATCCTACACCAGTGACTCCATTGACAGCATGTGTGCTAATTATCCTGTGTTCCCCAGACCAGAAATCCTGTGCGTCCTTCCATTTAATCTCACTAATCCCAACAACATCTAACTTAAGTTGTTCCATCTCCCTTTTTAAGTTTTCTAACCTACCGGCCCTATTCAGACTTCTAACATTCCACGCTCCGACTCGTAGAATGTTTCTATCCATTCTGATGACTCCTCCCTGAGCAGTCCCCACCCGGAGATCCGATTGGGGGACTATTTTACCTCCGGAATATTTTACCCAGGAAGAAGCCATCATGATATATGTAATTTGAGAGGATTACATGTCCTCGGGATACCCTTTGGGTCTTTAATGCAGTGGTTTCCCGTTGCCTTCTGCATCCCCATGCCGTTGATCATTTCTGATTCATCCGCCTTTAGGGGCCGTTTCCAACCCCAAGGACAAGAGGGTGCCCTGAACCGCTCCCCGCTCTTCCGCCCTCCTTTCGGAGGCCGTTGGCAAGCAGTGGGTGATTCCTTATACCGGGAATCTTTCAGTCGCCAGAGCCTCGTCCGTGCAAACAGGGTGCACCACGTGAAGGAGAGGTTGACATTTGGTTGGAAAAGGCTAGTATAGCCTCTCCCAAAATGGCTATATATTCATTTTTAAATAACACATTTGAGGAACTGAATAATAAAATGAATCCTGTAGGAATATTTTGTGATCTTGCAAAAGCATTTGACTGTGTAAATCATGAATTACTTTTGAAAAAAATGGAATACTATGGTATTTTTGGGACCGCAGGTAAATGGTTTAAATCATACATTGAAAGCCGAATGCAAAAAGTTTCAATTTTTGATTCTAAAATAAGTAAAGATGCTTCATCAGACTGGGAGAAAATAAAACACGGAATTCCACAAGGCTCTGTCTTAGGTCCCCTCCTCTTTCTGTTATACATCAATGACCTTCCTGGAAATTTATCCGACAAAGTTAAGAGTGTTTTATTTGCAGATGACACTAACCTGACTGTGCGTAAAACACCAAACAGTACTATAGAATTTAATGTAAATGAAGTACTTAGAGTAGTAGCAAATTGGTTTAAGGCAAATTCATTAAAATTAAATTTTGAAAAAAACACATTATATTAGTTTTAAAACGAAAAACTATGCACAGCCAGATATATGTATAAACTATAAAAACAACAAAATCTTAGAAACAGAGAGTATAAAATTTCTTGGTATTAAAATAGATCAGAAACTCTGTTGGCATGATCATATCACTACACTACTGGCAAAGTTAAGTAGTGCCACCTTCGCAATACGAACACTTTCTCTAACAGCAGATCTAGAAGTAATGAAACAGGTGTACTCCTCATATTTTCATTCAGTAATGTCATATGGCATAATTTTTTGGGGAAACTCTTCACAAAGTAAAAAAGTTTTCATAGCACAGAAAAGAGCTATTAGGTTTCTGTGTAGGGTAAAACCAAGAACTTCTTGCAGACAACTCTTTAAGAAACTCAATATTCTTACAATGTATTCTCAGTATATATATTCTCTCATGAGCTTTGTCATAGAAAATTTTAACCTGTTTACACCTAATTCACAGGTACACAGTTTCAATACAAGAAACAGAAATAACTTGCATAAAACACAAACATCTCTGTCATTAGTACAAAGAGGAGTTAATTATTCTGGGATACATCTGTTTAATAAACTACCTAATCGTATAAAACAGCTTTCAGATAATAAAGATGTATTCAAACAAAAACTTAGAGATTATCTTATTGGCAACTCCTTCTACTCCATTCAAGAATTTGAAGAAAATAATTAATTGTACTCATTATGACGTTAGCAAAACTCAGTTGCAAAAATGTATGTTTATTATTATTTCTTGTATTTGTAAAATATGTATATATATATATATATTTACTATGATATGACTCATATCATGTGTATATGTATCAACAATGACACGTTTCACATCCCAGAGGTACTTCCTCAGCAGGGATCCATGGAACAAGATTGATAAATAAATAAATAAATAAATAAATAAAAAGTTCAGGACACAATCAAACCAAAGTTTCAAGATTTCTTTTTAGCTTTCTTAGATATTCACAGGATCTATTTTACAGTTATTTTTAACATGCTCATTTCTACTTTGATGGAAAAACCTTAGGCAGTGGAATCTGGCCCTGAATGATAATTTCTAATTATCTTGTTAAACTAGTTACTTAATATCTCTGCTTTTTTTCTCAGTGACTTCTTCTTCTTTCTTATCCATAATTGTCTGTATTCCCTCCTTACCCCTCAGTTTTCTGTTACAGTCATAGAAATTTCTAGAAGCATTATTGAATAATGTCCCATAAACCCTTTTATGCTTCCTTCCCTCTTTGTGGTCATTAATTCTTTGTTTAGTTGTTTCAAGCATTCCCTGCTGCTTTGCTGTCTCTTAACTCCGATTTTTTCTGTTCTCACCAGTCTTTTTGACCCCCTGATGCTCTATAATAGTACATAGTTTCTGTAGTTTTAATTGTTTTCTTTTTTGGAATAAAAATTCCTTCGCTTACTCTTGTCATCACCTAGAACTCTTTCCAAATCCTCCACACTGTACTGGTATTTATTTTATTTTATTTATTTGTTTGTCAATCTTGTTTCATGTCTCCACATTGAAATCCTTTCCATAAAATATTTCTGAAATATGCGCATTTTTATAATTTTATCTATAACCACCACAATCTTGACCACTGATTATCTGAAACCCTCCAACATACATCCCTGATTCCTTAGATCCCAAAAAGTTATCACCAGGATTTATTAGGAAAATATCTATCATGTTCTGTCCCCTCATGAACTGCTCCAGGCCATTTGTGTAAACTCACCACTCAACAAGGTATTTGCAAATCTTTGCTCTCTTGTGTTATTTATCCTATTTCCTACCCAGTTCACACCTGATAGATTTAAGTCACCACCAACAATGATCATTGTACACCCATCTCTGAATTCTGAATATGAACTTAATTTCTCTGCTAGTACCTCATTGAGGTCACTCATTTTTGCAGCTCAATAAGCAGCCAAGATCCTTATTCTATTCATGTCCCCTCATAAATCTACCCCCAGTAACTGATGAATATGGTTTGTGAATATCATTACTCAGCATGGTTTGTAAATGCCTGGAAACTGCAGTGGTCTTTGCCAACCAGTACAAATATTCCCCCATCTGTTCCTTCTCTACCTCTGTGGTATGCTCTTTAATACCCAGGTAAAATCTCAGTGTCTATCATGCCTTCCCTAAATCAAGTCTCTGCTCCCATAACTGCTTGAGGATTTTGACTCTCTATTAAGTTGCCACCTTTCTCAGATCACTCCCCAAACTAAAACTAGCATTTCCATCAAAATTATTCTTCCTTGCCCCACTATCACTACTATATCCTTCTTAGTGAAACCCCTAACAATTTGTTCTATATCTTCTGTTAAATGTGCTAATACTGTGGTAGGTATGAAAAAACTTTTGTCCAGCTATCCAGTGGCTAAAAGATCATGCAAAAGTGGATTTATAATACAGTATAATACATTCATTTCCATATATCTCAATATGATAAACTATCTCTTTGGGATGGAGAAAGTAGTAATTTAACAGTAAAATAATTACATAACAAAATAAATAGATAGATGAATAAAAAAGGAAGAATGATTCAGGAATCACAGTATGTAAATCGGAGAACGACCTTATCCACACAATTAGAAATGAGAATTAAAAATTTGAAACTAAGCCTGGGTATATCATGAAGGAATTAAACAAGTTGAAAAAGCATAAAGGGGTTGATGTAGATGTACCTGTATAACAGGATCAAAATGATAGAAGACTGTTAACAGCTGCATGGTGATCTGGATAGGATATCTAGCTGGGTAGGTCAACATGTGATGAAGGTAAATGCAATGAAGAGACAACTTATTAGGTTCATAGACAACAAACTAAAGGTTGGTTATGATTATAAAGTCAGAAAAGAATTGCTTGTTGAAGATCAGGAATGCAAATACCTTGGCAAAAAATTTGATAACAAACTCAAATTGGCAAGACACATTGGAGAGATAGTAGGAAAAGGTTTTGAAATCTTTCTCTTGTAATCTGGAGGTATACTTGTACCAGGGAAGTAAGGAAACTGGGTTACAAAACTGTGGTCAGACCATTGCTTGCATATGGTAGTGTAGTATGGGACCCACATTTTGCATACCGGTATCAGATACAGGAGTTGGTTCGGGTCAAAGAAGAGCTCCTAGATTTGTCTCTGGAAATTACCACAGAACACAATCAGTAACTGATATGTTAAATGTGCCAAGATGAGATTCATTGGAAGACAGTAGGAGGTTGAAGAGAGTCATGGAAGAATATTGGTGATGAGGCAAGGAAATGTATTGGTGGAAGAATTAAGAGAGGTGTATGGAAAGGAAAAGACGACAAGCTGGCTTTTTTTCTTATGGCTTTACACCTCATCAGTAGCATAGCTAGGTCAAAAAGGACCTCGCTGCAAAAAATTATTTTGGGCCCTCAGGCCAGATGGACGACCATTTTTCTTTTCTGAGCTGTGCTCGAGGGCCCCCTGAGGTGCACTCGGGGACCCCCTAAGAAGTGTTCGGGGGCCCCTTGAGCAAGGGGGGCCCGGTATACTGCCCCGCCTAGCCCTTGCACCTTATCAACATCGATGTCAAGGTCATTGGTGGCAGGAAAGATTAAGACAAGGAACAAGAAGGAATTTGGCTGTGGCCTTTTGAAGGAAGCATCCCAGCATACAGCTGAAATGATTTGGGAAAACCATGGAAAACCCAAATCTGGATGCCTTGACGGGGATTCGAACCTGCATCCTTCTGAATGCGAGGCCAAAGCATTACAGCACACCCACCACGCTTGGTCACTCTAATTTTGGCATAAGGGTATAGGGAAATTCTCTTTCATAGGTAAGTTGTCAGGGATTTGAATATACCAAGAGAAATGATGAATACCAAAGGATAGGAAAAATAACCCATAAAAGTTTTAAGGTTGCAACAAGTGAAAACCCATGAGGCGAACAAAAAAATTCAACACTTCGGTTTGAAACACTATTCATGCTCTAGAAAATAATCCATTTGGGGAATAATTTAAAAAAAAAAAAATGCTGAAAGGATTTAATGCTGAAATTCGTAGAGGGTAAAACTAGGTGAGTACAGGAAAGGGGAAAAATGGTTATGTAGGGAAATTGCCGCTGGAGCGTTCACTCCATTACAATTAAATTAAAGTATTCCTACAATCACTGCCTCTGTGTTATTGACCTCATTCCTTCACACTTGTCTGTCATTAACAGCGAGCCCATGTGATCATTTACTGTTTATTTATGTGAATTTAAAATGTGTGATACAATAACATTCCGGCTAAGTGTGAGGTTCGTAGTCTAATAACATTTTTGAATGTGTAAAAAGTCCACCCTAGCGAAATTTACAGACAGGTAACCAAGGTTTATAGTAATGTGATGAATGAAGCTTCATTTCGGAAATAGTGTGGGCTATTATGTTTAATGGTAGCTAAAATGTGCTTTAAATTATTCTTCCTCAAAATTCCTATATAATATGAAGTTGTTTGATTATGGTACATGATTTTCACAATTCTTAAAACAGGAAATGGCTATTTGCAAGGATTTTTTTTTTTTAATTTTAACAAAAGTTTTGTATAGATTTTGATAAAACTTTTGTATTTTACTCAGGAAAAATTCTCCTTTCTTTTGAATATAGTCAACTCCAAGCGCGTATCCAGCATCAGAACTATGGGGGGATGCACATCTGAATTAGGGTGGGGGGGGGGGTGGAACTCGTATTTTTTTCGAGGAAGTGGGGTGGGGAACTGAAACATGTCTATTTATCACAAAATAAAAGTCAAACCAATTGAGGAACTATTTTTATGATTGATTAACATAGTAATGCAAGGACCTATTATGCAGTTAATCAAGATTGTAACTCAATTATAGTTTTTTTATGTAAACATTAATCGTCTCGGATTCACAGAAAAATTTTCAATAACTTTATTTGTCAATATCTCATGGTATACTTTCACCAAATTTCGATGCACACTCATCAGGCATAATCCAGTCAATCTTTCCTCTTCCACAGTGCTCCTGAGCCAGTTCTTCACGCGTCAAATCGTACTGAAGGCAACTTGATTTTTCTTCTAGGGGGAGCAGCAACCCCCCGCCCCCCTTGCTCCTCGCTGGATACAACCATGGTCCCCTCACTGAATTTAATCGCGTTCTCTTACCTAAAAATTCGACTATCAAGCACGTTTGACGTTTTCCATTAAATCTATCAAAAACAATACTTAAATATTTACTATCCTTCTCAAACTTTTACCTAATGTGTAATAAAAAATTACGTATATCCTGAGCTACAAATCATTCTCCTATCCTTAAGACCTTGACTTCAGGAATTTTCTAAGTGTTTATTACGACTTGTCCAAGCGTGTTAGCTTCAACTTTCAAAGTCCTAGATCTTTTCAGTAAAATTTTGTATCTGCTAAGTTACCTATTTTATTTTGCTTCTTGCGGCCTGAAGTACCTCACAAAATTAATGCAACGTTTTCTATGAATGCTTTATAGCGGTAATGTTTAAGTTACATTACCTTATGTTTTAACCCTTTCGTGACCAAATTATTTACAGAAGTTGTGGAATTCTTATGAGCACTTTATTGCGCTAAGGAACCACACTTAAAATTATAGTTTCAATCTTGAATAGTGAATAATTAGTCTATAGTTACAAAAAAATTAGTGGGAACTATTGTTCCCACTGAACTCTGGACTAACTCAACTCGGGAATTTGAAAAAAATATTTATTTATTTTTAAGTGCAAAAAACATCAGAAATATTACATTTAAACATGTATTAATTTGTGTTGTCATTTGAGTTCACTATGGTGATGTACTAAGGAATATAGAAAAGCATGGTGCTATACACAAAGGTACACCACAGCTGCTACAAATACTTTTGTTCTCTTTCTTTGTCCCTTTGTGCTACATTAACGGCATCTTCTGTTTGACATGTTTCCAATATTCGCTAGCTTCTATTGTCAAATCGAAACCATTATCATCACCTGCACAATAATGTTACCACTAACATCGTTCGAAATTTGTGAAGTATTCGCTGAATCTTCATCAGAATCTGAGTCAGTATTGAAATCTGAATCTTCTGCATCTTCTGGTAGGGAGTGCAAAATTCTCAGAATCTCTTCTGGCCTGAGCCCAGGCATTCTAAACAATGGGAAACGCACAATAAACAAAGTGCCGATTTTACAGCTACACAGTTTGCACATCCCAAACAGGTTCAGTGGGATAAATAGTTCCCACTAACTTTCCTTGCTACACAGTTTGCACATCCCAAACAGTTCAGTGGGATAAATAGTTCCCACTAACTTTCCTTGCAATATTTCTGTGGTTTTCGATGAAATTTGATAAATACAGTCATATTACTGTCTCCTTAGTAAATATGAAAGTGGACAAATATAAAACAAGTCACTTCACACACAACAGAAAAGCGCAGAATACAAATATAGCTGTTGTGGTCAAATTATTGGGTCCCTTACACTCAGAAACCGCGCCACTGCATTTATTGACTAAGAATGTAGACATACAACAGCTTCTGCGAGCCAGTTGATAAACTACACGTAGTTACCACACTATAACAGAGATGGGAGCACAAGTTAGACGTGTATGGAGTAACTACACTCTACACAGTAATAAATGAAAGCTGAGGTGTACTTAAGCACAGCTATTTATTATGCAAGAGGTTGCATACACAATAACAGAACACGCGGTAGCGCGACACAGATAAAAAGAACAAGTTCATACGCGGCACGTGGCTAGCAGCCGACTGGCTCCAAGTAGTACGGTTGTCTCCCACCTGGTCTAGTTGGCGCTCCCGTCGGCTCGATCAGGGCGCCGGCTGTTGGCAAAGAGATGAACCATGGCGTGGTCGATTGCAGGCGCCGACTGGTGGCGAAGATTTGTACTTTAGGCTGGGCAAGGATCCGCCACAACCACTCTCCCCCCAGTGACTTACTCAGGGAGAGTAAGGAACGAGACTCGCTTCTTGCCACCGGTGCTGGTGTCTGCACGGGAACCCCTCGCGTAGGTTCTCATGGGTCGGTCCATTGATGTAGATGTGTGCGTCAGTGCTGGTGGATGTTCTGCCCGGGGGGTGTCGGTCTGGTCGTGGTCTGTTTTGGCGATGAAGGCAGGCTTTCAAGCATGTCCACTGAGACTGCCTTGTCCTCCCCGTTGATTTTAATCACGAACACTCTGTCACTGATGCGCCTAACGACCTCATGCGGCCCTGTGTAAGGTGGTTCAAGAGGCTTCTTCACAGAGTCTACACGTTTGAAGACGTGGGTACAGGTGTATAGGTTTTTCAGTAGAAACAGGCGAGCCTTGGTGTGGTGAGCCGTTGGTGTGGGCCTGGCGGCGCGGATGTGCTCTCGAAACTTCTCCAGGAAGAACTGTGGATCAGCTGGAGTGTCTTCAGAGATGAAGAATTCGCCAGGCAGTCGAAGCGGCGTCCCAAAGAGCAGTTCAGCTGGAGAGGCCTTCAGATCCTCCTTGTAGGCGGTGCGTAGGCCGAGGAGAATGGTTGGCAGTAGGTCTGGCCAACGTAGGTGAGTATTGCACATCAAAGCGGCCTTTAACGAACGGTGCCAGCGTTCGACGAGTCCATTGGACTGCGGATGGTACGGCGTGGTGCGAATTCGCTGAGCTCCTATCAGGCGCGATAGTGCGGTGAAGAGAGCTGACTCAAATTGTGGACCTTGATCCGTGGAGATCGTAAGTGGAGTGCCGAATAGACAGATCCATTGTGTATAGAAGGCTGAGGCAACTGTATCAGCCAGTATGTTGCTGAGCGGGATGGCCATTGGCCATCTGGTGAAACGGTCAATAATGGTGAAGGCAGTACCGGAAACTTGCGACCTGCGGCAGCTCGATGAGGTCCAGGTGGATGTGGTCGAACCGGTTATTGGGAACAGCAATGTTGAGTGGTGTCAGTCGGTTGTGACGGTGAATTTTAGCTCGCTGACACGGTATGCATCTTCGAGTCCATAGGAGTGCATCCCGTCTGATACCTGGCCACACGTAGCGTTCCTTCAGCATCCGGGCGGTGACTCTGCCACTAGGATGCGAAAGCCCATGAACGGCGTCGAATGCCCGTCGCCTGAGATTCTGTGGGATGTAGGGCCTCACTCGATTTTCCAGAACGTTGCAAATTATATCGAGGCCGTCAATACGCAGAGACTGCAAGTTGAGTAGTGTTGATTCCCGGAGTGTTGGCAGCTCTTCATCGGCCATCTGCGCCTGGTGGATCTCCTCGTGGCTGATCGTCGTTGGCATGGAGATGGAGTTTATGCGGGAGAGTGCATCGGCCACGACATTGTCTTCACCCCGTGTGTGGACAATCTCAGTGGTGAACTGTGAGATATAGTCCAGGTGGCGTAACTGGCGTGGAGATGCCTTCTCCGGTCGCTGCGAAAAGGCATACGTGATGGGTTTATGGTCTGTCTGGATGACGAAGTGTCGGCCCTCAAGAATGTGCTGAAAGAAACGAATGGCCGCATAGATTGCGAGAAGCTCTCGGTCGTATGTGCTGTAACGGGTTTCGGCTGGGATGAGCTTCCGTGAGAAAAACCCCAGTGGTCTCCAGGTCCCATCCTGAAGCTGTTCAAGAACGGCTCCGATGGCCGTGTCGGATGCATCAGTCCTCAGACAAAGGCTCGCTGACGGCGAGAGGAAAGTCGTTTGTACAGCGTGGGCAACACCACGTTTGCAGGCAGCAAACGCTTGCTCAGTAGCGGGAGTCCAAGGAACTGGGCGTTTGTCGTTTCGTTTAGAGTCTTTCAGCAGGTCGTTAAGTGGGGCCTGCATCTGTGCAGCGCCAGGGATGCACCTCCTGTAGTAGTTGACCATTCCCAGGAACCGACGGAGATCGGAGATGGTCTGAGGTTGCGCATACGACGCGATGGCTTGGACTCTCTCCGCCGGGGGTTTGTAACCGGAAGCGTTGACTGTGTATCCCAGGTAGATGACCTCTGACTTCCCGAACTGGCACTTCTTATGATTGATTGTTAGTCTGTTTGCACGAAGGATGTCGAACACCGTGGTGAGGTGCTTTAAGTGCTCCTCGTGTGATTTGGAGAAAATGATCAAGTCATCGATGAAACAGCCAACAAAGTCCAGACCTCGAAGCAGATTGTCCATGTGGCGTTGAAAGGTCTGTGTAGCATTGCGTAGCCCGGGCGGCATGCCGACGAACTCAAAAAGTCCGAAGGGCGTCGTCACTGCGGTCTTTGGAATGTCTGACTTGGCAACCGGAATCTGGTGGTAGGCACGGACCAAGTCGATTGTGGAGAACACTGAGCAGCCATGGAGACGCTGAAGGATGCTGTCTCCGTGAGGGACAGGATAACGGTCAGGAACAGTGATCCCGTTCAGCCGCCTGTAGTCGCCGGTAGTTCGCCAACCACCGAGTTTCTTCGGAACCATGTGAATCGGGCTGGCCCACTGACTGTTTGAGGGTCGTATCACGCCGTGATGCAGCAGCAGGTCGAAATCCTCCTTGGCGGCCTTCAATTTCTCGCCAGTAAGTCGGCGAGGGCGATCAAAGACAGGAGGGCCAGTGGTCTCAATGTGGTGAACCACAACATTGTCAGACTGGGTGACAGGAACAGTGTTAGGCCTCGTGATGTCTATGTAGCGTGTGAGCAGGTCGGCATAGATCTTGTCCTGGTCACCCATACAGGCGTTCTGGTTGATGGTTGAGACTGTGTGGATGGTGGCTTCACAGAGTTGGCCCGTGGTCGTCAGAGATGTAAGAGGATCGATGAGGCATCTCCCCTTCAGGTCCAGGAGCAGAGAGTGGTGAACTAGGAAATCCGCTCCAATGATGGCTGCCTTGACATCTGCAATAATGAAGGACCATTTGAATGCTCGGCGTAAGTTAAGATCCAGCGCCAGGAGTTTTTGTCCATAGGTGTGAATGACGGTTCCGTTGGCGGCGTACAGCTGGAAGTCATCCTTCTTGCAACATCCGGAAATGGAGGCCTTAGGTACCAGTGAAACAACCGAGCCAGAGTCGACCAAGAACCTCATGTTCGTTGTACGGTCGTAGAGGTGCAATCGGTATTCCTTGGTGAGGCGGGCGTTTGTGGTGCTGTCGCCGGCCGCCTGAACGATCGACAGCGCCTCTAGTTTTCCGACGGCTGTCTGGATGCGTAAGAGCAGGGCGGCTCGCAGCTCCTAGCGTCTTCTCCAAAGCGGCGGTGATAGAAACAGACTGTGGCACTTGATGGGGATCGTCTGCGGTAGCGAGAGCTGCTGCGAACACTGCTAGGCTCACGTGCGCGGCCACGTTCATTGAAGCTGCTGATGAGCGTGGCGTTGATCTTGCACAGCTCAGCCACGGCCAGCTTCAAGTTGGAGATTTCTTCTGTGAGCGATTACGAGCGGATCGGCAGGCAGGCGGTCCGGAGATCGTGACTTGGAACGCGTGTAGCCAGCGGCCATAACGGTTGGAGGAGACTGCATCTCATGTAGCTCGTCCGCGATCTTCGCCTGTTCGTCAAGGGAGATGCCTTTCACCAGCTTCAAACAGCGTTGGATTGACGGAGGCAGCAAGGCAAGCCAGCGAACCCTGATGACGTCCGGAGTTGCTCTGCCGCCGGCCAGGGTAGTCATTTGCCTGAGGAGCTGTGTTGGTTTTTTGTCGCCGAGCTCCAACTCGGTGAGGGCCTTGTGAAGTTGGCGGTCGGCTGAATCTGTCAGCCGGCTGATAATCTCGGTTTTTAGGCGATCATATCTGTTCTCCTTAGGCGGATTAGACAGCAGGTCTGCTACCTCCATCATGATTTCAGAGTCAAGTGCGCCAACAAGAAGATTATACCTCGCAGCGTCGGAAGTAATGCGGTGTGTGTAAAACTGGGCCTCAACTTGAATAAACCACATATGCGGGCAATGTTTCCAGAACGGCGGCAACTTCATAGCGCCGGCAGACAATCACAGTCGGGGCAGCGTCCGTTAGCTGAGGCGGTGTGGGCTTGTCATTGTTGTCCGTTTCAAAGCAAAGTAATCTGTGTTTGCATTCATGATGGTTTCTGGAGCGCGTGTTTCGAGTGATTTCCTCGTCGGAGAACGCTTCGGCAAAGCACTTAAAACTTCACACACACAGTTTAACACTGAGTACAGAATTCGATATAGTCACGCAGTAAGCTGAAGCATGAAGCATGTGTTCTATGCTACAACGAAGCACGCACACAATCACGTCGGGGTCACCAGTTATGGAGTAACTACACTCTACACAGTAATAAATGAAAGCTGAGGTGTACTTAAGCACAGCTATTTATTATGCAAGAGGTTGCATACACAATAACAGAACACGCGGTAGCGCGACACAGATAAAAGAACAAGTTCATACGCGGCACGTGGCTAGCAGCCGACTGGCTCCAAGTAGTACGGTTGTCTCCCACCTGGTCTAGTTGGCGCTCCCGTCGGCTCGATCAGGGCGCCGGCTGTTGGCAAAGAGATGAACCATGGCGTGGTCGATTGCGACGCCGACTGGTGGCGAAGATTTGTACTTTAGGCTGGGCAAGGCTCCGCCACACGTGGGAACAATGATTACCAGTGAACTTAAGCTGAAAACAAAGAAGTGGGAACTATAGTTCCCACTGGTCACGAAAGGGTTAATATCCTCCCATATTTTTACATATTCCCAAAATTCTTTAAAAAATGAATTTAAGTATACTTTATAGTAGAATTAATACTAGCTC
Source organism: Vandiemenella viatica (assembly GCA_031002005.1). Classification (NCBI taxonomy): domain Eukaryota; kingdom Metazoa; phylum Arthropoda; class Insecta; order Orthoptera; family Morabidae; genus Vandiemenella; species Vandiemenella viatica. The sequence continues at coordinate 164,671,590 of CM061919.1, read as the reverse complement.
GACATTTTCTGAACAAATTTTGTTAATGTAATGACAAAATTTAGGTTATATTACAAGGTGCTGTGACTGGAAACATTTAGTAGCATTTTACAAAGACATAGGAACACCAGAGAACATATGGCATTTATGTTTAATCGATGTCATTGGAAAAAAGTAATGAAGCATGAAAAAACAATGGACCAGAAACACGAAAGACTAATTAATGAATCTCAAAAGCATTGGAACGATTTGTTGGAGAGATTATTCTTCTTCTTCTTAGTTTTAATCCCACATTGGTCTGGTTTACTGGACTTCTTCTTCATTTAAGTCAATCTTGTGCATCTTCAGGTGAAGCATTCACAAGACGCATGATCTCCCGCAGGTATCCAACCAGCGCTTCGTGGATCTCCCTCGTAGTCTTCAGCCCTCCGGACTTATATCTAGAGTTATTCTCGCATCTGAAGAGTTGTTACCATCGCAGACAACCATCCGGCATTTTCTCAGGGATTGGAGCCTCCCCAAATGCCACCGTTCATGTCTACATTCCTTCCTCCATGGTTCATGTGGCCCGATCTAGTGAGTCCCTGTGACCAGTGAATTATCTTATTTCCATGACAGCTATTGCCAACATTCGGTTCCATTATCCATACAGTACCTCTGGTCGAACGATGTTTCTGTAAATCTTTGATTTAAGGCACAGTGGCAACTTCCTGTCAAAAAGGACTCCTGTTACTTGATGCCATTTCATCTGGGTTGCGTTGACTCTGTTTTGGACGTCTGGGAATGTCTGGCCATTCGAACCGGTTACAGTTTCCAGATATTTGATCTCAGACGACTACAGAGCTCATCGCCGTGGATGTTAACAGAACCATCAGTTGGAACTCCACACTCGATATACTCGATCTGCCCTGCAATAAATCGTATGCCGTGTTTGTCGAGGGAATTTTTCCATCGTTGGATTTGTTGTTCCAAAACTTGACAGCAAATCCTACTTGTTGGAGAGATTGATATCATAAATTTTTAGCCACTAATAATCGGTGATTTAAAAATCACAGAGAATCTCCTAAGATTGGCGACGACTGTAGGATATCTAAACATGGCCCTTCATTAAGGGAACACGTGAAACGCATTAGTGACAAACAACTTAAACACAATTATCTAAACCAAGACATTCAAAATGTATTGATAACGTTGATTTTTTATATATATATATATAACCGACGAAGTGATTCGCAGGATAAAAGAGGAAAAACATTATTCTGTTTTGCTCGACTGCGCTAGAGACTCTGGTCAAGTTGAACAGTTATCTAGATATTTTGTAACATTTACATGCACAATAGAAGAAAACTTTATAGGATTTATTGCTGTCGCTGGGACGACTAGAGAATGTCTAACCAAAGCGATACCGGAAGAGCTGGAAAAAATGTATTAGATATTAAATACTGCCGTGGCCAATATTATGACAATGGTGCTACTATGGCAGGCATAACCAGATAAAACTCGAGTATTATATATTAAACTTGAGGAATTTCTTACACCATACGAGTGTCATAGTTGGAGTTTGCTGACGGTAGATACAGCTATTCTTTTGCGGCATAACAAACACTTTCTGGGTTTTAGTCAGAAAACTATTTGCTATCCAGCAAACGCTGGAAGTTAATCAAAGGCATATTAAAAACTTTAACAGCGACAAGGTGAGAAAGCCGAATCGAGGCAGTGAAGGCCGTATTATTTCAATTTGATGATGATTTTGAATGCATTTGAAATTTAAAAAAATCTCACGGAAGACTCAGACACATTCGTGGTTTTGACTGAATTGCTGAGCTTAGAACTTAGCATATCTTTACATTTATGGAATGAGGTATTATCGCGTGTTAATATCGCAAGCAAATTATGGCAATCTATACACGTCCGTAGCACCATTGCTCTTGAACATTTACGATAATTTTATGAATGAATCAAAGAATATCGACAATCTGGGTTCGAACAATGCTTATCCGACACTCGTCAATTGATTAAAAAAAGCACTTGTGATCTGCCAAAAGACTTTAAACATAAAAAGGTAGCCAAAAAAAATGAACGCTTGGTTATGAAACCTATACAGTCTTCCAAAGCCGGTACGGAAAAAGTTTTTTTCTAACGGCATTTTTGATTCCATACTGAACAATATGAATTCAAGGTATATGTCATTAAAAAATTCGGTTTTCTTTATGATCTGAGCAAGTTAAAAATATTCCAAAAGAACACATATTATAAAACTGCCATGATATGCACACAGTCCTGCGAGTCAGTGAGAGTAATCATTTCCAAACAAAACAAATTATTTGAAGAATTACAAAGATTCAAAATTTTGGAAACGTGAAAAAAAGCTAGAACAAAACATAACAGAAAATAACTTAAAAATAAATTTCCCCAAATATTTATACAGTCATTTGAATTTTCTTAACAATACCAGTAAAACATTCTCACTTAAAGAAGCTTCTAAAATTAGAATAGGCTACTTGAGAGTATTGAAAATTATTATAAATGTAATCATTCTCGTAGATAATGCTTCAGGAAGCTATTTTTTTTTTAATTTAAAATAAAAGTGGATTAATTTAATAAAAAAATTTTTAACGTACCAGAGTGACATATCATGAAAAAAAATACAGGTGCACGACGGTGAATTTATTTTAGAAGTGAGAGCACGCTAATCTTGCAACAGTTGCGGAACTTTGTGTCCCTTTGTTGGAATTTTTACATGACGATACAACTGTAGGTTACCTTCCTGGCATAAAAACTTCTATTTAGGCGGTATTTACTTTTAATGTGCAAGTATTTTTCGATTTTTTTTTTTTTAAGAAGAAAAACTGTTTTTCGGTGTGCAAGTAACGTCCAATTTCCTTTTGAAGTGTTCGTTGGTTATGTTTCAAATGGTCAAAATTAGCTTGTTACGTAAAAAGTTGTGAAGCCTACAGGAAAAAAAAAAAAATTAAATTGTGTTTTGGTGGATTTTCGGGGGAAAAATGAATATGCGATGCAACCAACAGCAACTAGTATCCAAAGAAAGAAACAGAAAAACAAATGAAACATATTCCGAAGCGAGGATCGAACCTAAGGACCCTAACCTTGTGATACTCTCCTTAAACAACGTATTACATTTAACTCTATGAAATTGCGGTATAAACTCAGGGGTTGTTTCTTCAGCTAGCCCCACAAACAAGGCGCCTATTTTCAATATTTTTCCGCTGTAGGCTTTTACAAATTGTTCTCGATTTTGTATTCAAAATGAACTTTCAATAATAACAAAAATAACTAGCAACAAACAAGAAAACAAAATTATTGAAAAATTGGATAATAAGAATTTCTCCATTCGCAGCCGCAGCCTTTTACAGACATGTGACGTCACGAGTGTCGTTGGCACGCGTCAGGCAGCAAAGGAGGGTTTTTGCGGGATTTTAAATTTGAATTTTGCGCTAAATAAGCACTTTCGTAAAACAAATAGCACCCGGTGAATAACGTGTACCAATAAACAATTAAAACCATTTTCAAAAAGTAGTCAGATAGCCTATTATTTGCGAAGTACAATTAGTCAGCAAAGACTTTCAGCAGTTTTATCAACTTAACCAGGTATTGCACCTAAGCTGGATTACTATATAGTAATTTTAGAGTTCAATAAGGCTAAAAGCAGAAAATTTCTATGTCTTTTAATTGTTTACAGTATTATTACTTAATAATATTAGTTACAGCAAAAACAATTGTTTTGACAAATAAAATCTGTGAATTTTATCTTTATTAATGCCGCACGCTTGCGCCACCAGAGGGCGTCGCAAAAAATTATCTTGCCCACATCAAATTTAGGCCTTGCCCCGCCACTACTTCTGGGGGACAGAACTCAGGAGTGTCAGGGGGAAACACGTGTATTGCTAAGGCTTTGAAAGCCTGGGGTAATCTTGATGGAAAGACAAGAGACACTAAATACAATTTATTTCCACTTCCTGACGACAGACAGATGTGTGTTGCAGATGTTCGGAAAGTTACAGTGACGTATGATAAGAATATGGCAGGAAAGAGCAGCGGTGACTGGAATGCTTGTAATTGCTGTGTGTGAAGAAATGGAAATGCTGAATAGCAAACAAGATGGCTGGAAATTGTGGTAAATTCTGCCTATCGGCCCCCGAGTTTGGTAAACACTGGGAGAAGTAGGAGCCAATACGATATTTCCTGCGGATGGGCTGACGGTGGGAGATTCATTCAATCTTAAGTTTTCGACTGGAATGTGCCGGTGTTTGGAATAGGCCAACACCTAGTAAACAGCTCCAGATTGCCGATAGCTGTTCAACCGTCTTTCCAACATGCCTTCACAGTAGAGATGGGTTGTTCGCGAGTGAATCAGTTCTTTAGAGCAATTCTTTTAAAGAGCGACGTGAGCAGTCGCTCACTAAAAAGCGAACGGTGGACTGAAGAGCTAAAAAAAAAAGTCTACTAATGCATCAAAGTCGATTTAAGGGGGGTATTTCATCGGAAAAGTGGGGGTGTAACCAGATTCTGAGGGGTGAGACCTAAAACAAAAAAAAGGTCTCAAATAAAACTGAGCTAGTGAACCGTTCAAAAGAACTAGTTCTTTTCGTGGACTGATCAAATGAACACCGCTATTTTTAGTGAGTCATCTTTGCACACCTCTACTTCACAGCCAGGTACCAGGAGTGATGCTATCGGCCGCTACACAATTTCACCTGTCGCAGCAGCATCTGTGCAGAGATCACACAATGGCTATTTGCTATAGTATCACGCCAGAACTCCTACCTATCAGCGTTAACGGAATATAATTTGTGCCACAACAGTTTTTCATCAGAACTCAGTTTTCAAACGCCCAGTAACACCTGTGAGATATTTCAGAACCTCCACTGGTGTATTATCAAACATGAATTGCTAAGATCTTTTGCTGTAAAAAAATGAGTAATCTCAATCAGGTATATCATTTGTTTTGTTAGAAAAATGAAGTTCCTTTACTTTGATTGGTTAAAAAGAAAATAAAGATGTCAGTATTTGTTTGTAAATTCTTGGGTTTTCTAATCTTTAGAATGGTAAAGTTAACCACCCTTTCCTTATTGAAATAATATTTATGTATATAAAATCATGTTATATTTAATTGTGGCCCAGAACGTGTGGCTAAGATGAAATTATTGACATAATCACCATTTTATCCATTATCATTTATTTAACCAAAAAGGTTGTATTTCAAAACACAAAAATTATTTATTCCTAACGTATAAATCTGATATCTGACAGAGCAACATCTAGAAACTGTATATACTCGTATATATAACATCAGAGATAAGAACGGGAGGGTGCAGCAATATACAGAAAAACTGCGACAAAATACTTCGATTTCAGTAAATACCACTTAGAACAAGAGTTTGAATGTTGTGAAAAACAGTTAGAATTAGATAACAACTATTTTGTGGAGCTCACAGTTTATATAATCACCATAGGAAACATAGATATATTTTGTAATAAACTTGAAACAGATCTCATAAATTTGTATCGAACTTTGTTTTATATCTAATCGACGTCGACTCATTAGAGGTGGGAAAGAACTGGGCGCAAGGAACGGGAAGAAATTCGGCCATGGACTTTTGAAGGAACCATCCAATGTTTGCATGAAGTGATTTGTGAAAACCATGGAAAAAACCAAATCTGGAAGGCTGGGTGGGGACTTGAATATGCTCATTTAACACGCTCGGCATCGTGAACTAAAAGGGAAATTATCATCTGTGTTGGTTTCAACATAAATTTTGTAGTTACCAGACAGATTATCTTCAAGCAATCTTATATTATTCAATCTCTGTCAACCTATAAATTTCTCAGCTAGTATAAGATAGTTGCACCATTATTTATAACATTTTATAGAGGAAAATAAACTTGAAGCCCAATCTGATTGTAAAGTACCTGACCCGATTACAGTGTTTATGATTCTACCAAACTCAACTCAAACTGCTGCCAACATTTTTCACTTTCTCCATCTAAAGAATATTTATTAATTTTACGAAATTTGTTTTCTGTGATTCAAACAGACCTTCATCTTTGAGGTTTCCTCAAGCATTTTTAATATTTTCACATTTAACAAAAAAAAAAAAAAAAAAAAAAAAAAAAGGATCACTAAATTCAATTTCCGTAAGAGAGAGGAAATAACTTTTGCGATTTGTCCAAAAAGTGTTTAAATTTTTCATTAATGTCCCTTGCGTTATTGTCTTTACAAAACATACAAGTACTTCATGAGAGGATGAAAATGGAAAACGGATTAAGAATCGGCATTCATATTGTAGGCTTACTAGTTAAAACATTAATTCCAAACCACAAGATAGCGTTTTAAAGCTACTAGAGGTGAGAATATCTACTATGTAATTTCGTAAGCTCGCTCACTCACTCACTTACATCTATAGCTATTAGCTGGAGATCGGTGTCTCGTGTCAGCCTTCGCTCACCAAACAGCGGCCAGCGATACCATTAGAAGAAATTCGTGGTTGTGTCCACAATTTAATAGCTAAACAACTGCTACCAAATTAATTGCCATAATACATTCGTTAAGTTTGCTTTTCGTAGCGTTTCAAAGTTAAAGAAAAATATTGATAAATTTTGCGGCTGAAAAAACGTAGATCAGTTTTTCAGTAACCTGTTGATAATAAAAGAAACTTAAAAAACTTTTAAAAAAATAAATTACTCGTGGTCTCTGCTGTAACCACGAATGCCAATTGTCATTCCGGCCTAAGGATAAATTTCAGTTTAATTAAAACTTTACTCATGTTGCTGCTTGAACAAAGTTATACTTTACAGTTTATTTACTTATAAGGAATTTTACTGACCATTTTCTTAATGGTCTTTGTTAATATTCTCAGCACGTGAGTAATTAGGTTGTGTTATATGGACATCTGATCAAATATGTTACCGAATCAAGTATTCTGGCAATTCATTTCTTCGGAGTAACTCAACTGTTTAATAATATGGATGTGTATTAAGTTCTCTGGCCGTTACAGATACTATGACCAATGATAACGTTAGGAGTGTTGGCCCAGTCTCAATAAAAACAACGTGATGCTTTCGAAGCAAACACGAATTTTTTTAAAATTTTTGCAGAGTGAATTTTAAGGGTAAAATACAAATCAAGTTTGTATTTAAGCAATTATACTATTGCGCAAACATCCCTGTTCGTTTTTAATGCCAACTTCTATTAATGAGTCTGAGTTTTTCAAGCTTAAGACATGTTATTCACCCTGAAACACAGGGCAAGTTTATATTTGGTCAAATCAGGTCAACCTGTCATAATCTTTAATCCTAAAAACTGGAACTATTCTAGACTCGTGACGATACGCAATAAACGGTCACTGGCTTACACTCAAATAATTAAATTTGATTCAATTCCCTCAAAATTAAAGATCTTTTTAAATCTTAAAATTCACAACATTGATTCATATTCTCTTAGCATAAAGGCGATTTACTGGATGTTTGGCTTGAGACCTGAGTACAGTGTTAGATTCCTCCCGCAGCATATCAATGGGCAGCCAGGGAACTCGGTGCCAGTCGGCGTAGCCATGAATCCCGCAGCAGTGTAAAGCCTGGTGCAGCGTGTCGAGTGTCCTCTTCCAGGTTGCGTCCTCCAGATACTGTGGCAGGGCACTGCTTAGGGAATAGCGCAGACGGGATGCAAGCTCCGCCTTCACATCTCTGCACAGTACCGCCACAGATACCTCCACTGCGCACAGTGCGACGCACACCAAAGACCACCGAAACATGTCGCGGCCGCTGTGGCACCTGAGGCATCACCACAACAAATTACCGCTGCGTCTAAATTATGTGTATCATGCTTTTAATTGATGGTTCCCACAAAGGTTTTTCCTCATGATGTTACTGAAGCGGTTCGCTAAGTTATTTCAAACTCTAAGAGATTGCGTAACTGGTACATAAACAGGTCGTTTTTGGTTGAAGATAGCTCTTGGATGATCTCACATTGCTGTCGGATAGACCTCCTTACTCTGTGCTTGCAGTCCATTTGAATAAACCAAGGTACAAGATTTTTATGAGAAAAAACTTCCAGTAGTGATGAAAGTGAGGAAATATAATTTTGGAAAGACTAAACGGTTCAGGAAACCAAAGCTAAGTTTGGTAAACATAATGGCGAATCACAATCTACGATTAGAACGATCTGAAAGCTGTGTAGCGAAACTGACGCTGGGTATTTAGAATATCCTGCTAAGAAATTATATATATATATATATATTTTTTTTTTTTGAAAAAAAAAGAACAAAAACAAAAACAAAGTGATATGAAGGTTGATAGTAGGATCAAGGTGCGTGGAATGTGTTAGACTTCTGCCTTCCGCATGACAGCGAGTACAATATTTTGTAGGAACATTTACAAATGAAAGAACTATCCCTCTTCGAATTAAAAGTGTGATTATGTGAGCCGTTGCATAAATGGTTTGAAGCTATTTAAGCTAAAACCATATGTATTTTACGCCTTTTCGTAACAGTGTACGAAACAGGGATTCATTACTACCACCTTAAAAACAAGGAACAACCAAAACAATGTGCCGCCAATATGGAATCTACCGTGAAGAAAGCATAAATTTCTCCTTCAATACGTTTTGTTAAGGACGTCGTTTTCCGAGATAATCTTCATAGGATTCTAGAGGAACGGCAAAACAATTCTCAGAACATTACAAAATCTTTGGAGAATCGTCTAAATAGTGAAATACAGGTAAAACGACAAATTTTAGTGAAGATGCAGAGTTTCTCCCTCTCCCCCTCTCTCCTACCACAACATTGTAACCAAGCGGGGCGGTGTAACGGTTAGCGTTCTCGCCTCGCATTCGGGAGGACGGCGGTTCGAATCCCCGTCCGGGCATCCAGATTTGGGTTTTCCATGGTTTCCCCAAATCACTCCAGGCAAATGCTGGGATGCTTCCTTCAAAAGGCCATGGCCGAATTCCTTCCCATTCCTTGCCCCCATCCTTGCACCCCATCCTTGCCCCCCATCCTTTCCCGTCTATAAAGACCTTGTAACATAACAGTAGCATTCCGCCGCTCCGAAATGAGCGGATGACTACATTGTTTAAAGTCAGGCGTTATCGAGGTATGGTAGCGGACGGCTCGCGTCGCGTAATGTGAGACGCTATACTAACTGTGCGGGTGTAGCAAGAAGTAAGAAGAATGAATGAACTAGTTTAACCATTGCGACGTATGTTTTAAATTGATTTGAACAGTGTGTTGAGATACCAGAACAGTGAAGTGTGGCATCGAAAGTAATTTAGTGTGGACTGATTTGGATTAATAACTTTCCTTTTTTTTTCTAAAAATCTTGCAATCGACGGATTACGAAGTTTCAATAGCCTTATCATCTAAATTCTGATAGTGGCCAACTGGTTCGATGTGTACCTTATTCTAATAAATGTGTGGAGAACCGATTTTCATTACTTAATACTTGAAGATTTCTCTTAATTAGTTATCCTCACACTTTTATCGGACTGGTTTGGACCCTATCTGGCAACCGACGGCGACTACGAACTCATTTATCCGGCTTCTAGTGCTGTATGTCAGTAATTAAAACTTTAGCAAGCACGAAGTTCGGTCTACAGTAAGTAAGTATCATGTCAATCCCAAGAAAGGCAATAGTCTTACAACCTCGATGTTAAAAAGAGACGTAAAGCGGTTTAAAAAAAAACAACAACAACAACAACAACAACAACAACATTGTAACAATAGACATTTCAGTAATGATGGTCATAATGGTAATTTATTTATACTAGATAATTCTTTTGCATTCGCTTTGATCTCCTAACGAGGCTCGATCATATTACTATTTGTCTCCAGATTAATAATAAAACACAAAAAAAAAAAAAAAATGCTGATAGAAAATCGATTTTCATCAAATAATGGGATAATTGCTTAAACAACTTCCCATTTTGCTGAGTTGGATATACTGTACAATATTGACCGGATTAGAAATCTCAAACATATTTGGACCGAAGATATATATGATATATATCTATATTACAAAGAATTCTTGTGCTAAATGTATGAAGGATTATTGTTAGGGAGAATAAGTATTTAAAATTTCCTCCATAAATAACAGTTTTAAGTTCGCGTCATTGTTGTTAGAGTCCCTTTTCTAGTTATTGCAAGTTTAATTGAATTATTTATAGCATAAGATTGGTAGTTAGTTTAATTAGAATACTATAGCATTGGTAAACCTTGTGGTATTAGTTATTTAACAGTTTTAATTTCTTATAAACTGTTGTTAATACAAATCACCAGTTAGAACTTCAATTGTTAAGGTTGTTGTATCGTCCCATATTAAAGCTCTGTTTGGTTTAAAATACAACAGTTTGTTATTTAAGAGTAATATGACAACTGGTAAAAATAAATAATCTATCTGTATCTATAAAACGAAAACCGGGTAAATTTGAATTAGAAACCTCAGAAACTACTGAGCAAATTTCGATGGAGTTTTCACCGTTTTAAAGCTTATTATTCCAAGTCAGTTGTTTAGTATGTCTTACGCTTCTACGTTACATTACGCTGGAACATTAAATGAAATTCTTAACGCGTGGTGACCGATACTAAAGATGGAACCACTGGATGTGGCATACATGGAGGAAGGAAAAATATTGAGGAGAGGTGACGGTAAATCTGTGAAACAGGCTCTAGACTCTCGCGCATGCGCATGGTGGCAGCGGCGATATTGTGTACCCAAACAAATCCGATGTTCAAATTGCGTTAGATGCTGTAATTATTTCATTTTGTATTGTGTATAAGTGTTTTATAATGCCATCTTGTGTTGTATACGGTTGCACAAATAGGCAAGAGAAGAATATCATTTCATAAGTAAGTTGAATTCTAATTATCGTTGTTGAAGTGGGGGGTAGGTTTTGCAAACTTCGGTGCCTGTCTATAAATATTTAGTCATAGCTCTCAATGGGATGCCTTTGTTCTCAAATTTTTGTTGGTGTAGTGTAGAAAATCAGCATACCTTACTATTTTGCACATAATAGACTAGCATTACTTTTAACGAGTGTTGAAAATGAGATATAAAGGGGTGTGTTTTACATCGCGATTCAGTGAATTTAGTATTGCGTTTTCTTTCGTCACGTTGCAGTTTATACTGACAGTATATGATGAAATTAAATGTGTTAAATTATGCTATGCAATCTAGGAATCTTGATGACGCAAACGATGTTGTTACTGCAAATACAGTTTGCGATTCAAATACGCGTGTGTGGGTATGTCTACATTAGTTTGATTCTGTAGCGGCAATTTAATGGAGATTGTGGTTAGGTCTAAATACAATCTGTACCAGAATGGTTTTGTTGTTCCATAAGGGACAAAGAATTTATCTATTACAGTTGGTAATTTCATGAGAACCAAGTTAGTGACAAAACGTGTATCGCGATGGAATACTTCCAGCTATTCCCAATTAAGCTTACGATGTATGGTAACAAGATAACTATTTTTATTCTGATCTAGGCCGCATTTCAACCTAACCACAAGTGGTAGTAAAAAAACTGATATATCCATTCTGCATGTCCACCATTGTGGCTTTGGCAGAATTAATTTTTTATCCAGGCCGCATATCAACCCAATCCCAGTATATCCCGAAAACTAAGGAAGATATCGAAAAAATTTAATATCTATTTTCGATTTGTCTCGTCGTGTTACATAAGAATCGAACATTAAATTTGACTTTTGTGAAATTTTTCTTCTGCATTTCAACTCAAGACACCTCACTTTTGATACAGTACATCTCGAGAACTATGCGAGATATCGAAAATTTTTATTCTTTATTTTTTATATGTCTCGTCTTTTTAAATAAGAATCCGTCATCAAATTTGACTTTGATCAATTTTTTTTCTGAATTACAACCAAAACCATTTCACGTTTGAGGCAGAATATCTCGAAAACTAAGCATGATATCAAAAAAAATTATTCTTTATTTTTTATTTGTCTCATCGAGTTACATAATAATACATCAGCAGATTGCAGCGTTACGTTTATCCTAGAGTCCACTTTAGGTTTTTGTACATACTGTATACCCCGTGTCAGTATGGGTACGGTCTAGCCCCCCACTCCTCCTCCGCCCGGCGTCACTTCAATGCTTGGTGAAGGTCTCTTGCGTCGTCTCCATATATTTCCTTCCTCCATGGTGGCATACCCCGTGGAGGAAGGAATATATGGAGACGAAATAACGCTAAATCCGTGAAACCTCATAAAAAATATGCTCTCCCGCTGCGCATGCGTGGCAGCCATAGGGATTCCCCCCAAACACTACGCTGTTTGCACTGTGTCAGTTGCTGAGAATATTTCATTTTCTAATGTTCTAAAGTTTTCTATAATGCCAAGTTGTATTTGATATTGTTGCACAAACAGACAAGATAGGAAACAACCTGGAATAGCGTTTCATAAGTAAGTCACATTGTATTTATCGTTCTTGAAGTATCTGATAGGTAACTGCAACATTAGGACCTATCGCTATAAATTTATTCATTGCTCTCAATAGGATCATATCGTTCTCAAATTTTTGTTGGTGTAGTGTAGACAATTAGCATATGTTACGACTTTGCACCTGAAAAGCTAGCCTTACTGTAGACAAGTGTTGAAAACTTAATTTAAGTTTACATCGCGACACAGTGAATATGGTATTCTGCAGGCTTTACTCAAGTTTCAGTTTACACTGAAAGTGTATTATGAAAGTAATTGTGATAATTTGTGCTGTGCGAACTACTAAACGTGTTTAATTAAATGTTGTTGCCCGAAGTGTAGTTCGCGATGCATTTCATGTGCTTAGGTGTGTCTACATAGTTTGATTTTGTAGCGGCAATATTAATGGAAATGTTGGTAGGTTGAAATGCGGTGTGTACCAGAAGAAAACAAACAATTTATTTATTATTAGTTGTTAACTTCTTACTTATGAATGCACTGATTTTTCTAGCAAAATAAATAGGCCACTAACAGCACAATATCTTCTAAGAAAGCTCAGAAACTATAAGGTCTCTTGAAGTGATCATTTTTTTAAAAAGTTCTAAATATTGACTTAGGCTATTTTTAAAATTTCAGATTTTGGTGACGTTTTTATTCTGGTCCAGGCCGCGTTTCAACCTAACCACAATCTGCATGTGCAGCAAAATTATCTTTTGGTCCAGTCTGCATTATAACCGGCAGTTCTATCATTGCCGTGGCGCCATAATCTGATGATGAATTCTTATAGAACTCAACGAAAAAAATCGAAAATAAAGAATAAAATTTTTTGATATTTTTCGAGATGTTAAAAATCAGTTATAGGTGTAGTTCCTTGTAATTTTTGTGACTTTCTTTTGTTTCAGGCTGTATTTCAACCTAACAACAATCACCAGGAAGAAAATAAAACACCTATATTGCATTTCCATCGTGTAGATATGGTGGTTTCAGTGAATTTTTTTTTTTTTCTGGTCCAGGCCAGATCTCACCCTAACTTCCTCACATTTGAGGTACAATATTTCGAGTAAGAGAAATAATTTATTCTTTATTTCGATTTGTCTAGTTACGTTACGTATTAATTCATCATAAAATTTGGATATGGCGAAAGTTTTCTTCCGGTCCAGGCCGCATTTCAAACTAACCACGTCAGTTTTAAGGTACAATATCTCGAGAACTAAGCGAGATATCAAACAAATTTATTCTTTACTTTTAGTTTGTCTCATCGAGTTTTTTTTAAATTATTTTATTGGCATTCGGTTAGAGACCATACAGCCAATCAACATTTTTACAAAGCTTCTTACATCCATTTGCGTAACTTATCTATTTACACATTTCCTTATCTATATTAGGTAAAACTTATTACAATCTTGTTGAATGTATATGCTATTTACAATATTCAAATTTCAAGTGTCTTCTTAAGTACCGTAATCTAAAAAGCGTTGCTAGACAATACATCAACTAGACTTAGTAATCGGCGGTTCTGTATATCCATTATTTTCTATTGATTAGTCTAAATCGCCGTATTTCTTTGACAAATCATTTGTAGATGGTTGATCTATCTGGTGTTGGCCTCAATCGGTAGATTGGTGAGGATACTGTTAATTTTGCCAAGCTAGTTGTTGTGCTTGCGCGGAAGTGGGGTTGTGCTGTGGTATGGGCTTTAGGTTTGAAGTATAGTCATTTCCTGTTTTAACTTACAAGATTGGTTAGAATTCTACCCCTCCATCTTTTAAGTATCTGGCGAGGATGCTAAGTATTACTTTGTTGTTGCTGGAAAGTAGGAGGGTTACGTTTGTCGGAAATGGGAAGCCGTTACATAAGAATTCATCACGGTTATCGTTGAATCCCCTCATAACCTAACAACATCACTTTGAGACAGTATATCTCGCGAACTAAGCGAGATATTGAAATTTTTTATTCTTTATTTTCAATTTGTATCGTCGTGTTACATAAGAATCTATCATTACATTTGACGTTGGGGCATGTTTCTTCTAAATTTCAACCAGAAACTCTACTCTTTTGAGACAGTATATCTCGAGAACTAAGCACGATATCAAAAAAAAATTTCTTCATTTTTGATCTGTCTCGTCGAGTTACATATTAATCCATCATCATATTGCGGTGCCACGGTTGGCTTATGATTCCCTTGAGGTTTTATTCCATAAGACCAGCGTTATAGTCATTGAAAGCATATGGTGGCCTAGGCGTATAAGAGAAGCGTTAGTATTGGTCATATATCAAAATATGTTAAGTTATACTAGCAGCAACATTTGTTAAATATAATCTGTGTTCCATGTACAATGTACATCTACAATATTATCTATGCTATGCTTGTGCTTCTACGATCTCTGTTATTAAATAAAGTCAGTCGTTCTTAAAACACAAAACGTGCAGTACAGTTTATTTAAAACTTACAGTTAGAAATACAAAAACGACGGAACATCATTAATGCCAGCAATGGTTTGCAACTTGACCATATTCGGTCATACACCGTGTGAAAAAAGCGGACACCTTCGCCTTTAAAATGATACCTCATTTACCGATTTTTTTTTTTTTTTTTTTTTTTTAGAATGATATTTTTGCCCTTTAATGGTTGAAATTAAAGAAAGCGCTTTCTTAAAATATGATCCGTCCAAAGCGGATACTATATTATTTTAAACGATACCCCGTTTATGGATTTTGGTTAGATATTAGTGGTGATAACAGCTGTTGACGGAACAATGTGTTGTAGAAATATTAATACTTTTGCTCTTTAAGGGTCGAATTTTGAAACTTCCTTTCTTAAAATATGGTGTAACGAATCGAAGACTCAGTCTTTAAAATGATACCTCGTTTATTAATTTTGTTTAATTATCAAGGGAGATAAATGACTCGAGACATAAAAACGCATTTTAGAAATACTGATATTTTTGCCCTTTAAGAGTTAAATTCAGAAAATTACATTCTTAAAACATGATGTGACCATAGCGGAGAACTTAATATTTAGAATGATACCTTATTTTTCTTTGTTATATATTACTGGAGATGAATGACTCATAACATACTTTTTCCCTTTAAGGGTTGCTTCAATTCACCCCCCCCCCCCCAAAAAAAATTCTTGCTTAGTATATGATGTAGCTGAGACAATAATCTTCAAAATACCACTTCATTTATCGATTTCGGATATATATACAAGAAAATAATTGGCTCGAGACACAAAAAAAACAACGTATTTTAGAAATATTAACATTTTTGCCCTTTAAGGGTTGAATTACGAAAAATTAAGTTGTTAAAATATAATGTTACCACGGCGGAGACTTTACTCTTTAATATGATTTAACTATATAGGTTAGATATGAAGGGAAATAAATGACTCGTGAGACAAAAATTCGTTGATTAACCATTGACACTTTTTCCCTTTAAGGGTACAATTCCAAAAAAAAAAAAAAAATCTTTCTTAGTATATGATGTCACCAAAGCTGATACACTAATCTTCATAATCCTACTTCATTTATCGATTTCGGTTATATATCCAAAAAGATAAATGTTTCGAGACGAAAAAAAAAAACGCTTTTTAAAATTATTGACATTTTTGCCCTTTAAGGGTCAAATTACGAAAAATACCTTTCCTAAAATATAATCTTATGATGGTGGAGACCTTACTCTTAAATATGATACCTCATTTATCTATATCGGTTAGGTATCAAGGGAGATAAATGGCTCGTGACACAAAAATGCGTTTGTGAAACAATGATACTTTTTTCCCTTTAAGGGTTGAATTCCAAAACGAATTCTTCTTTTATATATGATGTCACCAAAGCCGAGACATTACTCTTCATAATCAAACTTCATTTATCAATTTCAGTTATGTATACATGTAGATTAATGACTCGAGACACAAAAAAGCATTTTAAAACTATTGAAATTTTTGCCCTTTAAGTGTTGAATTACGAAAAATTAATTTCTTATAATTTAATGTTACCACAGCGGAGACCTTACTCTTTAATATTATACCTCATTTATCTATATTGGTTAGATATGAGGGGAGATAAATGGCTCGTGACACAAAAACGCATTTCAGAAATATTAATACTTTGGCCCTTTAAAGGTCGAATTTTGAAAAATTCCTGTCTTAATATACGATGTCAACAAAGAGGAGATCTTAATCTTTAAAATGACCCATAACACAAAAAACAGCATTTTAGAAATATTGACATTTTTGCCCTTTAAGGATCGAATTCTGAAGAAATCCTTTCTTAAAATATGATGTGACCAAGGTGGAGACCATAAGCTTTAATATGACACCTCATTAATTGATTTCGGTTAAGTAAAAAGGGAGATAATGGCTTGTGACAAAAAAATCACCTTATAGAAATAATATATATGATTGTAAAATTTTTTCATGGTTATATAATGGAAATTTCACTTCATAAGCTCCATTATTAGACAAGAATAAAAAGGAAAGCGAAAAAGGACTGGTGCTTGGGATATAATTTTGTAAGTAGCTAAAATATTGCTGACTATTGTTCCCTCATGAGATCACTTTAATCATTTATCGTATGAGAAAATTGAGCTAGATTTTACAACAAAATAAAACAATTGACATTACAATGGCTTAGTACGCCTTCTTCGGAAGGGTCCAACAATCCTTTGGGATGTGGACTAAGTTAATTTAACAGAGATGCCAAGGTTTGCTATCGGGATGTTATATATGCTTCGAATAAACTTTTACCAGATTTAAAACAGTGATGGGACAGTGACACGCAAACATTTTTTGAGCAATAAGCGGAGAAGTACAACGCTACACTACATTGAAATACATTTGAGAGCAGCTGGACTCATAGTTCTCACAAGTGGACGATAGAAACAAAAGGTAACAGTGCTGTCCGACCATGTTCCGGTATGTGACCTTGGGGTGGGTAGCCCAAGGAAGAAAAACGTGGCCTTTAGGGTGGCAGTGGGAGAGTCGACAGTGGATTGCGAGCTGTGTGGTGGAGTATATGGCAAGCCGACAGAACGGAACATGATGTGCGGCAACTAATGTTGGTACGGTTTGTGGTGGTTCTTTTGTTATACTGTATGTCGTTATAGGAGTGGACAACGGTCTCCGACAGGAAGCAGATGGATCATCGCCTAGGACGACTGCGGGCAGCAAACTCGGCACCTTCTGCAAAAGGGTAATTACTATTACTATTACTCCGCGATTCACTAAAAGTGTGTGGCAGAGGGTGCATTGCACCTGTTCGAAAGAGTAATAGTTTGGAAGGGATATACGGGATATGGCAGGAGGCACCCATGGGCTATTGTGAGGAACCATCCCAGCATTCGCATGCAGTGACCTGGGAAAACCATGGAAAACCCAGATCAGGATGGCTGGAGAGCTTTATCGAAAGCTACTACTGTCGGATTTTAAGTTTACTCGCCCGGTAAATCCTTTCTTTTCCATTCCCTAATCACTCGTAGAAAAAAAAAAAAAAAAAATACAGAAAAGGATCAACTCTGGCCCTGATTTCTCTTATCTTATTTTTGACAGTCATTCCGAGATACGAATGTTGCTGGTAGCAATATTTGTTTGCTGTCATTCTGAAATATGTCAGTCGTGAATTTTTCAATTAGCTTCCGTCAAGAGCAACGCCTTCGATGTTCCAGGTCTTCCCAACCTAACTCCTTCAACATAGCACTTACGCTTTCTCTCCAACTATATGTACCTGTCACGAATCGGGCGGCTTTTCTTTGGACCTTCTCCAATATCTACATTAACCCCTTTTGATGGGGACCCCATACAGAACAACAATATTCTAAATGAGGACGCACTAGTGACTTATATACAATCGATTTAACTTCCGGAGTGCATTGTTTTAAATTACGACCTAGAAACTGGAGCATACGATTTGCTATCCCGATTACTTTTTCGATATGATCATTCCACGGCAAATTATTACGAATTGTTACCCCTAGGTATTTAGCAGAATCTACCGTTCTAAGGACAGTACCATTAATTGTATATTCAGAGCTAAATGGTGACACCTTTTTACTTACGTCACTTTTTAGCGTTTAACTCCAACTGCCAGTCTTTACACCAAGCAATATTTTTCATATTATCTTCTTGTAACAAAGCGCAGACTTCCTGGATTTTGATTTCACGATAAATAATAGCATCATTGGCAAACAATCTTTTCATCCCCCTTATTATGTCACACAAATGATTAATGTACGAGTATATAAGTCGTGAATTAAAAGTGCAAGTTGTGTTTCGCAGCATCGGCCTTTTCTGAATCCATGTTGATTTGGGTTTAAAAGCTCATTTTCATAAAAAAAAACTGCATGACATTTGAATAGATGATGTGTTCTAAAATCCTACAAAATATTGACGTTATTGAGATCGGTCTATAATTTTGAGGATCATTAACGTTCCCATTTTTAAACACTGTATTTACGATGGCGGTATTTTTCCTTGATCCAAGGAGGGGGTATATAATTTCATCAAATACGGTGTAATATGCTTTGCGTACCTGGAGTAGAATCTTGTAGGAATACTGTCTGGTCCGGCAGCCTTATTGGTTTTTGCATTCAGTAGCAGTTTCGTTATTCCCTCGACATCAAGAACGAGATCATTTTAATTTTTTGGTACTATTGGCAAATGTTGGAATCTCCTCTGAGCTCTCTGTCATGAAAGCTTTTTTTAAATATATTATTCAAGATTTCTGCTTTCTCTACGCTAGTTTCGGACAATTCCCCATTTTCCTTAATCAGTGAGGGCATAACCTTACGAGAACCTCATACTAATTTGACATACGACCAGAACTTTTTTGTATCAGTAATCAGATCTTCGGATAAATTCCTGGTTTGGAATTCTTTAAACGCATCACGCATTGCCGTACGCATCTCCGCTCGTAACTGGACTAATTTAGCACGATTAGACGAGTCCCCCAATTTCTTTACCACGGCATGTAAACGCTTTTGCTTCCTGAGCAATCGCTTTACTTCTTAGAAACAAATTCTACAGAGGTGGTGATGATCATCGCAAATCATTGTCGTATCGGTAAAACCAGTGTCGCCCTAGAGACACTCCTCACCCCGGATATTAAAAAAAAATCCTGAGAACTGATGTAAATTGAACCTATTGGATTACGAGATGTTTGTTTAGTTGTATATGAAGAATGATTCCGCAATAAATATTAATTTTAAATGGAGGCACAACGGTGTTGCCAACATTTAAAGTAACAAATAATTCTCCATATCAGAAATTTCAGTCATTAATAATATTTTTATTGATAAAATAATTAGATTAAAAAGTAATATTCTTAACAAGAGGGAGTACAGGGTGTACACCTCAGAAGCATACGTCAACCAAACTAGTCCGTAACACGGTGTTCTATACTTACACTGTTTACAGTCTCCTGCTCGCATTCGAGAAACGACGAACTCTGTACAATATTGGTATAGATCGCATGATTGGTGCCTGTTGGCAACGCTTTTTTTTTTATTGTCTGCTAGTATTCTTTCTATTCCAAATATGTATTGAATAAATTAACTACCGATCAGCTATTGAGATCTTTTTTTGAGTGTTCAGGTGCATAGTACTTAATTCGGCGATACTGTTTCAGCTGATGAGAGAGCAGAGCTATTGTTTTCCAAGAAAAGATTCCTTGTGAAAATCAGCTAACAATAGCAGACTGGTATTAACGTTGTCTATGACTAAAAGAAGTGGTTCTAATACACTTCCTCGAATCAATATCTATATTAGAAGTTGACTCCACTTAAAAAACAAAATACTGTGACTGGTCAGTTAGAAACTCGCGCATCCATTCACAAATCTGATCTGACATACCGTACGCTAAAAACTTTGCTAAAAAGCTTTCTGAAAATCCAGTTGTGAACTTGCATCAATAACTTTCATGTGTCATGCGAAAATAGAGACACCTGAGTTTCACATAATCTGTTCTGCCGAAATCTGTCTTGGTTCCGTACAAGAATTCTCTTTCATCTAGAAGCTTCATAATTTAGAGCATATACCATATTTCAGAACACTAAAACGTGGTAAAAATTTTCCATACCTTTGTCTGTGAATAAATTTTTAAATTAGTTGTTAATCAAATACGGTAGCCTTGTCTCGGCTGTCGTTAACTTCACGTATGTCGTGCATTATTACTGGCATATTTCTGTCGCAAATTCAACGACCATCCAAAATTCTGGTATTTCCACCATATGAAGATATAACTGCGTTGATACCATAAAACAGAATTGATTAAATGCGTTTGCAGTCGTGATTAAAGAGAACGACGCTGAATTTAATTACTTCTTTTTTATGAGGTTCTTATAAACGTGTAAGTCTAAAATGACCGCAGTAAGTGCCGGCTTTGCCATCGTGATTAGAGGTGAGAAAGAATGTGGGGCAAGGAACGTAGAGGAATTTGGCCATGGACTTTTGAAGACTCCATCCCGGCATTCGCCTGGAGTGATTTCAGGAAACAATGGAAAACCGAAAGCAGGAAGGTCGGACGGGCATTCGAAACTATGTCCTCCCAAATGATCACCCCCCCCACGCTCGGTTCTGACCACTGTTAGGACTGTAATTAAAATACACACATGCAGGTAAAAATGATTATGTCCTTACAAGTTAGTGGTCCACATAATTTTTTGGCATTTTTCCGATCGTCGCGTCGGCTTGAAAACGGACGGGTGTGGGGGCAAGGAACGCACAGTGGGGCGAAATCTCAAAAAGCTGATCAAAATATGGAAACGTTATTCAAGTTTAATGAAACTTTGTACAAAATCGGTTTTGAGCACGCTGATTACGATTTCAATGTCAAAATTGCAAAAAAACCTTAAAAAAAGCTAAAAAAATCCCTAAAAAAACCTAAAAAAAACTAGAGGATCCAATATGACGGATTAAAAATTAAAAATGTTTCAATTGTCATACAAACTTGTATACAGGGTTTAATAAGCTCGCTGATACCGATTCCAATGTTAAGAATGCAAAAAAGAACAAATGGCGGATTCAATATGGCAGATTAAAAATAAAAAGAGTTAGAATTTAAATACATTTCAAAAATTGAAAAATTTTTGAATTATAAATTTTTGTGGATAAAAATGTGGTGTACTATACATTCCTATTTCCTTTTGTATGAAGCCAACTTTATCGTCGCTCTCGTTGGTTGGACCAGCAGATTCTGGAGCAATAAAATATAACTTTTAATAGCCTTTTATATCCCATTAAATATATTTAAAAGTAATCCCATACATACAGGTATTATTAAAAATTATTTAAAAAGAGGAAGTTAATTTCGTCTGGTATTCTTCAGTACATCGTATTAATTATGTTAATTTCGCCAATAACAGACTAAGTTATAACCAAAAATATCGCACACCTATAGCTGTATCCAACTCTAGTGGACTTAGCTTTGCGAGATTTGGAAGAACAATGTTTTAAACTGCTAGATTTTGAAATTATGTGTTATTTCAGATATGTAGATGATAGTTTTATAATAATACCAAAAAACAAAATTGATTATACTTTAAAAATTTGTAATAACTATGACAATAACTTACAATTTACAAATGAAATTGAAAAAGACATGAAATTGAAAAAGACCAAAAACAAATACCGGTAAACTGCAGATAAATTAAGCTGCACTAATTGTGGAATAGCAGTTTATAGCAGAATTTTTTTTTTTTGAGATTTCATAGACAAATAGTAGAGAATGAAGTTAAAATAAGGTTCGTTGTGGGACTCTGTGGAACTTATAGCTGTTTTCATTTTTGAAAAAGAATAATACAAATTAACTGTTCAAATTTGTTTAAAAATTATTTATTAAATAAATAACTTTAAAATGTTTTTATGTATTTGTAATACATATAAACATTGTACTCACCATCACGATGTCCGTTCATTTTGAATGATGAAAATTTCTCAAAACTGAAAACTTTTACACCAGTTCAAAGTAACGGTTAATTTACTTCCATTGTATCTTGCAATAGTTGCTCGCTCAACGGTCACCTTTCAAATGATGTACAGCATCTGCGTCAAGCCTTGGACCTATTCAAACCCTGAAGTTAGACACTTTGGGAGTCAGTCTACCCAGGTGTATACTTAAAATTCCCTAAATAAAAACTTTATTTTTCGACTTTTGGCCAGCTTTTTGAGATTTCGCCCCACTGTGGAACGGAAGGAATTCGGCCATGTAGTTTTGAAGGACCTGTCGAATTTTTAAGGGAATAATGTATATGGACTATTGCTGACTGTATCGTAAAGAATTAAGGGATCTGAGCGATATACAGTCCAGCGTGTGAGATCAATGTTTAACTTAAGAGTCGATCCACAACCTACCGAATATCAGCAGATTAAACTAATCGGTAAACATGTGAAAAATGCCTTTCGTTTACAAGTGCGATTAATTATTTCGCCTCCCCCCCCAATATATTTGGGTGATTACTATGCTGATGCTTATATGTATTCTTTATTTCCTCATGTTATTTGGGATTGGAATGCACGGAGTTACTTTTGGTGTAAGCATACTCTGCCAATTTCGACTATGTGAATTGCAGAGTATAGATGTGAGTATGAGCTATGCCAGGATATTCCAAGGTTCATATTCAATGGTAATGCCAATATCACATTTCAAACGAAAAAGGTAAAACTTTCACATCTTCTTTTCTAATTAAATACAAAGCCTCAAGCTTATTTTTTCGGGATAGAAACAAAACTTTAGATTTTCGTTTTGAAAACACATATTGTGACATGTGGTTGCCGAGGCAGTAAGCTACCTTAAGTCACTTTTAGTTTTTACTCTTACCTATGAAAACTGACACATAATAACTATCTTCACATTGTAATGATTTTCCCTATTTCTTTTTTTTTAATTATTTTTTCAGACAGAGATATTAGCGGAGGCTCTGTTGCATTCAGGACTTAAGATAAAGACGATCTATGGAATTATTCTTATTTCTGAGTATTTTAGGAATACGTTGACAAACGGAAATATGAATGGCTGATTCGACCCATGGAGGAAAGAAATATATGGAGACGACGCAAGAGACCTTCACCACGCATTGAAGTGTCGCCGGCAGGAGGAGGAGTGGAGGCGCTAGGCCGCATCCATACAAAAACGGGGTATCTGTACAAAACCTCAAGGGGACTCTAGGATAAACGTAACGCCGCAATCTGATGATGGATTATTATGTAACTCGATGATACAAATAAAAAAATTAAAAATATATATTTTTTGATATCCTGCTTAGTTATCGAGATATTCCGTCTTAAATGTGAGATGTTTTTGGTTGAAATTCAGAAGAACAAATTGGTGAAAATCAAATTTGATGATGGAAGCTTATTTAAAAAGACGAGACTAGTAAAAAATAAAGAATAAAAGTTTTCGATATCTCACCTAGTTTTTGAGATATAGTGTCTCATAAGTGGGGTGTCTTGAGTTGAAATGCAGATAAAAAAATTCGCAAAAGTCAAATTTGATGATGGATTCTTATGTAACACGACAAAAAAATCGAAAATAACATTTTTCGATATCTTGCCTAGTTTGCGGGATATACTGTCTCCAAATTGAGGGGATTGGGTTGGGACCAAGGAGGAAGGAGATATATGGAGGAGAAGTGACGTTAAATCTGTGAAGCAGGCTCTAAACTCTCGCGCATGCGCACTGGCGGCAGCGGCGATATTGCGATCCCAAACAAATGCGTTGTTCACATTGTGTTAGATGCTGTGATTATTTCATTTTATAATGTGTATAAGTGTTTTATAATGCCATCTTGTTTTGCATACGGTTGCACAAATAGGCAACAGAGGATAGAACCTGGAATATCATTTCATAAGCAAGTTGAATTCTAATTATCGTTGTTGAAATGCGCAGTAGAAATTTCAAACTTTGATGCCTGTCTATAAATATATAGTCATAGCACTCAATGGGATGATTTTGTTCTCAAATTTTTGTTGGTGCAGTGTAGAAAATCAGCATACCTTGCTATTTTGCACATAATAGACTAGCATTACTTTTTAACGGGTGTTAAACATGAGATTTAAAGGGGTGTGTTTTACATCGCGATTCAGTTAATTTAGTATTGCGCTTTCTTTCGTCACGTTGCAGTTTATACTGACAGTGTATCTTATGTCTTTAAACGAGCAATTCTTGTATATATATATTTTGGATCTTGGGAACGGCGACAACGATTTGGATGAAATTTCGTATTTAGATAACTTTTTGATTTTTAAGATTATCTAAATTCTGTTCCTCCATTCAAAAACCCAATTTTACAAAATACGAACAATTTTTGCTCTTGGTACCTCGTAAACGACTCTATAACGGCTCTATCGCCATCTCGTAGATGATTGAGGTACCAGGAAGCCTACTAATATTTTACTCTTTGGTTTCAAGGAACTCATATATTTAACCGAACATTTCTTGTATGCTAGCTGACTCGAGGGAATACTAGCGCTGCATTTTTAGTTGTAAAACATTTAAAAATAAGATATTTAAAAATTGGCATTGTCAGAAGTGATACTTATATTTACATTACTTCTTTAAAAACAATACTGTAAAAGTTGTTACTATTAAATACTACCAGTTTAACTGTAAAACATTTAAAAATTAAATATTTAAAAAATAGATACTGCCTTAGACAAATGCGATTTTTTCGAACTTTAAAAAATTCTAATGCCACCATTGAGTGTCCTGTTTTATCTTTGGTAGTAGTAAACATTGCATATAAATTATGAAGCCTTGTATACTCTACTAGCTGACCCACGGGAATATTAGCACTGCGTGTTTAATTATTAAATATCTAAAAAGAAGATATTTAAAATTTAGTTTTGTCAGAAGTGATACTTAACTTGACAAAAACTTCTTTGAAAATAATATTAGCAGTTATAATGTAATCATCTCAAGAAAACCTAAAAGAAAATCGTCTCAAGTTACTCGAACATCGCCCAGTGAAGACTCAATTGAAGAAAATCCCCACGATTTTCACGATATTTATTCAACCGACTACAGTTCTAATGTAAGTAGGAAGGAAATACGTATATTGATTGTATAACAAATATGGAGTGATCTGGCCGCTCAAATGTAATTAGTGGGGAGAAATGGTGGTTACTGCACTAGCTCTTAAAAAGTTCTGGCTACGATCCCGGGTTCAAATTCCGGTGGGAGCAAGAATTTTAAATATATGTATTTAAACATATGAACTACAGTGGGGCGTCCTGTGGTTGAGATTCTTCGTTAAATTGTAGATCCCAGAGAAAATTAACTGGCCATTCTACCTCTGATAGAATTGCTTAATATGCTTCCTTCTATCTAATCTAATACTATTTAATGATGAGTTCTTGAAAATAGATAAAATGGGGGCTGCACCACTTTCGGAACCTCGGCGAAATTAATAGAAACCTGTTGAAGTTTAGTATAATTGCTTTGTCAACATGTCCTCTTCACATTTTGCGCTCTTGCTTTGCGGAAAAGTCGCTACAAATTTAATTAAAAATTAAGAAATATGAGGCTGAGCAACTGCGAAATGCTATCAGAAATGCAAAAGTACAGGGATCATATCAACCTAAACAGTTTCGTTTCGTCATAGATTTCGTGGTTAAGTTGAAATACAGCCTGGACCAAGAGAAAAATTTTATGCAATTTTACGTTCTGCGACATCCATCAGAAATGGCGTAATTGTTTACAATGGAAGCAATCGATTATCCCTCACTGCTTGTTTCTATATAAGATGGTGGGCATCATTGAATTACAACTCGGATAAAATAATTGTTTAAAAAAACATAAAAACCGCCTTCAAAAAAAGAGCACTAAAATTTTTAAAATAACTTTATTCCTTGTATAGGAGAAAATAAACCTAAATAGACAACATTTTACATTACTTTCATTGAAATTTTGACATTAATTAGTTATTTTTGGAGTCGGTGCCAGCTGTCACATCGCGAAGATTACTGAGCTTCTTTTGGCGTAACAGGCAAAATGGGGAGTAACAAAAATTCCCAATATTTTACAGCATGTCGTGAGGCAGATAGTGTTATTATGGGAGACAGCTTAGGAAAACAAATTAACAGTATTTTAATCTGTGGCTTGGCCTTATTGGTCATCCAGGCATATCTCTGGTGCTACAGTGTCAGTTGGTAGGTTGCATCATGCAGTAAACGATTTACAGAGTATAATATCGGCGTATCATCTGTATGTTTCAGTTTTGTTGAAACATGTTTCTAGCATTAATTTTAGGTAAGCAGTAACATGATTTTTTATGTATTATTGTTATTCCTTATTGTTTTTATCTTTTTATTTTTCTTGCTTTCGTTGGCACCGACTCCAAAAATAACTAATTAATGTCAAAATTTCAATGAAAGTAATGTAAAATGTGGTCTATTTAGATTTACCTTTTCTTAAACAAGGTATAAAGTTTTTTAAAAATTTTTAGTGCTTTTTTTTAAGGCGGTTTTTATGTTTTTTTAAACAATTATTTTATTTTTAAATTTTTAGTGGTATTATAGTTCGTTTGGTATTTTAAATATGTCGCAGCAGTTCCCATTTTGCGAAGTTCCTGGTAGCTCAGAGATTAAAGCGCTTGCTTTCAAAGAAGAATTCTGTCTTTATATACACAACCACTTCTAGAACGGGGTGAATTGGCGTTGTGTTAAGGAATGTCAGGCTATGTTTCGATCTTATCATAACATCTGTTAAAGCTGCTGCTCGATAACCGAAACATGTAACATCTGGGCATTAATGCATACTACATACAAAAATCTCTCTGGAATATATCTGTTTGCTCCGGCATCACACAAAAAATATAGATTTTTAATTGGTGAAAGCTTGGGATCAAAGTTGAAATCTGAAGTACCTGTTGAGACATTACGACACATTTATTTTATAAATATTATGCCATGACTTAAAAATACCTTAACTGATTTTGACGGGATTTAAAACTGTGGATTTTTGTAAAGAACATTGGAAATTAAAAGGGGTGAGGGTAAAGGGGAAGAGGAATTGTGCTTTTGTATACCAAATGTAAAATGCCTTTTCTGATTGATTTAAAGTATAAGTGTGTAAATTTCTATTGATATCAGATAAAACTGTAGGTATGTATAAAAAAAACAATTAAGGGGTGTAGAGACGAAGAGTAGCTTGGTTTTTGTAAAGCTAGTGTGGGCAGTATTTTTCTCTTTGTTTTAAAGTATACAAGTGCAAATTTCCATCGAAACCAGATAAAAACTGTAGCTTTGTGTAAAGAACATTTGCCAAAATTAAATGGGGTAAGGGAGTGAGTGGTAGGGTTTTGTAAAGAGAATATAGACACTATCTTTCTGTATTTTTTTTTTTTTTTTTTTTGTACATTTTCAATGGTCCATGGAAATCTGATAAAACTGTGGGTATCTATAAAGAAAATTGGAAATTAGGAGCGGCGGGGGTAGAAGGGAAGAGGGATTGGGCTTCAGCAACCTAATTTAAACAAAATTGTTCTGAATGTTTTAAAGTATACGTGTGCAAATTTCCTTCAGAATCGGATAGAAACTGTAGATTAAAGGATGGAAAGGAAGGAGCGGTGTTTAGACTCTCGAAACCAAATGTAGACAGTATATTTCTATTTGTATTGCAGTATACATATGCATACTTCCTTCAAAATCAGAAAGAAACGGTAGCTTTGTATAAAGAACATTGACAGTAATTAATGAGGTAGAAAGGGGGATAGGGTTTGCATTTTTGTGAAAGTTATGTGGACAGTATTTTTCTTTTTCTATTTGTTTTAAAGTATACGCATGCGAAGTTCCACCGAATCGAATCAAAATGTGAGTCTTGTGTAAATATTAAGGGAAGGGGAGCTAGGGTAGTTTTTTTTATTTTTTGGTCAGAGATCTTATCCATAAAAAAATTACATAGATATGTGTCAACTTTCATAAAGAACGGTCAGATGGTGTCGACTGTAGCTTTCTAAAAAGAAATTGACAAAAATCAAGGATGTGGAAAAGGGGAGAGGGGTTCATTTTTTGCAAACCAAAAGTTGGCATCATTTTTCTCTTTGTTTTATAGTAAAAATTTGCTAAGTTCTGTCTAAACCGAATTCTGAGGTTGTGTATAAAAATTAATCAGTTTATTGGAGAGAGGGGGTGGTTTTTAGATCTTTTGGTAAGACACCTTCTTCGTGAAAAAATACATATGAGCACCAACTTTGATGGTAATCGGTCAAACGATTGCGACTGTAGCTTTCTATAAAGAACATTGAAAAAAGTTAATGGGGTTGAAGGAGGAAATGGGTGAGCATTGGCAAACCAAATACTGACAGGATTTTTCTCTTTGTTTTAAAGTATACATGGGCAAAGTTCAATAAAAATCAGATACATGGGGTGGTTTATTTATTTATTTAATTTTTTTTGTCAGAAACCTTCTCCATGAAAAATTACATGTATATGCCGACTTGAATGGAGACCAGTTAAATGTGTCGACTGTAGTAATGTATAAAGAAGATTGGTAAAAATTTAGGGGGTGGATAGGGAGGGAGAGGGCTTCACTTTTTTCAAACCAAAAGTTGACAGTATTTTTCTCTTTATTTTTTACTATACATGTCCAAAGTTTCATCGAAATCGGATAAAAAATGTGGGTTTGTATAAAAATTAAGGGGTTATTTAAATTTATTTTTTGGTCAGATTCTCCATGAAAAATTACATGTAGGTGCCAACTTTGATGAAAATCGGTCAAACGGTGTCGAGTGTAGCTTTTTATGAAGAACATTGACAATAATTAAAGGGGTGGAAGGAGGGAGAGGGTTGAACTTTGGAAGACCAAATATTGACAGGATTTTTCTCTTTGTTTTAAAGTATACATGGGCAAAGTTCAGTAAAAATCAGATAAGAAATGTAGGTTTCTATAAAATTAATGGGTGTAAATGGGAGAGGGGTGGTTTTTTATTTTGATTTTTTTGGTCAGAATCCTTCTCCATGAAAAACTACATGTAATTGCCAACTTTAATGGAGATCAGTTAAATGGTGTCGACTGTAGCTTTGAATAAAGAAAATTGGCAAAAATTAAGGGGGTGGATAGGGGGAGAGGGGTTCAGTTTTTTTAAACCAAAAGTTGACAGTATTTTTCTCTTTATTTTTGGCTGTATATGTCCAAAGTTTCATCGAGATCGAATAAAAAATGTGGATTTGTATACAAATTAGGGGGCGGAGGGGCGTAGAAGGGGTGGTTTGTCAATGAAATTCATATGGGACCACTTTGGAGGTATACCCTAACCACCAAAAAAATTTAATTCATATCGGTTCAAAATTGGAGCAGATATCGCTGGCCATAGGCCTACATACAAAAAAAAAAAAAAAAAAAAAAAAAAAAAAAATTACAGACGAATTGAGAACCTCCTCCTTTTTTTGAAGTCGGTTAATAAATA
Organism: Vandiemenella viatica; assembly: GCA_031002005.1. Classification (NCBI taxonomy): domain Eukaryota; kingdom Metazoa; phylum Arthropoda; class Insecta; order Orthoptera; family Morabidae; genus Vandiemenella; species Vandiemenella viatica. The sequence continues at coordinate 164,641,762 of CM061919.1, read as the reverse complement.
CTGTATATTTGTCAATTATGTGAGACTTTTTCCAATGGAGAATAGCTGAAACGGCAAGAAAACATTACAACAAAGGATTAAATCAACATTTTAAGAGAATTTCACTGGTTTTTCAACGCCGACGGCTTTGCGTTGCTGTCATATTTCGGCATTTTAATTAAATTCATGGGAAGTTTTCCGTAAAGCAAGAACGCAAATGTAAAAAGGACATAATGGGGAAACAATTAAACCAAATTTCAACATGTTACTACCGATTTCGCGTGGGTTCCGAAGGTGGCACAGTCCCCGATAAAATTAATTTCTCACAAACGTCTCTAAGGATTTTGATGAAACCTTGCATACTGAACAGAAATCGAAAGATGCCGAGCGAAGATCGGTCACCCAGGTACTGATGAAATTAAATGTGTCAAATGATGATATGCAATCTAGGAATCTTGATGAAGCAAACGATGTTGTTACCGCAAATACAGTTTGCGATTCAAATACGCGCGTGTCTACATAGTTTGATTCTGTAGCGGCAATTTAATGGAGATTTGGTTAGGTCTAAATGCAGTCTGTACCAGAATGGTTTTGTTGTTCCATAAGGGACAACGAATTTATCTATTACTGTTAGTAATTTCATAAGAACCAAGTTAGTGACAAAACGTGTATAGCGATATAAACTGCTTCCAGGTTTTCCCAATTAAGCTTACGATGGATGGTAACAAGATAACTATTTTTATTCTTATCTAGGCCGCATTTCAAACTAACCACAAGCGGTAGTAAAAAGAGAAACAGAAATATCCATTCTTCATGTCCACCATTGTGGCTTTGGCAGAATTAATTTTTGGTCCAGGCCGCATATCAACCCAATCCCAGTATATCCCGAAAACTAAGCAAGATATCGAAAAAATTTATTCTTTATTTTCGATTTGTCTCGTCTTGTTACATAAGAATCGATCACCAGATTGCGGCGTTACGTTTATACTACAGTCCCCTTTAGGTTTTTGTACATATACCCCGTGTCTGTATGGGATCGGCTTACCTCCCCCCCCCCTCCTCCTCCGTCCGGCTTCACTTCAATGAGTGGTGAAGGTCTCTTGCGTCGTCTCCATATATTTCCTTTCTTCATGGTTGGGACGCGGCCTAGACCAAAATTAATTCTGCCAAAGCAACAATGAATTACATGGTGAAATTACAGAATTGATATTTCAGTTTTATTACTACCACTTAGGTTGAAATGCGGCCTAGACCAGAATAAAAATAGTTATCTTGTTACCATACATCGAAAACTTAATTGGGAATAGCTGGAAGTAGTTTCCATCGCGATACATGTTTTGTCACTAACATGGTTCTCATGAAATTACTAACAATAATAGACAAATTATTTTTCCCTTATGCAATACAAGATGGCATTATAAAACACTTATACCCATTAAAAATGAAATAATCACTGTATCAAACACAATGTGAACTTGCATTTGTATGGATTCGCAATATGGCCGCTGCCGCCACCGCTCATGCGCAGTATCAGCCGAGAGTTTAGAGGCGACGTCACAGATTTAACGTCATTTCTCCTCCATATAATTCCTTCCTCCATGGATTCTACTATCGCGAGGTTGTGCGATATCATTTGTTTATACCTCTTCTTGAACTGAAGATAGTATTTTAGTGTGCTTGATTGAGAAATTAAATATTTCTGTGTACATGTGGTAACGGTAATGGCGCTAAGCAAAGACACGGCGCTCACCTATGTAAACAATCACTGTATTCTTATACCTCTTTCACCTAGCACGCGTGTACCATGGGGCTGAGTCAGCCAAACATATAGAAATCTGCCTGAATAGCCTGGCAAAATTGGATTTCCAGTGCTAGACAAATACAGAAACTGACTCAGCAATTTCCACTGTATGTAGCCTCTCATTGACTGCATCGCGTCTGGGGCTATGACATCAGGCAGACAGCCTGGGGCAGTGGCTCCAAATGTATACATTGGGCCATTTAAATCGCCACCCATATTCCCCCACCACTAGTTGGACTCTCATTGACTACCCCCACCACCAGTCTGTGATGTCAGTAATCACTGATTGGCTGAGCCTGGGTTTTCCATGTTTCTGGTTTGAAATCCCATTATTTATCTACATTTATAGTACTGCCACCAATTTTTCCAACTTAATTTTGATATCTTTATCTGCCATAAGTACAGATATGAGTAAAAGTATCGTATGAAAAGTGTCGGCATTAAAGAAAAGTATTCGATACCAAAAAGTATCGATACTTTTTCCGCGTCCCTCATTAAGAGTAGTGCTGGGAAGGGAAAAGATACCATGAACCAGTGGCAGATCATGGTTTTTTCAAGCTAGGGCAAAAACTTTGAGATTGCCGGCCTTTCTAACTTCATTTTGCCACCCACATTGTCTTCACCCAGTGTGTCGCCGCCCTGAGATTATCTCCATCCACGGCTGTAATAGGCATAAAAGAAAGGGGGATTCTACAATAACCGTGGCGCCGCAATGTGAGGATGGATTCTTATGTAACTCGACAAGACAAATTGAAAGTAAAAAATAATTCTTTTTTGATATCTTGCCTAATTCTCAAAATTGACGTGGTTATGTTGAAATTTGGCCTGGATCAGAAGAAAAAAATTTGCCATAGCCAAATTTGATGATGAATTCGTATGTAACTAGACAAGACAAATCGAAAATAAAGATTTTTTTTTTTTTTTTTTATATCTCGCTTAGTTCTCGAGATATTGTATCTCAAACTTGAGGAGGTTAGAATGAGATTCGGCCTGGAACAGAAAAGTTTTTCCCAAAAACAGCTATATCTACACGGTGGAAATGCATTGTAGGTGCTTTATTTTCTTCCTAGTGGTTGTTGTTACGCCTGGACCAGAAGAAACGTCGCCAAACATAAAAGGAATTACACTTATAACTGATTTTTAACATGTCATATCTCGAAACCAAGCGAGATATGATTAAATGTATTATTTTCGATTTGTTTCTTCGAATTCTAAAAGAATTCATCACATTGTGTAACCGCGGTAATGATAGAACTGCCAAAGAAAGAGAAAAAATTAATAGAAAAGAATGGTCGCTGCGAAATAATTTGTCACTATTGAAACACGATTTTTCCTCCCCCTGAAGTTGCCACCCGGATTGCCCCCTCCCACCTCCTAGATCCGGCGCAGCCATAACCACAAGTTGGCAGTCGATTTCAGGCACAAGGTGTTGGAAGTTTTTTTTTTCGTTAGTTGGGGTGTTGGGGATTGGAATAAGTTACCAGAAGAAATGATGAGTAAACTACCAAAAACTCTGAAATTTGTAGAGGGTAAAAGTTGGCGGGTACAGGTAAGGTGAAAAGTGGGTGTATAGGGAAATGGGCACTGTAGCGTGCGCTCCGTTGTAATTAAATTAAATAATTTTAAATAATTTGCACCTCAAATAGCATAATCAATTTAACTCAGTAGTCCGCCGAATTTTCAAAGATAATACAAATCAATGTGATGTTAGTTTTAGCTGTATGTTACTGTAGATGGATTATTTTCTCATAACAATAATTAAAGATTCGATCTATACTGCAAATAACCAAACCACAATCAATATTGAGATGTTATTAGTTTTAATTCCGGCATCTTTACATTTAATAGTGTTATTACACTGACAGCTTGCAATCTATTTACAGAAATGTCAAACGATATAATAGAAAACCTAGGAGCAAATAAAATATACGTTCTAGCATCTTGTCCCTGCTGTACTTTTTACCTGCATTGTATACATTCATATATATAAAGAAGTTTATATTCAATTCCTTCCATAGCGCTGAAGAGACTAAAATTGGTGAAGTGCACTTATAAATATTTTGTAGACGTTAGTATTACTCACCGACGTTCCGGTGACACGCAGTTATAACAAATTTTCGTTCCCACTAGATTTATGGTCGTCATTGCGAAGCCAAGTAATACTAGTGGAATAAATATTGAATCCACCCTCTTTCTGTCAAGATAATAAAGAATGTTACTGATGTTAATTAATATATTCAAACTGGCTGCCATCAAATAAACACCAAAAACCACTTGAAATAAACACAGGACAGTACTTATGACAAGAATTAACCAACGTAATTTTGGGTCGAACTTCAAGACTAATATCATTCTTGTTTGTGTCTACTGACATCGTTCTAATGCAGTAAAAATTCACTTTGAAACAAACCGCCATGGCTTACCACCATTAGCTCTCACTTTCAGAGATAGGTGTTACTTTTGTTACGTTGTTATGGTGCTGTAGACATGGCAATCAGATGTTTATAAAACTCCTTGACTTTGAGGAGGATAGAATTGTTGAATTATTTTAAACCATTATACACTGTGCATGGGCTCTTAGAGAGGCTATCATAATGGATACAGAAACTACTTATAGTTCTGACAGTTTTCTCTTTTCAAGTGACGAAGGAAAATCAGATGAAGGTAACTTAATTCAAAATTGTATGTTGCGGCATGCAACTGAACGTTAAAATGGTTCTTATCTTTTGAGCCACTACATCGTTCGATATTTGACATATTTTGTTTTATTTACAAACAGAAAATTAAATGTTTTTATATATATATTTCACTTATTACCCGTAATCAGAGGCGTGGCGGGATGAGGAAAACTTGTATTTATCTTTGCAAAGTGGAGAAAAGGGTAACTCGGAACGCATTGTTACAAGTTGTGATGTTTCTACTCCTCACAACTAAGTATGAAGAAACTTATATTAGAACGAATAGAATCAATCATTATTTTAGCATCTCCACAAAATAAGGAACAATAAATTGTTCAAATGTGTTGTGTACCTTCTCTTATCGCTGCTGCCCATTATTTAACATTGCGACAGTGAAAATGATTTGACCTTACTCAACATGAGTCAAAGGAGCACCCTTGTAGAGCACTTTAAAGTTTAATTGTGAAAAAAGACAAAATAAAAAATTATTTACGGCATGTATATATGTATACAAAATTAACTGAAAACGCGAACAGTTCACGAGGAGATATAGTTTTTATGGATAGCTACCCAACGACAGCAACCACTTTACATAAGAAAAAACGATTTTTGTTGGTGATCATATTTCTTCACAGTTACTCTTGTACTTAGAATCTGAGATTGTTTTAATCATGTTAATTATTGGTATTTTATTTCAGTTTTTTTATTATTACTAATTAATTTTTTCATAAAACTTGAGTACTTAACATCTAGCAGTGGTAGGAATAAGTTTTATTATTATTCTAATTAATTGGGTTGGAGCTTTGCCTGGATGGCCATTTCCGTATGAACCAACTTTTTTTTTATCAATCTAATTATGCACCGTAATTTTATTAAGTTTTTTTTTGCCTTAAGTTCTTTTATTATTTGAAATAATTCGTTTATCTTCGTCGATAATTTATCCGTTTATTTTTCAAATCTTGATAAAGGGCCTGCTTATGAAGCTGTGAATTTGAAATTAATCTTTGATAAATACGAAATACACCCTGGACCAGAGTAATCACTGACATATTTTTAACGATCCACAAGTTTTTGACGTCATTACTTAATGCAAATGAAAGGGGTTCCACATATATCGCAGTATGTTCAGTTAGGATGAAAATTGTTGCATGTTATAATAATAATAATTGTTAAAACTGTGATGGAGAACACACTCCAGTGGCAATCTCCCTACACAGCCATCTTTCTCCTTTCCACATCTAACCTACTTTTGCCCTCTGCTAATTTTTACTTTAAATTCTTTTAGTGTTTTTGGTAAATTATTCATCAATTCTCATTCAAATTATACCAATCCCTTGCACCCTTTCCTAGGAAAGAAATTTCCCCACACCCTTATGCCTGAAATCAAATGCCAGCTTGTGGTCATGTTCATCTTTACCCTTCCATGCACCTCTCTTAATTTTCCCCCCAATATCTTTCTATGCTTCATCACTAATATAGGCCTGCTACACACTCATGACTCTCTTCACCCTCCTTCTATCCTCCAATGAATTCCACTCCAGCTCCTTTATAATATTAGTTTTACCGATTGTGTTCTGCGGTAATTTCCAAAGACAAATCTGGCAGCCCTCCTCTGCAACCCCTCCAACTCCTGTATTTGCTACCCAAAATGCGGGTCATTGTAGCAGAATGCATTAGGATTTTAGAATTTACTTTTAATTTACTTTGATTTCATTGGCGTAGTATTAATGATGTCATTAATTTAGTCATAAAGAAATAGTTCCAACTGCTTCATGATCTGTAGCATAGATAATATCATCCATAGTGTTAGAATCTATTTCATTCTCTTACCTACAAACAGAATCTTTCCAACTCCCTTGCAACTGATACCAGGAACTAGCTTATGGGGATTCTACAATAACTGTGTTGCTGCAATTTGATGATGAATTCTTATATAACATTGCCACCAGAGCATGCGCACCATTGAAATTTAATTTAAATTTAAATGACGAGACAAATCGAAAGTGAAGGATAAAATTTTTCTGTATCTCACTTAGTTCTCGAGATTCACTGTCTCAAAATTGAGGTAGTTAGGTTAGGATGCGGCCTGGACCAAAAAATGGTTTTGACAAAGCTACAAGGAACTACACACTGGCCAAATACAATGGGTGTTTTGATTTTTTACTACCGGTTGTGGTTTGGTTGAAATGTGGCATGGGTGAGATGAAAAATATTGCCAAAGGTGTGAGGAACTGTAGGGTATCCATAACTGAATTTTTATAAGCAATATCTTGAGAACTAAGGGAGATATGAAAAAAATAGTAATACTTCATTTTTGATTTGTCTTTTTGAATTACACAAGAATCCACCTTCAAATTGCTGCTCCACGGTTATGATAATGGTGCTCCATTATGTAATAATCTGACAGTTTTTCAGGATTGAGTTTTTCAACCAGGTATCATATCTGAATCCCACTAAATCTGTTTATAGTCCTCTTTATTTTAATCCAGTTATACAACAGTATGCCGTATTCAATCAGACTTTATTACAAGTGTGTCTTATACATACTTAGCACTCTCATATCTGATTTTTGTCTTTCTGTGGCTTCCCAACTTTATTTTAGCACATTATTTACTGCTTTCAGCCTCCAACAATCTAATTTTAGACTTTAAACCAACAATAGAACAATTCATTGGAATATGGTTCCATAATGGTTGCTGTAAACTAACTTGTGGTATTGCTGTTGTCACTTCCTTTACCCAATTCCCTTCCTCCATAAGTAGTTACTGAATTATAATTCTTTGTTCATTTCTAGAAAATCGCTTGGATGAAGCAAAAACACAAATAACATAACTTCAAAATATTGTAATTAAAATTACCTTCCAAACATCATTTAAAATGACATAAATTATTCTCCAAAAATCAATGTCATAAAAAGAAAAATGGAAATAAAATTGAAATTGTCACCAAATTCAATTACCTTGGAGAAATAACCCAAATGAGAAGACCTCAATCCAAATCACAATAATTAACTTGGAACATGTCTATCCATAAATATAAAAATAAAACACTATAACATAGTTATAAAACTGGAAGCCTCCTATGCTGTGGAAAAACTCCTCCAACTGAATAAACAATCGAAAACTGACAGATTACAAAAGATGCAATGATGAATTGGAATAACTTGTATCATCAAAAAATATCAGGACAGTAGACAGTGGCAGACATTGGCTAACAAATTTGTGTAGAAGGAACTGTACCCCGTTACAAATATGGTGAGTATGATGTGAATGGAATTCTTTGGGTAAATGATGAGATTACAAGATAGATGACCTCTGAAGCAAATGGTATCGTAAAATCTTGATTAAAAAAAATACAATGACAGGATGTAAATAGATCAGAGAAATAAGAGAAGATAGAATTTAACAATAAAATAAATGAGATAAGTCTCGCCCCCTTTCACATTCACAAGAAAGAAACTCATGATATGAATCTTTTCAACATAAGAAAGGGCACAAAGATCAATGCGCATGAAGACCTCAAGGCTCGAACTGTTCCTTCAAAGAGACTTAAATAATGGATTGACTAAAGTGTTCCTATATGGTCTTAGAAGAATAATAATACTACAGTTTACTGTTAGTAATATCTGTACTGGATTTGCTACGTTCACCTTGCTTATTGCATTTTCCCTTTTAACAGTTTCTTTAATAACACATATTTCTTTGATATTAAAGCTCATTGCACATGTAACCAGTGCCTCTTTGGTTAAGTGTTATTATCCTCTCACTGCCACCCTTTACCTTAAAAGTTAATTATTTTAACCCACCATTTAAGGAGGGAATGAGACAAGAATGTAATTTACCATTAGAACAGGTGTACTGTATTAATATTAAACTTGTTTGCAGAAGAAGTAATAGAGGCAGCAAAAGAAAAATTTGAATGTGGCATAACAAGTAGAAACAATCAGTACACTATGAATTGCTGATGACATTGTATTATTAGCAGCAGTGGCCCCCTGAGCTTAGGCACCACCTAACCCTCCGATAACTACGCCTCTGATTAGCAGCACAGAATAAGAATATTTAGAGGCTACTAAATGGCTTGAAAAAATGCTGAGAGGAGAATTTGGACTAAATACAAACCAAAACAAGACAAATGTAGCAGAAATGATAGCAATAACTGTGTTAAATATAAAAATAGAATCAGATGTAAGTGAGTTCAATTATTTAAGAAGTAAAATTACAATCGATTTACAAAGCAAGATTGATGTTGAAAGCAGAAAAAAGACGAGCATTGTTGTTTTTTTTTAATGTCACTTTCAAGAAGTTTCTGAATCTGTACGTATGTAACACAGCATAAATAAATATATTGCAGTGAGAAGAAAAATTCAGTCATATGAAATGCATTACTATAAAAGGATTTTGACAGTTAAGTGGACAGATGAAGTATGGAATGAATGTGTTTCGGAAATGATGGGTGGCGTAGGATGTTTTTGTCTAAGTCTCTCACACAAAAAAGAGGCAGGATGGTGAGTCACATTTTTGGATCGGTTCATTTGTTAGTCGAGGGTTCAGTCAGATGAATAGATGAACGCAAAGATGTAAGTTGTGATGCATATCTTGAGATGCATCGGTTAGATCAAGATAGTAAGTGGAAAAGTATTGCAACGAACCAGTCAAGGAAGGAGGGGAAAAAAAAGAAGAAAATCATAATTGGAAATGGGCACAACCATGTAATAATTCCCTTACTTCTTCCATTTAGGGTAGGTCTTGCCAGTGTAACACTACCTACCAGTTGTTTTCTTAGACACAAACATTGTAACACCAAGCCTATCTCAAGTAATATCTCTACTTGTAGGTTTACCTACCTCACAATTTATTATTCTTAAATGTGGTGAGACAGAATTTCCCCTGTTTCTTGTGACTTGACTTTTGATGTCACTACCAAATCCTTATTTGTGAATTCCCTACACTATGCTTATCTGTTACCTTTAGGGGAGGAAAGAATTTAATTATTTATGCGATTGCATTTACTTCATGAAAATAAATGTATTGTATTTCTTAATTCAACTCTAATGAAATGTCAAAAATTTTCACTTACTTGTCAGTTTCATGTATTCTCAAGATTGTCTTTTCACTGTTAGTGTATCAATATTAGAAGGAAATTATGTTTTTTTATTCATATGGTTAGTCAACAGTTTACCATAAGTAAATCAATATTTCCCAGTACACTTCACATTCTTATATTTTGGCTATGAGTGATAATAATTCATACCATTTGCAACAGTTCTTTATTAATACAAATAATTTATTTCCATAATAAAGTTTTCCACATTTCTGTGACTCAAGTCAACTTTTCTGGAAGGAGAAACCACGCATTTATTGGGAGATTTGTAGGAAAAAATTGGCTTGTCGGCATTGTCTTTTTCTTACAGATGACTATTTGGAAGCATGGATGATCCCAATATGCAAATTTTCATTTCTTTCCTATACTTTGTAGTCTGCAATATTTAATTTAATTAGATCGGTCGCCAACCCCAATAATTTTATAATAGGATTTTCCAATGAGGGGTAATATCAAAAGATTGTTCAAAACACAGATTTTAAAGTCCAGTAATTTTTTGTTCAAAGTTCAAAGGCGTCTTTACTCTGAAAACAGGAATTGTTTCCAGAAAGACTTCATTTTAAAAATTGCAGATTAATGTCACGAAAATTATCTACACTACATTCAGACACAATAAAAGTTCACTCCACTTGAAACCTCCAACGAAATCTTACTAAGTGACAAATTAAATTGACCATAACGCTCTTCACACGTTCACCCTCTAACAGTTTGTAACTAATGCGGCTGAGGTCATTCCTCTGGTTTCTTATATAGCCTCCCACAAGCAACGCTACCCCTGATGGAATTTAGCACTGTGCCTGGCACTCTCTCTGTCTCCTCTCTCTCTTACTGGCATGGGTTACAAAGGCTTCCCCCCAAAGTTTTGCCGATTTTCATGAAACTTTGCAAAAATGTAGAGTTCGTCGTTCTAAGCATTTTCTATCCTTATAAAATTTTTCATTTCTGTGCTCCTCTTGTTGTAATTAATTTTTGAAGTTTAATAAACCTATTTCCTAGATCTAGTGTCCCAACTATTTGTTCTAGCGCGTTTGTTCTACTCTTCAGGAATTATACTTATTTTGACAGTTAATTTGGTGTACCATGATATTTCTAAAAACCTTTAATTAAAAAGATATTGTCTCTTGAAGTTTCCATCCCTTCTTGGCAGCCATTATTAAATTCAGATTAACTACTTTGAAATTAAATATCTTATATTGAGTGTGCATTGTTTTGATCAAACTTTCTGACAAACTTGCCTAAAAAAGTTGCGCTTTCTTAAAAATATGGTGCCTCCCAGATGTTTTGTCTATTTTAATTTCACCTTTCTTCACCTTAGTTTCGCTAATGATCCTACCCTTTCTGGGAGGTCCGTCCCTCCATGACGCGTCAATATCTTTCACTTTAAAATTACTTTTAAAATACTTGCCCTCAACTCAACAATCTCAAACTGCTATCATCTTATTTTCAGAAAAAGGTCTTTAACCTGATGTAATTTTCTTTTGATTATCCCTTTTATTTGAGACTTACTATTTTTATCTTTATTGAAAAACTACCTTAAAACTCACCATTTAAATTCCATTTGAAACCATATTTTGGACTTGTAAACCAAGATTTTTTAGTTTCATCCCTGTATCTTAATTCATTGAATACCATTCTTTCATACCTATATGAATCTGCTGGCTGTTACATCGTCCTAGCTACAAGGTTCCTCTGTTTGATTTTAAGATTGCGCACAACTTCCTTTAGAGAATTCGTACGACATTGAAACTACCAACAATGTGATTGTTGCATTCTCTTCTACACCTGATAGTGTTATCTTTTGGTGGAAATATTACTTGGGTCACCTACTAAAATCGATACCAAACATTCTCCCTTCTCATTTTCTCAGTTACCAATAAGCCCAACTACGTAACAGATTGTTACTACTGCTATGGATCAGTAATTGGCTGAGTGGTTTTAACAAATTTTAGTTAATATATTTCTCTCGGGCTTCCTGCTGTGTTAAGATGTTACATTTGTGGTACGTTTCGAAGGTGTACTTCTCTGCCTTCATTCTCAACAAAATGTCAATGATTAACTGTTTGTTCATATAACTGTCCAGATTATATACATTTTGGAGGTTGCAATAAAAGGCGTAAATCATGTCTGTAGTTGTTGATTTTTTAAAATGTTATATTATGTAATTCACTGTTTATTTATGGAAAACATTTATATATGCTACTAAAATGGCCTGGATCTAAAGTTCTGGCGTTAAATAAATCTCATGCCATTTAGATGTTCAATAGAGTTTTATTAAAATTTGTTATGTTTATGAAATTTTGAATTGCTATTTAAGTTAATTAAATTGCTATGGAGCACATGATCTGGTTGCAATATCCCTAAAGACCCATCTTCCTCCTTTCCTGCACCCACCTACACTTGCTCTCTACAGGTTTTAATTTTAAATTCAGCGTTTTTGGTAAATTAATTCATCATTTCCCTTGGTAACTTATTCCAACCCTGACACCCTTACCTAAAAAAGAGAATCTTCCCACACCCTTGTGCCTGAAACCGAGTGCCAGCTTGTTGTCATGGTCATCTCTTCCCTTCCATGCACTACTTTTCATACCTACACCAATATCTTTCTATGCTCATCACCAGTATACGCCTTGTACACTCTCATGACCCTCTTCATCCTCCTCCTATCTTGCAAGGAATTACAGCTCTTTTATAGATTTTGTAATAATGCATTTTTGTCAGACAAACTAAGGTAGTTTCATGCTTCATATGTGTGAGCACAGGTACACACAGATAGAGTATACCTTTCTTATATTACAATGTTTCTTTATGTAGTCATATGTAGCTACAAAACAGGAGATGGCAGATTGCTCCATTTGTCAGTCACTAATAGAAAGACAAAGAAAATATGAGGAAATATAGGTGAAGTGTGCTGAAATAGAGATTCTACAGTTGAAATATGACAATTTCAACATTCATAGGAATGTAAGTGAAGTAACAGGCAAATTTAGACCTAATATATTGAATAAACTAGGGACAATGAGGGAAACGTCATTGTTGATTTTGAAATTATCAGAGATACCTGGAAGAAACATGTAAAACAACTGTTCTCAGATAGAAGTCCGGAACCTCCACAGTTTGAATGTGAAACTGGCCCAATTATTTTACTGACTGAAGTACAAGCTGCAATAAAAGAAATGAAAGATGATAAAACTCCAGCTCCTGACAAGATAAATGCCAAATTTTTTAAACTGCTTGCTAAAGACAGTACGAAGTCGTTGACTTCAGTGTTCAATGACATCTACAACTCTGGCAGTATTCCTTGAGATTAGTTCTGATCAGAGTTTATTACATTACTCAAATAACCCAGAGCCAAGTTATGTGATGATGACAGAATGAAACTCTTTCTGAATATATATCACCTACATGGTTCTGATTCAGAAATGCAGTTGGAACACGAGAAGCTCTGTTTAGCATTGAAGTACTGTTTCAACACTGCAGAGTTATAAATTGTGATGTCTATGCTTGTTTTATAGATTTTAAGAAGGCTTTTGACAGGGTAAAGCATCAGAAAATGATAGAAATTTTAAAAAGTATTGGCTTGGGTGACAAAGGCCTAAAAATTATTGTTAATCTGTATTGGAAAAAGCCGCTCATGTGAGACTGGAGGGAGTGCTGTAAGACAATGTTGTATACTGTCCCATCTATTATTTAACATCTATTCAGAGTATATCTATATGGAAGCATTGAGTGATGTGGAGATGGTAATGCACTTGAATGGAAACTGTATAAACAACATTCGCTATGCTTATGACACAGTCTTTTTTGCAGACAATCAGGAAAGTTTACAATATCTTATAGATAAGGTGTCACAAAGTGGCCACGATTATAAATAAGACAAAAGGAATGGTCATTGGCAAAAACAACAACTCTCAATGCCATGTTATGATTAACCAGAAGACCATTGAATGTGTGTGTATCAAGGTATACGTATCTTGGCACCACAGTAAACTGCCAGTGGGATCCATCTGATGAAGTAAAGTCATGTATTGGTAAAGCCAGGGCTGCTTTCAATAAAATGAATAATCTCTTTAGAAGTTATAATTTATTGATTCCCATGAAGATGAGACCCTTGTGCTGCTATGTGTTCTCTGTCCTGAATGGCGTTGAAATGTGGACATTAACAGAAAGTACCAGTAAAAAGTTAGACGCATTTAAGATGTTGCTGTATCAAAGAATGTTGAGTATACCATGGACAGACCACACCACAAATGCTTAAGTACTCTGCAAAATGAAAAAGAATATGGAAATATTGACCACCATAAAACACGGAAGCTGCCATGCGGTACCCACATCATGAGAAATAATAGCCGTTCCGAACTCCTGCAATCTTTTCTCCAGGAAAACATACCAGGAAAGAGGAGTGCTGTTAGAAGAAGAACTTCCTGGTTAAAAAGTCTAATAAAATGGACCGTCAAGACAACTATGGAGCTAATACAAGCATCAACCAGCAGAGACAAGACAGCCAAGATGGTTGCCGACATCAGGAATGGATAATGACGAGAAGAAAAAGAATAGCAATTTAATGTTACTGATGACAAAATAAAAATTTTGTGTTTCCTCACACATTCAAATAAATAATGGTCTTTTTATGTTTGAGAAGTGGGAAGAATAGATGTCAATATATAAAATTTATTGGATAATTTTAAATCAGAAATGGCAAGTTGCATGAAGTTTTTGTCTTTTAGAATGCTCTTGCAACAAGACAGATTTTCATGACTTTTTTAATTTTACTGCTTGGAAATTCTGTAGTAGAATTTCATAACATGCATTTATATAAGGCCATGGCTGATGTAAGCAATCATGTAAGGTGTCTGCCCCATATAGGTCAATGGGTGGCAAATCTTGTTTCCAATGGTTTAATTTGAAGATTTTAAATACAGCAGTATCTTCAAGAATGTTGCTTATGTTACTAGTATTAGCTGCATCTGATAAAAGGTCATTCTCCAAGTCAAAAATAATAAAAACTGGCCGGTACCCACGACTTTGTTCGTGTTTGTAAAGAATTTGGATTGAAAAATACGGTCGACCACTTTCAACCCCTATATGTCCCACACCCCCATTTCTCCTGACATCTAACAACCATAGTGCATGACGGGAGACGCAATCCTATTACCACACACAAATGCCAGTCATCAGCACTATGTAGTTCAAGCAGCAAAGTAAAATTTATGGACACACATGTCTTTGAAGGAAATACAAAAATATCCTTGATCAACCACTTTCAACCACCATATCTCCCACACTCCCAAAGGTACCAAAATTCGGCCAACGTTGTGATCGATGGGTGACTGTGTTACTACCACACACTCACACACTAAGACCAGTGATCTGCGCTTCATAGTTCTGGCTGAAAAGGACACAGGGACACGTACTTTTTGGTAAAAATTTGTGTCGCAGGTCGATCAGTTTCAAACCCCATATCTCCCACACCCCCACAGCTACCGACATCTAACAACCATAGTGCATGACAGAAGCCACGATATCACTACCACACACAAACACCAATGGTCTGTGCTATGTAGTTGGGGCAGAAAAGTGACATATGCGGAGACACATGTCTTTCGTTGAAACACGAAAACATCCTTGATCGGCCACTTTCAACCACCATATCTCCCACAATACCACAGTTACTGAAATTCGGCCAAAGTTGTGATCGAAAGGTGACTCTGTGTTACTACCACACACAAACGCCAGTATTCTGTGATAGATAGTTACACCAAGACACATCCGTTTTTGGCAAAAATATGAAATTGCCGCAGGTCGACCACTTTTAACCCCCATATCTCAAACACCCCATAACTACTGACATCTAACAACAATAGTGCACGACAGGGAACAGGATTCAACTCCCACAAGTAAACACCAATGGTCTATGCTATGTAGTTGTGGCAGAAAAGTGGCATACGCGGAGACACGTATCTTTCATCAAAATATGAAAATATCATAGATCGGCCACTTTCAACCACCATATCTCCCACAATACCTGTTACTGAAATTCAGCCGACGTTGTTATCGAAAGGTGACTCTGTGTTACTACCACACACAAACGCCAGTATTCTGTGATAGATAGTTACACCAAGACACATCCGTTTTTGGCAAAAATATGAAATTGCCGCAGGTCGACCACTTTTAACCCCCATATCTCAAACACCCCATAACTACTGACATCTAACAACAATAGTGCACGACAGGGAACAGGATTCAACTCCCACAAGTAAACACCAATGGTCTATGCTATGTAGTTGTGGCAGAAAAGTGGCATACGCGGAGACACGTATCTTTCATCAAAATATGAAAATATCATAGATCGGCCACTTTCAACCACCATATCTCCCACAATACCTGTTACTGAAATTCAGCCGACGTTGTTATCGAAAGGTGACTCTGTGGCACTACCACAACCAAACGTCAGTGATGTGAGATAGATAGTTTTCGCTGAAAAGTGATACACCATGACACATGCGTGTTTGGCAGAAATATGAAATTGCTGCAGGTCGACCACTTTCAACCCCCATATCTCCCACACCCCCATAGCTACCGACGTCTAACAACCATAGTGTACAGCGGGAGACAGGATTATACTACCACACACAAACACCAATGGTCTATGCTGTGTTGTTGTGGCAAGAAAGTGAAGTATAAGTAGACACAAATATTTAGTCAAAATATGAAAACGCTCTCCATTGACCAACTTTAATCATCGTATCCCCCACAGCTATCGGCATTCGGCCAACGTTGTGCACGACAGGTAACTCCATGCTACTTCCACACACAAACACCAGTGATCTGTGCTAGGTAGTGGTGGCTGAAAGTGAAATATAGGAATACACACTTCTATTTTTATATATATAGATAAGATTACCCAAGGTAATCATGATTCAACCTTTGCTTAGTAATTTAGCTCTTGCTTCAATACAACATGAAGATGTAGTTTAGACACTAGACAAATATAGGCTTCACAAACATTAATATTAGAAAAGTTCAGTTTTTTTTAATGATATTAAGTTATAAATGTGTTATGGAACCTTTATGATCCAGTTATTTTTTATCTCAGTATAAAAGCTCAAATTTTGCTGTAAAACTTTATACCATGCAGAAGCGTTGTTGTCTCATATATTGTATGTAAAAAATATACACTTAGTAGATATATTCATGCAAATCAAATTGATTGTGAAATTTATATTGGCCTAAAAGTTTTCTCGATAGAGAGCTTATAGTGTCATAATGAAATGATGTCACAAAATTGTTCCAGAATTTTTCCTGTTTATCAGAAACTTTAAACCTTTGTATTTCATTAACTTAACATGATATCGCAAATGTGATGAAATGGGTAGATAAAAGTAATGTAGGGGATTTGCACATAGGCATTTGAGTGTCTAGCAGTGGCCTTAAACATGAATCTCTGTACATTTACTCAAATATTATACACACTGATTTCTTGTCAATTTGTACTTATCTGTTGTCTGCAGCTGTTCAGGTTTTCTTTTATATGTAGCAATATACAAACTTCGTACAGCTATTATTTATATTTGTTTAAACTTATTAACACAGCTTTTTTTACTGTTAGCTGTTATTAATATTCTTTGAAGACAAAATGAACTGTTTGCAGCATTACTTGCCTATTTTATGATGTGCAAAAAAAAAAAAAAAAAAAAAGAGGGAAGGAAAAAAACCTTTTTTTAAAAATCTCAGCAAAGATGTTTGGTATTCAAGTGTTTCAAATAAATTTGTTGTTAAGTGTTACCCCAGAAGCTTCATACATTTGTGCATTAAAGTTTGAGGATTCACACAATACCTTAGGTTTTTACTCCATTAACATTAAAATTACTTCCTTGGAACTGGAATTTTGTCCAATAAAGCATGTCTACAACTATGGACTTTTTCAGGACTAGAATCAGCAGTGTAAAACATTTGTCATTTCCACACAGAATGAAATGATCTGATATTTATGTTGAATATTATGAAGAAAAGGGTACCCAAGATTAAGCTCTGAGAAATTTCTTTGAGATATAATTTCTGTTAACAGTGGTAGTTAGAAATAGGGAGAGGTTGAGTGCCATACAGATGGTGGGATAGGTAAGTTCCAGAAATAGTGGAGTGAGCATGAAAAATAGAAAGAGAAGGATTTTCTTAAGCTAGGAGCCTCAAGGGAGATGTAGGGACACTAATAAAGGATGAGTTAGGCTTTGACTACCTGGCCAAAAGTGCTTTAAACCTAGTGCATTGCTTGGTCAGATGTAGTATCACACTGTTAATGTTTCACAAAGGAGAAGTGTGAAATAATGTTGATGTCAGTGTGGGTATTAAAGAATGGAGAGTAACCTCAATATTTTGATAACCAGTGTGGAACTGATGCAGGTCATAATTGATAACAGCTGAACCCTGCTGTGAGACAGATACGCAAAATACTTTTTTGGTTGCATACAACTCGAAGGACGTAACATAAATGTTTTGGAAAATTTTAACATTCCCAATTTGTTGCTTTGATGACCCATAACATTATGACATTGTCCACCAAGAAACTGAATGCTGTCTGATGACATTGTGAGTGTATAATGTGGTAGGCAAAATATATAAGCAGAGTAGAGATAAATAGGAGAGGGGGAGGGAGAGGAATCATTCTAGTGATGATACGTGTGGCAAGTGGGGTGACTTTGACAGAGGGAGATTGTTATGGACTGGTAGCCTTGAACAAGCATCTCAGAAATGTCAAATCTTTTAATCTATTCACATGCTACTATTTGGACTATTTATGAAAAGTGGTTTGGCACTACTAGAGCATGAGGTGGTTGAAGTCATGGCTTTTCACAGAACCTAGAGATCAGGGTGTGATCTGTGGCGAATCTAAAAGCAAAGTTCAATGCTCGTGCTGGAACCAGTGTTTAGGAGCACACTGCTCAGTGCATATCATTGAACATAGAGTCCCATAGCAGAGGGCTCCTGTGAGTCCCAATTTGACCCAATGACGTCGTCAATTAATATTGCAGTGGGCATGAGAGCATCAAAATTGGACTGTGGATCAATGAAAACATTTAACCTGATTGGACGGTCACATTTATTGTTACATCGGGTTGATGGTTGTGTCTGGTTATGTCATTTCCATGCGAAGACTTGCTCAATACATGCATTGTACCATGAATTCAGGCTGGTGGGATAGTATTATGTTCCAGGGGGGGGGGGGGCATTCAACTTGGCTTCCAAGGGACCTGTGGTAGTGATAAAAGTTGCCATGACAACTGTGGACTACGTGAAAATTATTGCAGACCATCTGCATCCCTTCATGATGGCAATGGTATCTTCCAACAGGATAAGCGTCCATATCACAATGCCAGACATTCCTACAGTGGTTTGAGGAGCATGATACTGAACATACATTTATGTTTTTATCAACAAATTCATCTGATTTTAACCTTTTAGAACACATCTGTGACACTAGTGGACACCAGCTCCATGCCCAAAAACCACCAGAACATAATTTATGGGAATTTCATGATCTGTGCATAATACCCAGTCCTCTGGACACCTACCAAAGACTTATTGAATCCATGCTACATTGAATTGCTGTTATATTGCATTACAAAGATTGTCCATCACACTATTAAGCAAGTGGTCACAATGTTTTGGCCCATGATTGTACATTACAGAACAATTTTAATAATGTACTGTGAACTTTCAAGTTGTTCAAATTTGTTTATGTAACTCATGAATCAGTAATGTGTGTACTCTGAGAAATGTATGCAAGTGATTTTTAATGTGTAATTTGCTCCTCCAATAGATTAGTAACATTATTTTGTATCTCTAAAAAATAATGTGATCTCTTTCAAACTGCTGTAGATGAAATGATTATCCTGTAGATTTGAAAGTGAACTACCTTTTTATAGAAGAAATAAAAAGTAAATTAGTAGGATGGTAAACAGAGTATCTTCATGAAAAGAAAAATATGAGAGCACACAACATCATTTACTAAATAAGAACACAGAATTACATCACTAGAGGAAAGACCAATCCACCAATTCCATATAATGTCCTCTCTTTCTCAATTTTTATGTTATTTAATAATGTTTCTTCGTACTGTTGCTTTCAATGAATATAATAATATAAGTAATTTGTGTCAGCTTAAATTAGTTTAAATTTAGGACAGTAGGGCAGTTAAAATGTAGATCCTCACATCTGCAACTTATTATTGTGTTAGATCATTGAGAAAGTATTTGATTATTGGTTGCATAGAAAGGATGCTCAGTAATGAAGTTTTACTATTACTGAGCTCAAAGCTGTAGCTTACCATACCATGTGGTGCATAAGTAATTGTGCCTTTCTGTATCGTGTACAACAGACCACATATTACAAAAATTGCCACAAATACAATTATAATAGCTTTTGTTTGGGTTGCTGTTGCATACACACTAAAACCTATAGAGTTTCTAGCAATATTCTGAAAGCTTGGTTTTTGTACAGGCAAACAGGAACAACTAGAAGAAGAGGAACCTATTGATGAGGGACCAGTATACACGGAGGAGCAGCTACACCGACTGGTAAATATGCCTAAGATCTACATATAGTTTCATTGTAAGCAATAAGACTACAAAACACTTATACTTTAATATACAAGGGTCATCCTCGAAATTCTTGTCCTGACGATGTAAACAAAATTGTACAATGTTACAAAACAAATTTGCTATTTTATAGAATACTAGCCACAAAGCCCATCAAAAATGACGGGTTTAATGGATTAATTGATTTCTTCTTAATAGCATACCCAAATAGAATTGTAATAAAATAAAGCTCAGTGTGCTGTAATTTCTCATCCCTTGTGACGTAGCAAAAAGCTTCATTGTCTATTTGGTCCAGGTTGCGTTTAAGCCTAACAACAATCTTTGCCAATATAGCTGGTAGAAAATCGAAACTTCATTCACACGCAAATTAAAATATACCCTGTATCGCATGTCAATGTCATCATGCATCGATACCAATCATGCATCATGCGATACAAACTTAATCCACAATCTTCACAGTTTCATACAACTTTCTTATATTCTATGATGAAGGTCCATGTTTTAACGCCTGAAATAATGACCCCAGTGAAAACGAAGGATGCTAAAAATAAATCTTGAAAACCTAAGCTATGTCACGTAAATATTAGTTTTAATTGTGGTTTAAGTAGCACACATCGCGAACAATTTGGAACTTCTTTCATTCAGACCAAGTAATAAGTTCAGTAAAAAAAAAGCAACTGTTAATTAATATGCCATTCTAGCATTACATTTCTTAGCAATTACTTAAATAAATATAATTGTCATAAAATATAGTTCAGTGCAATTCATAATGCTTTGCCCTGTAAGAAAAGGTTTTCATTGCTATTCTGGTCCAGGTTGTATTTCAACCTAACCACGTATTGAACTTGCGATAAGAGAAACAATACTTTAATTACACACCTGGTGATACATTACTTTATCGCTTTTTAGTGATAATAATGCATAATGATATTAACTAACAAAAAAATCTTTACGGGTTCTCCATCTTCCTTTTTTATATTCGTGTTTCAGATAGATACTAACACCTTTGAATGGCTGACACAGTTACACAGTTTTCTAATAACAACCTATCCAAAATGCCGCTGACATTGACAAAATATCTCTTACATATCTGTGGCCATTGATTTCAACGAATACTTTGACATAAAATGAATCTATTATTAAATAAATCAAATCTACTAATACTTATTATGTCGATTTAAACTCAATACATACTTATATTTCAGTGTTCTGACAATTCACGGCTTAGTGTAATTCCTCGTGCCCTGCGTTGTAGCAAAATGTTTCAGTTTTCATTAGGGTCCAGGTTGCATTTCAACCTAACCACGTTAACTTCTCACCAGAAGAACAATACTTCAATCTCATGCATATTATGGTTGACACAATTGCTGAACTAATAGGCTCAGTAATATTACGCAGTGAAAGCAAAGGAAATTAAAATAAACCTTATAATCTTACATTATGCCACGTAATTATTGTTCTAAGTGTAGTGTAGGATTGCACAGTTCCCGGATCAATGTGAAACTATTTCCAGTCAATCGAATTAATAATTTAAACAATAGGAAACAGTTTAAAATATTTTGAAATAAACTAAATTATTCATGCCCTATGCCGTAACATCAAATGCCACTTGTAATTCTGATCCATGCGAAGTAATACTCTAACCAAAATTTTCTCTACATTGATGCACAAAATACAAAGCTAATATCTTACATTTCTATGGGCAAAGAATTTAAGGAATACTTCTACATATCAAAAGAATGTTACGAGAATATAAGCATCTAATGATTGATATGTCGATTTTAACGCAATATATACCTTTATTTCAGTGTTCTGTGAGTTAATTTATTCACCATTGCTTGGAAATGTTATTAAATAACGCGCATTCCCACAAATAATATCATAAAGCGTGATGTCATAGATTGACGTAATGGCGTGACGTGACGTCAGCGTGATACTTGTCTATTATACTAATAGATAGTTCAAAATTACAACAACTGAAAACAGTTGTTGAAAGCTGATAAGGTTTAAATTAAATTTGAAAAGGAAAAGAATTAATTCATTTTGTGATTATAAACAGACGTTTTTTTCCCCCTATATTTCACTTTTCAGCCACCACTACCCAGCACAGTTCACTGGTCTTTGTGTGTGGAAGTAGCATGGAGTTTCCAGCTGTGCAAAAAGTAGGCTGAATGTCGATAGATGTGAGGATGTGGGAGATATCATGGTTAAAAGTGGTCGATGCAGTACATTTTCGTATTTCGACCAAAGACATGTTGCTCCGTATATGTCACTCTGCTGCCACAACTACATGGCATAGACCATTGGTGTTTGTGGGTGGTAGTGGTATTGTGTCTCCTATCATGTACTATGGTGGTTAGATGTCGGTAGCTGTCAATCCAAATTCTTTACAAACACGAACGAAGTCGTTGGTACCAGCTAGTACTTGAATAAGAAAGAGACATCACTGGGGGATACCTGTGAAAATAAGTTGGAAATATTATGGTAGATTGCTCCTACTGATAGACAGTTAAATAATTGTAATCTAAATTTAAATAGGGGAGAACCAGCACAGACGGTGATTCTCATGCAGGAATTTTTTAGGTACAATTATTCAGGAAAATGAGAACAGGGTATATCAGCTGGTGATAACAATCAGAAGGATAACAACTTCTGCAGGTTGAGGGGATATCATGAATTCTGGCTGAATACTTGAACATGAGATGGCTTTCTGCCCATTGGGTAGCAAAACGTATGACAGAAGGTCTAAAACCGGTGAGTACACAGATCCTTGTAGAAAATCTCTCTCTCTTTGAAGGCAGTCCGGTAGATTTTGTTGATTATTTTCTACTACAGACCAGTCGCAACCAAAGTGGTTTGCTCAGGTAGTGACAACTGTGAAATTTTTCGACAGTTTACTGATCTTCATTGTTGAAGTGAAAGGTGTCTGGAAGAACACCTCAAAGTGGACTAAGAATCTTGACATAAAAATTTGTTACATGTGAAAGTCTCATTACCTGCGTGTACTGCCGGATTAAAGAAATGATTTTGAAATTAATAAATAGTAAATGCATTAAAATTGTCCAGAAGGTAAACAATTGCAGATTAACCAAAAACTGATGAGTTGACATATAGGCAATTCTGGATTACCCAACAGGTACAACTTGGCAGTAGACTGGAGCCTCCAATTTTTAGAGGCTTCCATGAGATAACTTTTTTCATTAAATAAAAATAATAAGAAATCATACTGGGTAAAAGGAATGGGAAGGAATTCAGCCATGGCTTTTTGAAGGA
The DNA here is from genome assembly GCA_031002005.1 of Vandiemenella viatica. Classification (NCBI taxonomy): domain Eukaryota; kingdom Metazoa; phylum Arthropoda; class Insecta; order Orthoptera; family Morabidae; genus Vandiemenella; species Vandiemenella viatica. Next base: position 164,618,336 of record CM061919.1, on the reverse strand, counting down.
AGCATGCCGGCAGTTGCCTGGAGTGATTTGGGGAAACCATGGAAAACCCAATTCTGGATGCCCACACTGGGATTCGAACCGGCTTCTTTCCGAATGCGAGGCCAGAGCATTAACCGCTCACCCACCATGCTCGGTATCCTGGTCTAGAATGGTTTAAGGTACGTTTTCTTCTCGCTTTCGTATATACTTTTCCTAGAAAAGTACGAGGGTTGGAACTTAAATAGTGGCAACTATTTATTCACAAGCGTTACATGTTTGCACCTGTTACTGTCGTTCAAAGTAGTCACCAGTGTTGTGTAGAACCTATTGCCAGCAATGGGGAAGGCGTAGCATACTGTTAGCAAAGCCTGTTGTGTTGATGGTGTGAATGGAGCAGTCTACAGCCTGTCGAATCTCTGGAACAGTTCTGAAGCGAATACCCTGAAGTGGTTCCTTCAACTTCGGTATCAAATCAAAGTCACAAGGACTTAAGTCCGGGGATGGTACAGTACTTCCCAGTCCCATCGACTGAACAGAGCAGTCACAGCTTGCATTGTATGCGCCCATGCATTGTCATGAAAAATGATGGGTGGGTTGCGCAGAAAGTGTTGCTGCTTCTTTCGCAAAGCTGGTCGCAGGTGATGCTCCAAAAACAAACAGTAATACTGTGTATTGACGTTCTGCTGTGGAGAAATGTAATGCGTTAGGATAACACCATCACAGTCTTACACAAGAATCACCATAACTTTCACCATACTCTGGCTCTGACGCACTTTCGACTTTTGCGGCGACCCATAATGATGCCATTCGTTGGATTGGTGTTTCAGTTTTGACTTGTACGAAGTTCTGTACTGTTCTGTAAGGCAATGCCGATTCCCTGCACACCTCTTGAAGACCTTGATGACACTGTCGTGCTGTACGACCTCTGGCACATTCAATTTTGATCCAATTCTGTTCTTCCTGTTTCGGAAACATAGTGACACTGTTACGTTAGACCGCTCACTCACAAGTAACTGGGTTTTTCTCGATTGTGTGCACACCGGGGATGTGGGATGGGTGAGTCCATTTTCTCGGAGGTAAGGTAGGTATGTCAACAATGTGTGCTATCAGTGACAATAGTAGATTCCACTGCATAGTGGCTCCACAGCAGTGTTGCCACTATTTAAGGTCCAACCCTCATATGTCCTAAAAACAGGTTTGGCAAGGTTTAAACCTATACTACTGCCAATTTACCTGATCCTGGCTGCATATGAGCCTAACAACATCACCTTTCAGTTGAGATATCTCAAAAACTAAGTGAGATATCAAACAATTTTACTATCTATTTTTTATTTATTTCATCGAGCTGTTTATGAATCTATCATCAAGTTGTGGCATGACGGTAATTATAGTTCTGCCAGAGTGTGTTTATTACATTAAAGTTAACACTAGAAAAAGATTTTAAATCACAAAACCGAAAAAAACTTAACCTCAACTCATGTATTATGATTTTATCAGTACTTGAGAAATAGTGAGTATAAAATTAATCAGTTTACTGTAGACTTAGAAACATATAGTGTGCAAACATTTACATCAAAATGGTCTTCACAAAAATAATTTCTTGAATCTTCAGATAAACTGTGAGCATCCTTCTGCATTACAAGTTTTAGCCTCTTTTTTCTGTATGAAAATAACTTGCTTGGAGTTTTTATAGTTTTACTTTTACACTTGGATACTTTACAGTTCTTATAATATGAGGAATTAATTTTTAATGAAAGAAAACAAAAGGAAACCAACACCTGCCATACACAGGCATGATCGTACTGTTTTGTTTAGGGTGGCGTGACATTATTCAAGACGCCATGACAGTCTTAAGCGTTTTCATGGTAAATTTAAATTAGTTTTTAAAAATACATAAAGTAAATGTTCAAGTTTTGCAGAATAATATATTTCTTGATTAAAATAGGTAATTAGGCTAACTATTAACCAATTTTTCAAATTTAGTCAATTAGCCAATTCAGGATGACAACTGAAACTTTTTGCAACAGCGTAAGGCACGAGGAATTGCAATGAGCGTTATTTTATAACAATTAAGCAACTGCAAATAAATTACCTGAAAGAACACACCATTCAACCCATCATTTGTGACAGGCTTTGATGCTGGTGCTTGCTTATTTTCTAAAGAAGGAATGCTATGCTAACCTTGCGAAGCTGTCAAAAAAGTTTATTTTTCGTTGGAACAGTGATCCTGGATGATGTTTTACATGCTGCCAACTTGTGTATATATATATATACATCTTCGAGAAATAAAAGAGCTGCATCGGAGATATGAAACTTGGTGGAGCCATGTTGAGAAATAAATCAAGTATCAGTGCCGGCCAGGAACTTCTGCTACAAACTACTAAAATAAAAATTTATATAAATAAAGGCAGAAAGGTCTAATGATGATGATGATGATGATATAAATAAATTTTGGGGTGTAAGGGTTTGAGAGACTATATTAGCTTCTTTAAACTAAATGGCAACCGATCCATAATGTAGTGCACACAGTTTGCATTGTTGAGGCTCTGGCGACTCAAAGATTCCTGGTATAAGGGGTCAACCTCTGCTTGCCAATTGACTCCTAAAGGATGGCAGAAGAGCAGGGAGTTGTCCAGGACACCCTCTTGCCCTTGGGGTTGAAAACAACCCCTAAAGGCGGATTAAATGATCAACGGCATGAGAATGCAAAAGGCATCGGGAGGCCACTGCATTAAAAAGTCAACCTCTGCTTGCCAATTGACTCCTAAAGGATGGCAGAAGAGCGGGGAGTTGTCCAGGACACCCTCTTGCCCTCGTGGTTGAAAACAGCCCCTAAAGGCGGATGAAATGATCAACGGCATGAGAATGCAAAAGGCATCGGGAGGCCACTGCATTAAAAAACCCTACGAGTATCCCAAAGCCATGTAATCCTCCAAAATTACATGTAGGGTGATGGCTTATTTGTGGGTAAAATATCGCGGATGTAAAAAATAGTTCCAAAATTGTATCTCCAGGTGGGGACTGTCCAGGGTGGAACCATCAGAATGGATAGAGAGACATTCGACGAATCAGAGTGTGGAATGTTGGAATTCTGAATAGGACACATAATTAGAAAACTTAAAAAGGGAGATGGAATCACTTAAGTTAGATGTTGTTTGAGTTGGTGAGATTAAGTGGAAGGATATACAGGATTTCTGGATGGTAAACACAGAATAATTAGCACAAAAGCTGTCAGTAAAGTCATTGGTGTAGGATTTGTAATGAACAAGAGAGGAGGGGTGTGAGTTTTTATGAACAGTTTAGTGACAGGATTATTTTGACAAGGGTCAAAACTAACCCCACTCCAACAACATTAGTAGATGTATATGTAGGAAGATGATGAAGAAATAGAGAAAATATACATGGAAATGGAAGAATTAATCCTATATGTGAAGCAGAAGGAAAATAACATAATCATGGGTGTTTGGAATGCGCTAGCGGCAGAAGAGAATGATGGGAATACTGTGGGAAGTTTTTGTGTAGGAGAAAGAAATGGGCGAGGAAGCAGGTTTTTAAAATTTTGTGAAAAATATAAACTCGTTGTGACGAACACACTACTTAAGAATTATGCATGAAGGATATACACCTGTATAGGTCCAGGCTATACAGGTAAATGTCAGCTAGCATGTATCATGATCAAACAGAGGTTCAGGAATCAAGTTTTAGACTGTAAAACATATGCAGGAGCTGACATAGAATCCGACCACAATCTGATAGTTATAAACTACAGGCTTTCAAGAGAAAAAAGAACGAATACAAGCAGAACAGACTGGAAGTGAACAAACTGAAACAGTCTAACAGAGAGAAAAATTTGCAAAGATGGTCTAAGAAGTGGTTCTAAGAATTAACTCTGAAAGCAGTGCAACTCAGGACGAATGGAATACATTGAAGAGAGAAATAATGATAGCTGGTAAAGAAACATTGGCTTTAGGGAACAAGCCACCTGAAAACCTTGGATCACAGAAAAAATTTTGAAGTTGGTGGATCAGAGGAGAAGGCTAAAAAATCCTCAGGATGAAGCAGGAAGAGACCAATACAGACAATTTAGAAAACAAATTAACAGGAAATTCAGAAAAGCAAAAGTAAAATGGCTCCAAGAAAAGGAAATGGCTGTAGGTAAAGTAGGTGCATATAAGAAGATCAAAAAGAATTTGGAAGAAATGAAGAAAATATATTTAAACATTAAAGCTGCTGATGGGGAAACCTCTCTTAAGTTCGGAAGAGAGAGTTATCGATGGAAGGAAAACAGAGAAACTATATGATGCAATTGATTTAAACAATAGTGTATTGGAAAGAAGGTTGATGTCAACATTAATCAGTTAAATGATCCTGTTTTAAAGACAAATTTGAAGGAGATTGAATATTTTGAAATCAAATAAGGCAGTTAGAATTGACAAGATTCCTGCAGAACTTCTAAAATCCCCAGGGAAAAGAGGAATCCAAAGATTATTCAAACTGATATCAAAAATTTATGAAACAAGAGAGATTCCAACTAACTGTAATAAAAATATCACCTTCACACGTCTGAAGAATGCACAAGATGACAATTGTGAGAATTATCACACTTTAACCCTTTAACTGGTAGGTATTGCCCAGCAGAGCCCTCGCTGCGTGCTCCTTTGTTATCCTCTAAGCCTCTACCTGCGCTGAAAGGCCGCGATCAGTCGATACCCGCCCCTGCTGAGTACGGCATGTGGCCTGGACTGAATATTTCTGGAGCGTTGTGTGTGACGGCATTCTGTTTTCGCTATGCGTTTTGAAACCCCAGATACAAAATAAATGCAGTTACTCTGACATCTAAGGTTTTTAAATTTAAAGCACCTCTAAAAGTGAATGTCCATGTAGACAAACATACAGGTACTTCATATGCTAAATAGATATTACAGAAACTGAAATGTGTTTGATATTTTTGTTTGTTAGCACAGTAATTCATCAGGAGAAAATTTCGAAGTTAAGTGTTCGAATACCTTTCACAAACACTGCATATATTTTCCATCCTTCTTTTGGTTCTGGGCGTAAGACCATCACTGGCAAAGTTAAAAATAATTTCTTTTCAATTTCTTGTATTTCACCTAGTTTTAGAGGCGTATAAATGTAATGTAATTGTTACAGTGTAGTTCCCCATGGTTAATAAATGTTTTTCGCGTAACAAGCCTCCAAACATGGCACAACACACAGTATTACTGTACATTGCATGTTCTGTGTTTGTATCTGGTTTCTGGACACACTTTCTGTTTCGAACATCCAGCGCATCTACGCGTTGGCGTGCTCTCCTTTGAATTTTTAATGTGAATAATATTTCGAAAATGTCTCCCAGTAAATCATTGCACCTTGAAAATCTAGAGTGAACTGATTCTGGCGTATTTGTCTTGGTATATAAATAAAATCTATAGGTTCCTTCAGCAATAGGTTTCATAAGATCTTCTGTTAAAAATATTCCAAAAAATGACAGAATGCAGGAATTTTGACCTAATCCATATTTGTGTCCTGCAGCTGAATCGTCTATCGCATGCACAAAAGGAAATTGCACCGTATTTGATGAAATTGTATACCGTCTCTCTGGATCACGGAAAAATACCAGCCGAATGGAAGACCGCTATCGTAACTCCAGTGTTTAAAAATGGGAATGTTAATGATCCTCAGAATTACAGGCCGATCTCGTTAACTTCAATATTTTGCAGGATTTTAGAACATATCATCTATTCAAATGTCACGCGGTTCTTGGATGAAGGTGAGCTTTTAAATCCAAATCAACATGGATTCAGAAAAGGCCGATGCTGCGAAACACAACTTGCACTTCTAATTCACGACTTGTGCCGAATTATAGATGAGCAATCCCAAGTTGATTTGGTTCTATTAGACTTTAAAAAAGCTTTCGACACTGTGCCTCACACTAGGTTACTTAGGAAACTTCGCGGTTACGGCATATCTAGACAAATATGCGACTGGGTTGCAGACTTCCTGAAGGACAGAACACAGTGTGTAGTTCTCGACGGTGAGCGTTCATCACTTACTGAAGTGGGGTCTGGAGTTCCCCAGGGAAGCGTGCTAGGGCCACTGTTGTTTCTCATATACATCAATGATCTATGCGACATAATAGGGGGGATGAAAAGATTATTTGCCGATGATGCTATAATTTATCGCGAAATCAAAACCCAGGACGACTGCGCTTTGTTACAAGACGATATTATGAAAATAATTGCGTGGTGTAAAGATTGGCAGTTGGAGTTAAACGCTAAGAAGTGCCAAGTCATGCGTGTAAGTAAAAAGGTGACACCATTTAACTATGAATATGTGATTAATGGCACTGTCCTTAGAACGGTAGATTCCGCTAAATACCTAGGGGTAACAATTCGTAATAATTTGTCGTGGAATGAGCATATCGAGAATGTAATGGGAAAAGCAAATCGTATGCTCCGATTTCTAGGTCGTAATTTAAATCAATGCACTCAGGAAGTTAAATCGATTGTATACAAGTCACTAGTACGTCCTCACTTAGAGTATTGTTGTTCTGTCTGGGGTCCCCATCAAAAGGGGTTAATGGAGGCTTTAGAGAAGGTCCAAAGAAGAGCCGCCCGATTCGTGACAGGTATATATAGTTGGAGGAAAAGCATAAGTGCGATGTTGAAGGAGTTAGGTTGGGAAGACCTGGTACACCGAAGGCGTTGCTCTCGACGAAACCTAATTGAAAAATTCACGACAGATGTATTTCGGAATGACAGTCAGCAAATATTGCTACCAGCAACATTCATATCTCGAAACGACCGTGAAAATAAGATAAGAGAAATCAGGGCCAGAACCGATTCATTTCTGTTCTCATTTTTCCCACGAGCGATTAGGGAATGGAATAGAAAGGATTTACCGGGCGAGTAAACTTAAAATCCAACAGGAGTAGCTTTCGATAAAGCACTCCAGCCATCCTGATCTGGGTTTTCCATGGTTTTCCCAGATCACTCCGCGGGGATGGTTCCTCACAATAGCCCATGGGCAGGGGCGGATCCCGGGGGGGGGGGGCTAGGGGGCTCAAGTATCTTGGTCCACCCCCGACATTGTAGTTTTGAGACCTTTTTTTTAGCTCTACGGATTTGAGGCCCGAGGAGGCTATAAATACTACCTTTTTCCCGACTCAAGCCCCCCCCGCCCAAAGCCCTCTGAACCAAAATTCACTCAAGCCAAGCCCCCCCAAACCAAAGTCCGCTCAAGCCCCCCCCCCCAAAACAAAATCCTGGATCCGCCCCTGCCCATGGGCGCCTCCTGCCATATCCCTTATAACCCTTCCAAACCATGCACCCTCCGCCACACACTTTTAGTGAATCGCGGAGTAATAATAATAATAAAAAAAAGGGCGAGAATCTCTTTTCTTCCCGCAAAGCTGTCACTAAAGCATCCTCTTTTTCCGCACATTTAGCTCTCGCTTTATGAAGCTTTATATACTGAAAATGTTTACCTCTAGTGGAGACAGATGGTCGTATTCCACTAGCAGATGTACAAGGCTTAGGACTATTACTTTGAGATCCTATTGAAGGGTCTTCACTATCATCCATATCAAAGAGATCATTCTCACTGTCGTTTCTAGTAAGAATCTCAATGATTTCTTCCTTTGTACAAACACTACGGTGATCCATTTTCTCAGGTAAAACTACAATGAAAATAGCAACTCAAATAAGATAGCAACTGCAGACACTCACTGGCCATACGTTGGAAAACAATTAACCAGCTGGGGTGGAAATACGACTACCTGACCTGGTCATTAAGTGGCTTGCGCGTTAATGCGTCCAGAGCACACAGGGACCCGAGCGGCCGGACGTCTTAACGTGTGCAGAGCACAGACAGGGAGGAAAGGCGGCACGTGTATACACGTCCAGAGCACCTGAGGGAAGGAGCAAGGTTAGGTTGTGCATTGTTAACACGTCTAGAGCGCCTGGACGCAGTAGAATCCCCGTGTGTTAATGTGTCTACAGCAGTCAAAGGGTTAAGTCTAGCATCACATGCTTCAAAATTACTGACCTGTATAATATAAAGAAGAATGGAAAGGGTAGTAGAAGGGATAGTAGCTGAAGATCAGTTTGGGTTTAAGAAAAACTGTGGTAAAAGAGAACCAATTTTGGCCTTAATATTTACAGTTGAAGGGTGGATCAAGAAAAAAAAATTATGACATTAATTGATTTGGAAAAAGCTTTTCATTATGTTAGGTGGGACAAGATGTTAAAAATTTTAAAGAGGTGTATAAATCCATGGTAGAATAATACTTTAGAATCTATATAAGAATCATGTGGCTGTAATAAAATTAGAGAATCCTGAGAGACATGCATCAGTTAAAAAGGCTTGTGAGACAAGATTCTAGTCTAACCCCATTAACATTCAACTTGTATGTAGAAGAGCAATAAAGGAAGTGAAAGGAAGATTTGAATGTGGCTTGAGTGTTCAGGGAGAAAAAATCAGTGTACTATGATTTGCTGATGACATTGTCCTGTTAACAGAATGGTCTGAGGATATTGAGAAGTTACTGAATATCAGGAACAAAATACTGAAGGAAGACAAAAGTGATGAAATGTAGCAGAAATGATAGAAATCGTACTAGACTAAATATAAAAATAGGATCTGATGTGATAGGAGAAGTAAGTGAAGTCTGGTGCTTAGGAAGTAAAATTACGACCGATGGCTGAAGCAGAAATGATGTTAAAAGCAGAATAACATTAGCAAAAATAGCTATCATGTAAAAGAGAAATCTTTTAGTTTCTAATATTAATCTAGTACTCAGAAAGGAACTTTTTAAAACTCTACATGTGGAGCTTGGCACTTGGCAGCGAAGCATGGACTTCAGGAATAACAGAAAGAAGGAAAACTGAAGCATTTGTAATGTGATGCTATGATGGATGCTGAAAATTAAGTGGTCGGATAAAGTACGAAATGAACATGTTTTGGAAATGGTTGGTGAGGAAAGAAATTTTTGGGAGAGTCTATCAGAAAGAAGAGACAGGATGGTGGATCATATTCTGAGATAAGTGGGATTGATAATTTGTGAGTGGAGGGGACATTTGAAGACAGAGATTAAAAAAAAAGAATACACTGTCTTTGAAGTAGATCAATTCTAGGAGTTAAAAAGAAGAGTTGGTGTTTTGAGTGGATACAGAGATTGGATGAGAAACAGCCATAATCTAGTATATGGGGATATTCACAAAGAAAGTCAATATAGATCATTTACAGCAAAAATATTTGTGTAAATTTTGCCTTGTTCTATGAGAGAGAAATATAAATACTGTTTCAAGTTGTGTATTTACAAAAATAAAATAAATTATCAAATAATAAAAGGGGGATAGGGGGGAAAACCCGCAGCATGGCTGTGCTCCACAACACAGGATCGGTGTTGTACAATGTATTCAAGTCAAATCCCAGGCCCCGCACACTGCTCATCCTAATTGCAGTTTTTAGCTTATTTTCTGCAATCATTTAGGAAAATGCTGGAATGGTCCCTCTCTGCCTCATAAACTACATATTTCTCAAACAAAAATACTCTTTCCACATAGAGGACAAGTTATATGTTCAGAGATTGATACCAACACATACACATTGTTCCATCTAAACTGTGACAGTGACAAGCCAGTAGTAGATGGAATAAGCACAGCCTGTTGAAGAAGATGTGATGAATGACCCGCAAAAGTTGAAACTTTCTAAAGATAATGATGAATGAATGGGAAAATACGCTAAGACAGTGAACATATGGAAGGACAGGGAAAGTAAACCCAGTAGTTATAGTAAATGATGGCAGAAGGGCAGTGCCAAAAACAGAAAAAAAGATGAACACTTGTAAAACAATGCTATTTTGATATTCCTCCACTTCCAGCTGTTACATTCCTTGTATTTCCCCCTCCACTGCCATCCCTTCTCTTGTTCCCCTGGCTCCCCATTCACATTGTGGGTGTTGATATGATCACATCTGAACACATCACCATGTGACTCATTTACTCACAAGCCTAAGGCAGACCACTGAACTTTTTTTTTTTGTGTTTGACTCTGCCCTGCTGCCATAATGTATGGTAAGTGTTTACCTGATTTTGATTTTTTTTGTGACATAGAAGGGTAAAAAACATGAATACATGGAGGCTTTCTAAGCATCTCAACTGTACAAAGTATTCTCCAGCTTCCTCGCGGGGGAGTGCGTCAATTTGAAACGATATTTTGAACCCGGTCTCTGGCTCCATCTTCTCCGAATAAGGAGCCAGAGACCAACTTTGAAACATCACTTCAAATTACTGCACTTCCCTATTGGGAAGCACTAGAATATTTTCTACAGTAAAAAACATGTTAGCAAAATATCTGCATAGTTCATGGACAGGTGGTGGGAACCACTTCACTAAATTATATTTTTAGTGTGCCTGATTATTGTAGCTTCTTCTTTATGTTTATGAAAAATGAACAGATATTGAGCAAAGAATTAATAGTAGTAGGTCACAAGAAACAATGGGCCACAACACTTGGTCTCAAATTTAATAACAGCAAAAAAGTTTTCCTTGAAAGGGACTGGAATAAGTAAGTTATTGAGAGAGGTTTTATGATCAGTTTTACATGGAAAATGTGGAAAAAAAACCTTTTACAGAGTTGAAGGAAACCCTGATGTCAGAATGGAGCTAGGCATGAGAAAAGATCTTACATGGCATTTTTTTCTTTTTTTTTTGCTGCTCAGAATTAATACTGCAAACAAAAGGTACTTTGTTAATAAACTTGAAGGTGTATCATTCTGTATCTTATAATTCATTGCACCCTTACTAACACTACATAATCTAATCATCAATTCAATACACATACACATTGAAACTAGAACTGATATTAATTACTATATTTTTTTGCAGGTGGAAAAGGTGAAAGCTTTTACAACACTCAGTGACCTGCGTGAATCAGACTGGAATGAAAATGCTTATAGTATTATCAAACAGTTTTTCTTAAGCAGATCAGAAGAAGTTCTGAGTATTTACTTTGAGGGAAACACTTTGACAGCAAACCTGGGTTATCCTAGTATTCGTGTTTTGGATCTCACTTACTTTGTAAAGAAACCTACTGATGAAATCACCCCAGAAAATTTTCATGATGTTATCATGTTTGGAACAATAAGTGGTGGAATTGAGCAATCAGTATTGAGTATTATTGGTAAAGTGTTTGCTCCAGTATTCTTTAATGCTACAACCTGGCCTGATAGTATCCTTTTACTGTACCAGAAATATTTCAAGGTTTTTTTTTTTTTTTTTTTTTCCAATGTCTCACTGTTGTTAGTTTATGTAAACTTGGATTTATATTCTCCATGCTCAAATATTCTTTTTATTTTTTAACCGACTTCAAAAAATGGAGGAGGTTCTCAATTTGTTTGTATTTTTTTTATTTTATGTATGTTCAGCGATATCTTCGCCAATTGTGAACCGATTGAAATGAAATTTTTTTAGTGGATAGTGGTCACCCCTTCTACCCCCTTCCACCCCTTAATTTTTATACAAATCCACATTTTTTATTCGATCTCAATGAAACTTTGGACATATATAGCCAAAAATCAAGAGAAAAATACTGTCAACTTTTGGTTTAGAAAAACTTAACCCCGCTCAGCCTATCCACCCCCTTAATTTTTGCCAATTTTCTTGATTCAAAGCTACAGTTGACACCATTTAACTGATCTCCATTAAAGTTGGCAATTGCATGTAGTTTTTCATGGGGAAGGTTTCTGACCAAAAAATAAAATAAAAAACCACCCCTCTCCCCATTACACCCGTTAATTTTATAGAAACCTACATTTCTTATCTGATTTTTATTGAACTTTGCCCATGTATATTTCAAAATGAAGAGAAAAATCCTGTCAACATTTGACCTGTCAAAACTCAACCCCCACCCTCCTTCCACCCCTTTAATTATTGTCAATGTTCTTCATAAAAAGCTACACACGACACCGTTTGACCGATTATCATCAAAGTTGGCATATACATGTAATTTTTCATGGAGAATCTGACCAAAAAATAAATGCATAAAAAACCACCCCTCTCCCCTTTACACCCCTTAATTTTTATACAAACCCACATTTTTTATCCTATTTCGATGAAACTTTGGATGTGTATAGTCAAAAATAAAGAGAAAAATACTATCAACATTTGGATGGAAAAACTGAAGCCATCTCCCCCCATCCACCCCCTAAAGTTTTACCAATGTTCTTTATACAAAGCTACAGTCAACACCATTTAACTGGTATCCATTAAAGTTGGTATATACATGTAATTTTTCATGGAGAAGGTTTTCAAAAATTAATTAAATAAATAAAAAAACCACCCCATTTCTCCCATTACACCCCTTAATTTTATATAAATCTACATTTCTTATTTGATTTTTATTGAGCTTCGCCCATGTATACTTTGAAACAAAGAGAAAAATCCTGTCAACATTTGGTTTGCCAAAGCTCAATCTCTCTCCTTCCTTCAACCCCATTTACTTTTGACAATGTTCTTTATAAAAAGCTACAGTCACGATCGTTTGACCGATTACCATGAAAGTTGGTGCTTATATGTATTTTTTCACGAAGAAGTTGCCTGACCAAAAGATCTAAACACCACCCCCTCTCCCCATTAAACCGCTTAATTTTTACATACAACCACAGTTTTTATCCGGTTTAGACAGAACTTGGCATTATTTTTGTCTTTGTTTTATAGTAAAAATTTGCTAATTCTTGGTTTGCAAAAACTGAACCCCTCTCCCCGTTTCCACCCCTTGATTTTTGTCAATTTCTTTTTAGAAAGCTACAGTCGACACCATTTGACCGATCCTTATGAAAGTTGGCACATATATATGTAATTTTTTATGGATAAGATTTCTGACCAAAAAATAAAAAAAAACTACTCTAGCTCCCTTCCCTTAATATTTGTTCAATCCGATTCGGTGGAACTTCGCATGCGTATACTTCAAAACAAATAGAAAAAGAAAAATAATGTCCACATAACGTTCACAAAAACGCAAACCCTATCCCACTTTCTACCCCTTTAATTACTGTCAATGTTCTTTATACAATGCTACCATTTCTTTCTGATTTTGAAAGATGTATGCCCATGTATACTGCACAACAAACAGAAAAATACTGTCTACATTTGGTTTTGAGAGTCCAAAGTCCGCTCCTTCCTTTCCATCCTTTGATTCACAGTTTCAACCTGATTCTGAAGGAAATTTGCATACGTATGCTTTAAAACATGCAGAACAATTTTGTTTAAATTAGGTGGCAGAAGCCCAACCCCTCTTCCCTTCTACCCCCACCCCTCCTAATTTCCAATGTTCTTTATAGATACACGCACTTTTATCAGATCTCCATGGAACACTGCACATGTATACTTAAAAACAAAGAGAAAAATAGTGTCTACATTCTGTTTACAAAACCCTACTACTCACTCCCTTAGCCCAGTCAGTTTTTTCAAATGTTCTTTACACAAAGCTACAGTTTTTATTTGTATACTTTAAAACAAAGAGAAAAATACTGCCCACACTAGCCTTGTCTCCACATCCCTAAATTGTTTTTTATACATACCTACAGTTTTATCTGATATCAATAGAAATTTACACACGTATACTTTAAATCAATCAGAGAAGGCAGTCCATATTTGGTATACAAAATCCCAATCCCTCTTCCCCTTTACCGTTACCCATTTTTAATTTCCAATGTTATTTACAAAAATCCACAGTTTTAAATCCTGTCAAAATCAATAAGCTATTTTAAAGTCATGGCATAATACTTATAAAATAAATGTGCCATAATGGCTCAACATGTACTTCAGATTTCAACTTCGATCCCAAGCTTTCACGTTGTGAAAACCAATTAAAAATCTATATTTTCTGTGTGATGCCGGAGCGAACAGATATATTCCAGAGACAGATTTCTGTATGTGGTATGTATTAATGCTCAGATGTTATTTGTTTTAGTTATCAACCAGCAGCTTTAACAGATGTTATGATACAATCGAAATATAGCCTCGACCAAAATGTAAACTGACATTCCTCAACACAACACCCAATTCACCCTGTTCTGGAAGTTGTTGTGGTATATAAAGACAGAATTCTTCCTTGAAACCAAGCCCTATAATCCCTGAGCTACCAGGAAGTTTGCAAAATGGGAACTGCTGCGGCATATTTAAAATATAAAACAAACTATAATACCACTAAAAATTTAAAAATAAAATAATTGTTTAAAAAACATATAAACCGCCTTCAAAAAAAGCACTAAAAATTTTAAAATAACTTTTTACCTTGCTTAGGAGAAAGTAAATCTAAATGGACAATATTTTACATTACTTTCATTGAAATTTTTACATTAATTAGTTATTTTTGGAGTCGGTGCCAGCGAAAGAAAGAAAAACAAAAAAATAAAAAATAATCGATATCAATAATACATAAAAAATCATGTTACTGCTTACCTATAATTAATGCTAGAAACATGTTTCAACAAAACAAACATACAGATGATACACCGTTATTATACTAACTGTGAATCGTTTACTGCATGATGCAGCCTACCAACTCACACTGTAGCGCCAGATATATGCCTGGATGACCAATAATAGCAAGCCACAGACTAAAATACTGTTTCCCTAAGCTGTCTCCCACAATAACACTATCTGCCTCACGACATGCTGTAAAATATTGGGAATTTTTGTTCGTACTCCCCGTTTCGCCTCTAACACCAAAAGAAGTTCAGTAATTCAATCTTTGCGATGTGACAGCTGGCACCGACTCCAAAAATAACTAATTAATGTAAAAATTTCAATGACAGTAATGTAAAATATTGTCCATTTAGATTTACTTTCTCCAAGCAAGGTAAAAAGTTATTTTAAAAATTTTATTGCTTTTTTTGAAGGCGGTTTATACATTTTTTTAAACAATTATTTTATTTAAAATTACTGTCCAGTTTAATTTTCTTTCTCTTATACTAAAAGATAGATGAACTAAGTTAGGGTGATCAAGGCACATTGAAAATTATGCTGTTAACTTGAAATTTTTGATTTTATGATCATCATGTGAGCTCAGTAATTATTATTATTATTTTTTTCTGTCATCAGTCTATTGACTGGTTTGAAGCGACCTTCCATCCCTGCATACTCTAACATCTTCATGTCTACATACCCCTTACAACCCACATCCTCAAGTATCTGCTTCATATATTGTAATCTCTGTCTTCCTCTACAGTTCTTACCTTTCACTGTTCCCTCTACTTACAAATTAACCAGTCATGCATGTCGCAAAATATGACCTACCAGCCTATCTCTTCTTTCTGTAAGCTTCTTCCACAAGCTTCTTTCCTCAACCATCATTTCCAAAACTCGTTCATTAAGTCCTAGATCAACATTTGAAACTAAAAGATTTTTCGTTTTCATGAAGGCTCTTTTTGCTAGTGCTATTCTGCTTTTAACATCATTCCTGCTTCGGCCATCAGTTCTAATTTTGCTTCCCAAATAGAAAAATTCATTATTGCATCTGATCCTATTTTTATCTACTGTGATTGGTATCATCTCTATCACCGTTTGTCTTGCTTTGATTTATATTTAGTCCAAAATCTCCCTTCAACAAGAATACACTTTAGAAGTTATACCAATGTGCAGTCAAAAAAGTTTAAATTTACATGCTTTGGATCAATTTAGTATCACTGATTTTGGATGTGCATTAACTTTTCTGTGTTGACTGGTCTTATAAAGTAAGAAATCCTTAATGACATACATGTGTGAAAAATGACTACTCCAGTCACTTACATTCTTTCCTTGGAAATGTCACAGAAATGTATTATAAAAGAATGGGACTTTCTGTAATCTATATACCATCAGAAGGAGCAAACATTCCTTTAGATGTCGCACGTAAGGATGCAGAGCTGGTAAAGAGGTTAGAAGGTAAGCATAATCTCGTTTCATTTTGAATATAGTTTGTGTGTAAGTGCTTAGATAATAATTTACAATGTTCTAACTACACTACTACAGTGAGATTAACTATGTGTTATCATATTAAACTACCTAAAAAATACCGTAACAGGGCATTATAAATTAGAATTGCAATGAATAATGTATTCAGCCAGTATTCTGCAGACTTCCTAGCTGAATAGCCAAATATTGGGCAAAAGTATTAAGCTGCATAAATCTGTGTTGCAGAATTTATCTCTCGCCCGCCTATTCAAATATAGTTACCTCCCACCACTGTGTGTCCGTTTTGACATGCTTGAAGTATGGGCTCAAATATCGACTCTGTGTTATATGTGACAGGTTCCCCCCCTTTTTTTTATTAAGAATATCGATTATTGATATAAAAATCCATTCCATGAGATGTGAAGATGGAAAAGGTTTCTTTCAATATTTCATTTGAGGAACTAACAAAACTCACCAGTTCTGGATATGCATTCATTTCTGAAATTATTGCATATGTTGTTACTCAAAAGAGATATTGTGACGAAACTAGTATATCAGAGCTAATATCCAAGTTAAGCCAAGTCAGACTTGTCATGCAACAAGGGTTGAACGATCAATTTGAAGACATTACCACAAGTAAGACTTTTTTGTTAGCAACCGCTTTAGATCCACACTTCAAACTGAATGTTTTCAACTGCGAAGAGAAATGGCAAGGTGGTATATTTTGATTGATGGTGTAAAGACGTATTGTGAAAAAACCAGTGATGGCAGTGCGAATTCGTCCCCTATTCAATTCTAGAGGATGATGACAGTAGAGACAGTTCAAAGTTAGAGTACTCACTTATCTTTTATAGATTGCTTGTTGCAGAGAAAAGTACAACTAATACAGGGACATTATTATTATTATTCTCGTGTCAAAAACATAAAAATACACAGTTAAATACATTTTGTAAATCAACAACTTTAAACACACTTGGCCCAGTACTTCGCAACCTCAATCGCATTGTGTGTTGCTTGAAACAGGTCTTCGTTGTTGCAGGATGATGGGCACATAGGGCACTCAAGCATATGATTCATAGTTTGGTCTTCTCCGCATTTGCATTTAATACTGGTAGTATCAGTATAAGCCCATCTCATTAGGTTTTCCTTGGACCTGCCCACTCCTGTTCGCAATCGATTTAAAGACCGCCAGACGTTCCAGTCTTCTTCATGACCAGGTGGCAAGCGCTCTGCAACTGTCAGTGGTCCCGAGATGTTGGGAAACCTCATTTTCCATAACTGTACTCTTGCCTTTTCAGGTGACCCAATTAGTTCCCGTGATGTTCTGAGGAAGCTTTTCCTGGATTTGAGTCTCTGGGCTGGTGGTATATGGCCGTGCAGTGGATGAGCGCTTTCCCGTTCTACTTTGGTCCTCTCCTTGTTCGCAGCCACTTCTCTCCGGATACTGGGTGGTGCAATGCCCGAAAGCTGGTAAAGCCTATCAACTGGGGTAGGCTTTAAGCAACCTGTCACTAGCCTACAGGTGTTATTGAGGGCTACATCCACCTGTTTGGTATGAGATGATGAGTACCAAACTGGGCATGCATATTCTGCAACAGAATAACAAAGGGCCATTGCCGATGTACGTATAGTTTGTGGTTGACTGCCCCACTGTGATCCAACTAGTTTGCGCAGTAAGTTGTTTCTTGTAGAGATCTTCATTTTGCAATTCATGCAGTGCTTCTTATATGTGAGGGTTCTGTCCAGCATCACTCCCAGATATTTTGGGGTGTTACATGTCTGCAGTTCGATACCTGACCACATTACTTTTAACTTACGCTGAGCTTTCCTATTTTGTAGGTGAAAGGCACACACTTCAGTTTTTGATGGGTTTGGTCTTAAGTGGTTTTGCTTATAATAGCTTGATAGGCCTTCAAGAGCAGCAGACAAATTTCTTTCTACAACTTCAAGTTTTGTGCTCTGTGAGGCTAGAGCTAGGTCATCAGCGTACACGAAGCTCCTGGTAGCTGGATGTAATGGCTGATTGTTTGTATAAATGTTGAAAAGTATTGGGGCCAGTACACTACCTTGAGGTAGGCCATTCTTTTGTACCCTCCATCGACTGCGCTGTCCTTGAAAATCAACGAAAAACCTACGATTCTGAAGAAGAGTAGCGATGAGTTTGGTTAATCCGGTGGCCTTTGTCAGACTGTAGACCTTGTCAAGTAATAGTTGGTGGTTAACAGTATCGTATGCTGCTGACAGGTCCACAAAGACCACGCCCGTGGCTTTACGGGTCTCAAATCCATCCTCTATAAACTGTGTTAGGTTCAGTAGTTGCCCAGTACAACTTTTGCCAGGACGAAAGCCAGCTTGTTGTGGAATAAGTTTTGGATCAACCACAGGCTGGATACGATTCAGAATTAATCGTTCAAATATTTTGTAGAGATGACACAAGAGTGCTATAGGTCTAAAATCTTTAGGATTATTTCCTTCTTTTCCAGGTTTCAGCAGCGCAATGACTCTCGTCTTCCGCCACACCTTCGGAATTTGATATGAGCTCATACATTTGTTAAAAAGCTGTAGAACCCATTCTTTGGTTTTATATCTGAAGTTCTTAATTTGTTCTGATCGTATGTCATCGAGGCCTGCCGACTTTCCTGTTTTGCACTCATGAATAATCTTTTCCAACTCTGACATACTAAAGGGCTCAGTGAGGTTGTTCATATCTTCCTGACTGTTCCTGTTCTTTTCTCTTTGTTTTTTAGATTGTCCACTTTTATGAGTAGCTGATGTGCAATTTGGTTTGCGTTTATATTGGAATGTCCAGTGGTCTTCGATGCATCATTGTTGAGGCGTTTTAGAAGTCTCCATGCCTTGTGACTATCTCTTTTCAGGTCCAGCTCTTCTAATGTTTTGATCCAGCGGTCTCTTTTTGCTGCACTTAGAGATGAGATAAGTTGATTACCAGCTTCTATTGTCTTTTCACCAAATGGATCATCTTGGAAAAGTGTTTTATAAACCATGAACTGGGCAGCTAGATCTGAGGTGAGACCCGGAATATATGATGATCGGCAACCACGGGGAATGAATCTTCTGGAGCATTTTTTCACAGCTGCAGTGAATGTGTCATATGATTCTGGTGTTGGTTCAATAGTAGACACAGCCGCATCCAATATTTCTGTGAACATAGACCAGTTAGCTCTCTTGAAGTTATACCTCCTGCGGAATGGAACTCTCTGGGGTCTTACTGTCGCAAACACTTCACACATTATTGGCCTGTGCTGCGTGTTTGGTATTGGGCTACAGACAGACTTCACACATTGCTGGCTGATGTGATTACTGCTGAATATTAGATCAGGGTTGTAGCCCCGTCTCCATCTCCCACTGTTGAAAGATGCTGGCAGTTTGGGATCATGTACGATAGTTAGTTGATTTATATCTGCCCATTCTTCTACTGCAATGCCATTCTCGTCATTGAAGTCGTAGCCCCAAGCATTACAATAAGAATTAAAATCTCCGATAACAATCTGCAGATGTTGATTATGGAAATTAAACGGTGGTTTTACAGTGAATTTACTGCTGGGTGGTTTATATAAAGATGAGATTGTGCAGTTTTCAAGCTCAATGGTGAGGACTTCGATGTCGTTCTCCTCTGTGAAGGCCGTGGACAGGATCTGAACATCTGGTCGGACAAAGATGGCACTTCCGTATTTATGGTGAGGTCTCTCAACCGCGCGGATCATTCCATTTATTTTAGGTCGGCGCATTTCAGTACTTCTATGTGTCTCCTGTACACATAAAATGTGGCATTTGTGTTGATTGCATAGGTCTTGTAGCAATTCTTCCTTGGCTGATGCCATGCCTTCAATGTTGATGGAGACAATCTTTAACTGTGGCCCTGACAAGGGCTCGCTTATTGATGTTTCTGGTGTGAAAGGTTTGGCCGGCATTATACCGTTGCCCAGGGATCGCCCGATTGCTTCTGATAACATTTTCAAATCACAATCTTCGGGGAGGCACCTTTCATGATCCCCATACAGGGACATCAAAAGAAAAGATGCAGTCGCAACTTAAAATTATGTTTAATTAAATTTTAAGAATATATCATGATAATCCACACACTTGGTTACAAGCAAGAAGAGATAAATTTCCGTGTATGAGAAAGCTTGCAGCAAAATACTTGTCCATGTCAGGAAGCAGTGTTCATACAGAACAGTGCTGGATCTAGAGGGGGTTACAATGGGGGTGGCAACAATAATTCTAGGAGGCGACTTCAACCTGCCTTATATCAACTGGTATAATTACGTTCACATTACTGGTAGCAGGGATAAGGCAGCTTATGAAGTAATTCTCAATCTGTTCTCAGATAATCATCACATGCAGCTAGTTAATGAACCTACGCAGTATCATAATGGTATCAAAAACATTTTAGATTTGCTGGTTACCAACTGGTCAGAATTATTCACCGACATTTCAACTACCACAGGAATAAGTGATCACAAAACGGTAATTCCAACTATCAAATTAGTGATCAAGCGAAAAAGAGGAAAAGGACAGATTGTATACAGATTCAGTAAGGCTTCAATGAAGTGTTTTAGAACCTACCGGAGAAATAATTTTCAAGTTAAAAAGAGACACCATTGAAGAGATGTGGCATCAATTTATTCATATAGTCAGGGAAGGTATGAAAATACACATACTGAAGCAGACAATAAAGGGGAAGAATGATCCACAGTGTTACACATGTGAGGTAAAAAAATTACTCACAAAACAAAGGAGGATACACGCACGATCAAGGAGGAAGGGGTGTCGTAGCAATTTAGAAACCTTAGCTTAGTTAAGAGGATGTGTTAAGAATGTGATGCGTGAGGCCTTCAACAATTTTAATTTCAACCCTCTCTCTAAGAGTCTCACAGAAAACCCAAAGAAATTTTGGTCGTATGTATGAAAAGTCAGTTGTACCAACAACAATATTCCAGCACTAATTTGTGAAAGTTCCAAGGTTAATGAAAGCTGCGATAAAGTTAACGTACTATATACTGTATTCATTTACTGATGAGAATAAGGATAGCATTCCCATTTACCCACATTGTGCCAAGTTGGTGATAGAATCATTATAAATAGATACTGCAGGTATCATAAAGCAAATAGAGCTCCTGAAGTGGGGAAAGCACTGCCGGGCCTGGATGGAATTCCAGTAAGAGTATTTTCAGAGTCCGCGACGGAAAATTGGCCATTTCAGTAAATTCTTAGAAGAACACAAAGTACCTTCCGACTGGAAAATTGCGCAAGTAACTCCAATTTTCAAGAAGCTGATTGAAGTGATCCTATAAACTACTGGCCCATATCCATAACATCTGTTTGTAGTAGAGTTATGGAGTATATTATAAGCTCAAACATTATGAATCTTCTAGATGAAAATAATTTGCTTACAACAAATCAACACGGATATCTGAAGAAAAGATCACTTCAAACACAGCTGGCTCTATTTACACATGACGTAATTAAAGTTATTGATGCAGGTTCACAAGTAGATGCAATTTTTTTAGATTTTCAGAAAGCCTTTGACTCTTTGCCACACAACTGCCTTTTAGCGAAGCTTTGAGGGTATGGTATATTGGATCAGCTTTGTGAATGGATAAAAGATTTTCTAATGTCGCAGTATGTAGTCGTTGAAGGAGAAAAGTTCTTCTAATCTAGATGTTACATTGGGTGTATCTCAAGGAAGTGTAATAGTACTACTTCTTTTCTTAATTTTTATAAATGATCTTGGAGACAAAGTGAAAAGCATTTTTAGATTGTTTGCTGATGATGCGGTTATTTATAGGGAAGTAAGGAATTCAGCATGACCTGGATGTTATTTTGGCAGGTGCGATGAATGGCAACTTACACTAAATTGTAAAAAGTGCAAGACAATCTGCACAATTAACAAAAAGAATCCGATTGTTCAGAAATACAAGGTAAACAGTTCAGTTATTGATATGGTCAATTCTGTGAAATATTAGGGAGTAACAGTACAAAGTAACATGAAATGGGACTTACACGTCAATTCGTTAGTAGGTAGAGCTAATTCTAGGCTGCGTTTCCTAGGTCGAATCTTGAAAAATTGTAATGAACAAACAAATGAGATAGCTAACAAATCTCTTGTGCCTCCACATTTGGACTAATGTTGTGCCATTTGGGATCCGTTTTGTAAGGGGTTGATTGACAGTACAGAGAAAGTACAGAGAAGAGCCGCTCGATTCATGACCGCTTGCTACATTTAAACTTATTGGTAAACATGTGTAATCACACTTTCACTTAGGAGTGTGATGAAATACTTCGTCCACCAACCTATTTGAGTAGGAATGACAGGAAAGATAAGATTAGAGAAATACGGTGCCGCACTGATTCTTATATGAATTCTTTTTTCTCTCATACCATTCTGGATTGGAATGCACAGCAGAGAGATTAGTTTTGGTGGTGAGCACCCTCTGCAACCCACAATTTTGTGAATTGCAGATTATAGATGTAGATGTAGAGAATGGGGTGGGAAAAAATTTTTCAAAGGGATGGCAATCTCACAGTTTTTGTCCTGGCTCCAAAGTTTCCTAGATCCGCCACTGATTTTCTGAAGCTGGGAATGTATACGAGAAGAAAATTGCTGCCTGATAATGTAGAAAAATTATTGTTTTTGCATCACAGCCTTCCACTTATAAATTTTAATTATGACGATTCAAGTGAACATATATTTAATATTTGTGTTTGTTTTACTTTGATATTGCGCAAGTTAATTATGCAAGATTATTTTTGTAATTATGAATAAAATACCTTGTTATATAATGAATCAATTGTTTTATTTCAGGAAATTATCTAAATACAAAAAAAAAATTCTTAAGTATTCAGCCAAACAGTACCTAGATATTTGGCATTAAGCCAAATAGGATAAAAGTGGCCGAATATGCCGGAATACTGAATAGTTGTCGAATATTCATTGCAAGTCTAATATAAATCAATAAATGTAAGCATGTATCACATAATTGTTTGTAGGGATTTTGTTATTTATTGCTTTGCAATCTTGCCTGTGCTGCACAAGATTGTATCCAAATTTATTAGTTTAGTACTGAAAAAAAGAAGCTCTTTCCCCATACGTACGTTTGCCAACTCTTTAAAAACTCTGTAGACTTATTGACTTTACACCGTAAAGGGTAAAAGGGAGCAATATTCACTCTTCAAAAAAATTTCAAAATGAGTTATAAAGTTCACTGCATTTATTGTGAAATAGTCAACCATTCTCTAGTATCAGATTACAGCACAGCGCTAATGTTACATCAGCTTTGAGCATTTAATACAAGATGCAGGTTACTTTCTAGACATTTATTCATTATCCGTCACGCATTCGGAAATTCATAAATTACCACAAAGTTTAGTTTTAACTATTGTTCATGAATGAAAATGTTTTTCCATCATTGTGAAATTTCTTCAAGTTAAAGTTCCTTTTTTATAAAGTTAAGTTCAAAATTAACAATCTGTGGAAAGTTGACACGGCTTACAATAACTTTCCACTACTCCTAACCTCGGTGTCTGCTCTCACCTCACTTCATTCCTCACAACCTGCTCCATGATGTAACATGTACTTGTTCACCTGCTACAATTTTTATAGTATCCATTTTTCTTGGAGTTTGGGAAAACTATCCTTTAGAATCTAACAACATCTTTACCTATTTCCTAAAACTTTACCATCCTTTAACACAGCATAGATTTAACATTTTGTTATTATACTTTTCTCAAAATATTTCCTTTGTTTATCTATGGAAATTAATTGAAGCTTACAAAACAAATATCCAAACTTTTCACCTCAAATTTTAATTCCCTATCAAAACTTTTATTACTGAAAGATTACTTATTAGCTCTGGTATATATATATATATATATATATATATAATGTTTTTCAATAATAGGTTTTTTGCCTAAAATCCAAGTTCTAGTGATAACTTTACCCTCTGCATTTAGTTGAAATAATATCATTTCTTTTGTATTACTGATTTCTACTAATAATGACATTACAATCCCAAATATTTTTCTCCTTATAGATGAAAGTTACTGAGATAAAGATGTAAAACATTCCCAGTAATGTTTTATATGTCAAAATGTTTGTACCCTCCCCTGCAATGTCTGATATTGTTTGTGATAAATGGCATCCCCTTCTTGGCTCTATTACAAGATGTGATGCCAAACTGATTTTGTTTAAATTAAAATATGGCCAAAAGCCTTACTGTGTCACATATGGTTTGTGTGTGAGTACTGCGATAAATCTGCAACCCACCTCTGCAGGCTCATGGGTATATGGTATGGTAACTCTCCATCCCCCATCCATGAAGAAGCTTTTGGTTTGGAACTTCAGGGTTTGGTTTAGTAGTTGTGGGTGTCAAAATATGGCATTGCTTGGATATCACATCAATAGGTTTTTATGGGAAGTTGGTGAAACAGTGCCGAAATGGCCAAGACTGGCCAGAATGTTTCAAATGTTCTAGAATGTTTCAAAATGTTATTAGAATTCCCAGACACCAGAAAAGTGTCCAGAATCTTGGGGAGCATTCTCGCATGTTCCTCTTGTGGTAGGGATAAGTTCCATCTCAGGTGAGATGAATGCATCAGTATACTTTTGGAAATCAGTTAGAGAGGATAAAGGAAATATGAAAGTGATATAAAGTGAAAAAAATTCTTATAATTTTTAAACATAATTAGAGTGAGAGAATTGCTTTTAGTAAAGTGTTATAAGGTCTCCGATTTGGTAACATTATATTTTATGGAAGCAATTTTTCAGAATTCAACCCTTAAAGGGCAAAAGTATTAATATTATTACAACACGTGTTTCTGTCAAGAGCCACTTATGTCCCATGATATCTAACCAGAATAGATAAATGATGTTTCATTTTAAAGGTTAAATCTCCACTTTGGTCACATCATATTGTGAGAAAGAAATTTTTTCCAAATTCGAACCTAAAAGGGGAAAACTCATCATTTCTAAAACTTGTTCTTTTTTTTTTTTTTTTTTTAACCTCACTTGATATTTAACTGAAATCTATAAAAATGTATCACTTTAAAGACCAAGGTGTCCGCTATATTTTATGAAATTCTATCTTTAAAGAGCAAAAGTATCAATATTATTTCTCCAGTGCATTTTTTTATTTCACACCATTTATTTCCTTCAATATCTGATCAAAATTCATAAATGATGTATTGTTTTAAAGAATAAGGTCTTCAGTTAGGTAAAATTATAAAACTATTTTTTTGTGATTTGATGTTTTAAATGATGAAACTAATAACTTTGATGAAATGTGTGTGGGACAGTTCAGAGCCAAGTTCCTAGATGAGATTGACAGAGATGTCAATGAACTGTCTTTTTATGCAATAAGTAGTTTTTCGGATATTTTTTATGTTACAGATACATTTCTATTTTGCTATGAAATTCCTATGTAAAGATTTTATTCCCGAAATTTTCTCACATGATATGATCACAATAACACATATCACAGAGATATGGATATGCTATGTGTATTTTGTTCAATTTGGTTTTATTCTGTTAAAGTCAGTGACAGTTTGTCATATGTACAGTATGTTTTACATTTCCTAATTGTTTCGTAATATGTTGTAAGTATTTTCATGCGTACCTGTTGCACTAAACAAATAAACGATTGCTATAAATGAGGTGGTTATACTTTTAATTCTATTACAAGCTTCCAACTTTACTTTTCATAATATTTTATTCGTGAAATTTTTGCACGAGTCAACTAGTAATAATTTAATATTGTTGTATTTTGTCAACAAGCTTGAGAAGCAGAATGGTATAATAGAGTGAAGGCTTCCAAGCTTTGCTTAAGCCGTAGCCACTGAAGAAAGTGGGACATTGATCAGAGGAGTTAAAGGCACCATTCCTCAGCATATTATCACATGATATCAGAGTAATTTTATCTTCTTTGTTAAATTAGTATAGCTATGAAAATATTAATTTTGGGATTACAAAACACTCTTCTGCTTTGGTATCCTCTGAAGCCAAATTTAATGATTTGGAAAGGGTGAGACTAGATAAAATTGAGTCTAATTACTTGAATTTGTACTTAACTTAATAGCAAGATGCTATTAAACAGCAACGAATTTGCTTTAGACAAGCTGACAAAATGCTGATACATTGTCATATCATTTTGAAAAAAAACTGAAATATCTAATGCACAATATTCCATTTTGCTTGCTGACTAATTAGTTAATGTAATCAAATGGGAAATAAAAAGGTGTTTAGCAAACCTCGGTATGAAGAGATTCTTAATCATTCTTTTCTCTACTTCATCCAGAAGAATGAAATCTGTTACAATGCTGCATTCTAATTTTGGCTCTTTATCAGATTTTTATTTTTGGGGGTACTATACAGATTACTTTTTTCTATATCAGTAACAGTACATTTTTATTTCTTTATTTTTTAAATCTGTTTATTTGACTGTTAGCATGATCAGATTTTGGATTTGTGTGTGCAATTTAAAACCTTTTGTTTTGTTTCTTTCTTTAAGTACTCAGTTCTTTAAAACAACCACAGAAATGGCAAATGAACATCATTTTACAACTTCATATGAATTACAAATTTGAAAAACTGTATGCGTTCCATAAACAAACCTATGTTACTAAAAGGTAGCGCGGTAACTGTTCTTGAATAAAAAGTGCACATCAGTGGTCAGTTTTTTTTTTTTTTTTTAATTTTATATTCAGCAATGCTACACTGTTACTTAAAAGTGTTTAAGTATTTTTCCTGTATAATATTTTTTTTTTTTTTTTTTTTTTTTTTTTTTTTTTTTTTTAGAGTACTAGAAATTATTAAAAAAGTTTTTTAAAAAATCTACCAACCAGAAAGGAATGTCAGCATTTACCATTGTTTAGTCACTATTACCCTTAATGCTAATGCTTGTTGTTAACTTCAGTTTGGTTGATAGAATCATTATTAAAGTGGTTATTTTTAAACCTAGTTTTGGTATATAAGACAGCTCAACATGTTTAAAAATGAATGAAAGTAAATAATAATGTTTTATGTATCCAAGTCTTCTAGCACTCAAATTTGACAGCAAAATTTGATAATACTTATCCCCAAATCACTCCAGGCAAATTCTGGGACACTTCCTTTAAAAAGGCCATGGCCGAAATCCTTCCCATTCTAGTGACCTCGGTGTAGAGACATAAGGAAAAAAAAAAAAGAATATAATACTTACTTCCACATTTTTCCACAGCTGCTGCAAGTATTTTCTTGGATCTTCTGGTAGAGCTGCAATAATTTATTCAAACTGTAACGATAATGTTGGCTAGTGGTGGGGAAATTGTTGGGGTACTGGTTATTACTTGATTGCAGGTTCTTATACTATTGAGTCATAAAGTCGTCATATGAATGCTCTTCCAATTTATTATCCAAATACACACAAACAAGACCACCACCACCAATGATTATACTTCTTTAACTCGATCGTGTATAAAGGCTATGCGGCACTTCTTCTCCTGGTTGCAAGTTCGGAACTACACTATCATCACTTCGTTCATACACCTTGTTTCAACTCCTACAAATGTACTAATCTTTACGAAGCACTATTTTTTTTTATTTTCTTGCAAGTGGCGTTTTTATAAAGTTGCATCTGCTCCACACAATAGTGCCGGGCACGTGGCCAAACTATTACCGAGCGCGCAGACACTCACGACCAATCTCCCAGACAGTCAGCGGCAGACTGACCCCAACAATCAGACTCGCTCCTGGAGTCTTACTCTCATCAATTGGTTCATTCCGATTCATCCGCTTAACACAAATACATACATGGTTTTAATACTGTCTCGCCACAAAACCTTATGATTCACCATTTTAGAACTCAACAGTAGGTTAGCTGAAAAATTAGATTTGAATAAGTTGATGGGGCATCACCTGGAGAACCACATTACGTACTTCTTCTGTTTGAAGTAAATTAGTAGTACATTCCATAGAATTAGATGTTTCTTCCCATGCTTGATACATGATGGATAAACATTCAATTTTTATATCATTATTTGAACACTTGAAGAAATATTATTTGTTCGCAGGTGTGGTGGTCAATTGGATACGACAAATTCGTGTTACCTTAGGAGACCAGAATCAAGTTTCACAAAATGAAGAGTTATGTCCAAGAGATGAGTATCAGTTCTGGATATACAGATGTATGTAATATTTTTACTATACAAATTGTTTAAAGACTTGAATGATAGGATCTAATTATCTTATTCTTTTCAGACAAAAACTTGGCTGGTTTAAACTACCAATTAAAGCACGAAAATGTAAGACATATAATAGAAATTCTGTTGCTTACTCAGTCTACTTATGTACAACAGTTTTTAACTGTAATTGAGGAAATACAGGTAAATTTCATCACACTGAAAAACTGATGTTTCATAGTTTTAGCTGCAAAATAGTATTTCTTAAACTAAACAACTTCATTTGTATTGATTTTTGATGCACACTACCTTCTTAAACCAACTTGATCAAGAAAAACATTATCCATGGCCCCCGAGTTCACTGAACTCGAAATTCATTTTGCGTGAAGGTACTCCATAACAAACACTAACTTCATTCCTTCAAAAAATATGATGTTGCTCCTACACTAAAATGATGATGAATGACTGTGAGAAGTAACTCATCTTAAAATAAACTCTAATTTGTGCACCCTTTTATTTTAATTCCTTAGTTTTTCAACATCACATCAAAATAAAAGATACCGTATTCTAATGGGGGAGCACAAGTTGTGCCTTATTCAATACCCCATCAGAATCAGACTACTAGTTTTTCTGAGAATTGTATTCAAGGAAAAATTTTCTCAAATTATGTCAATCATGTTCAATGAAAAATTATCTCAAAGATTTCAACTTTTTCACATCACATATCCTATTTTACTTGTGGTTTCATGGGCTGTACATAAAACAAAACAACATCAAAATTCAACCAGTAGTTTTTGTATGAACATAAAGTTGATTCTAATTTGTTGACACTTTTAATTTTTCTGACTTTTAGCAATACATCATAATGAAACATGCCCTATTTTACCTGTGGGACCATCAATCAAAACCCCATTAAAACCCAACATGTGTAAATCCTGTTTATTGCAACTAAAAAAAGACAGACTAAAAAAAGGAGAGAGATGGTATAATCCTTCTCTTAGCTTATTACTAGTATGCCCTGATCATTTTATTTTCAAATATATTCAATGTACAGACGTCTTTCTAGTTACTATTTTATTGCATGTATACATTGTGCAGAACAATTTTTTGTGTATTTTTTTTTTTCCAGAATGGAATGATGGAAGCAAAATCGAATGTTGAGTTCTTGCAGATATTAAATGAACCATGTGATGAACTTGATCGCATAGATAATCTTGCCTCAATACCACTTCATTTACCACATATATTAAATTTAATTCGTGTAATATGGATGAGATCTCCATACTACAACTCCAGGTATTCTGTTTAATTTAAATGGGTGACTTTTATTTTTATTTTCTGCTGGCAATAGTGGTAAAGATTTCTAGGTGTTTCAGTTATAACTAACATTTGTGGTAAGGTTATTCAGTGAATAATTTAATGGACCAGGGGATAACCCATTTATGATTTAGTGGACTAGATAGTAACCATAATTGTGACCATGCTGCTGAAACTTAAGATGTTTGTTGTTGCTATGTTGACATATACCAAGTAGAATTTGTATTGAATATTTAATAGTTTTGTTTGTATATTTAGTACATTTTAACATCAAAAGAAATCAGAAGATAATGCCATATGTCATGAGATACTTTAGAGAGAGAGAGCAAACCCATGTCACATTATTCAATAAAGTTTCTGTTAGTTACATTTTATGACAGTTTTTGCTTGTTGCATTCTCTTTGTCAAATGACTAAAGCTACCTCTGTAGAGTGAATGTATGATCTGTTTCTCTCCAATAGTTTTGTCTTGCTCATTCACCTTTCCAATTCTTTATGAATACCAGATTCAGTTTCACCTTCTTCCTTTCCTCAACCCCCATTCTCATGTGGTACAATAAATATTACTGTGATCAGTTCAGTTTAGAAACTGTGATATCTCACATTGTTTATAGTATTAATAATATATATATATATTTATATATTTTTGTCACTGTTCACTTAATTTATTTTTATATGGTAATTCGGGTTTCCTTGCAATTTCCACTTTGTATACTAGAGAAATTGTTATTTCTGCATCGACTTGAAAATTATTGTTAATAGTTTATACAGATTATGTAATCAATCAACATTGGGAACAGAAGTAAGTAAAAAAAAATAAAGTTTGAAAATTGAAAGTAACAATTAATGACTTACTTCCCTAGGAATGCCACTGACCAGCAATGAAATACTGAGGTGAGAGGTGATAAAATAAGCTAATATAGTATCAAAGCTAAGAGCCTGCATAAATGTCAGCATATAGTTCTACAGTTTCCTCCATCAGGTATCAACAGTAAAAATTTATAATGGTTATAAACTCTGTTATGATTTATGCAGAAGAAACAATATCTAACACCGGTAAAACTAGACATATTTTGGAGCCAATAGAAATGTAGAATTTATTAAAACTATCCTGTATTAAAAGACTGCATCAAGTGAGGAATTATTTGCATAGAAGATATGAGCAGCTAGGAATTAAAAAACATTAAGGAATGTGTCACTAAGGTTGGACAGGATGGCAGAAAATGGAAAGAAGATGACTGATGAGAATTGTTGGAATGTGCAGAAAATAACCTACTGAGTCAGCAGTAGAAGTAGGAGAGAATTGGTTAGGAATGCCACAGTTTGGTTGGTTTTAGCTGAAGCAGGGTAGAAATTTTGAGGTGAGGATGGTTTACAGAAAGGCAGACTTGTTTTGTCAGGGTCGTTAGCTATGTTCAGGGTGTCAAAAATAACATAAATAAATACAATTGGAGGTGATAGTATTCATCAAAATAAGACCAAAATGTCTAATAAAAATTGGGTTGAGAACACATACTTTCATAGTTAATAGAAGGAGTGCTATGTGGATTCTACAGTGTCTGCTGATCATTAATTGGAATGATGGAAACTATTCTGCTACGGTACTGTAGTAGTGTGCGGTCAGTTGTGAATGTGGTTTCCGCTGTGTACATTATGTAGCTGCACTCCTGTTAATGTATCATTGTACAGTTACTCCTGACTCTGGGTACATAACTTGATGTCTTATCATACAATGTACCTAGGTTTGTGTTGAGCTGTTATTGTATTACTAGACAACCCGTGCGAAAATTTCGTGAATAAAATGTGATGAATAGTGAGGTTGAATGCTTGTTATATAATGAAAAGTAGAAACAGTTAGGAAAATTTAAAACACTCTGTATTTATATCAAACTGTCACTGACGTTAACAGAATAAAACCAACCTGAACAAAATGCACACATTATCAACATCTCTGAAATATTTATTGCTGTATGAATAAAATGTTTACATTGGAATTGTATAGCAAAACGACAGCGTTTCTGTAAAAAACAAAAAAATATCTGAAAAGCTACTTATTGAATAAAAAAAAAAAAAGTTTATTGACATCTCTGTGATATCCGCTGCTGCAGTATAGGGACTTGGCTCTGAACAGTCTCATATGCGCTACCACTTTAAGCACCAAATTCCGAAAAATGCTTTCTTAATGTATGATTTTACCTAGCTAGAGACCTTAATTTTTAAAATCATATGTCATTTATCGATTTTGGCTAGGTATCAAACAAGATAAATGGATTGTATAAAAAAGCACGTTGTATAAATAATATTGATACTTTTGCCCTTTAAGGGCCGAATTCCAAAAAATTTCTTTTATAAAATATGGTGTAGCCAAAGCAGCCACCTTGGTCTTTAAAATGATACATCATTTATCGATTTCGGTTAGTTATCAAGCGAGGTAAAAAAAAAAAAAAATGGACACCGACAATCAGTACACACCAAGAATCCTGACCACCCCATATCTCATCATGCCACTATACATGGCACCAATGATTTTAATAACTGCTTCTCAGTCCGCACCATCAGAGTCCTCCCTGATAAAAGCAGTATTTCAGAACTTAGAAGGTGGGAACTGGCCTATCAGTACCAACGGGGGACCAGACAATCTCCAGGTCTAAATTTAAGATAGCACCAATTTTCCTCCCACCCATCCCCCTCACTTCCACCTTCCCTCTAAAACCACCGCTCACCAGAGCCTATCTTTATAGATTGTGACTTCAAATTATGCTTATTTTTAGTTTTAGTTTCAACTTAATATTTCATAATTATTATTTATTACTTTTTTTAGTTTCAACTTAAAATTTCAAAATTATTATTATTATTATTAATTTTTTTTTCACAAGTGTTCATTACTGGATTAACTGAGGTATACTACCCTTCCGCGACAGGTCCTTGTGTACAGTTTTGGTTTATACTTGCCTTTCATCATCGTTTTCCTGCCTGTGCTCTTCTATCCCCTCCCTCACTTCCTGCCATGATGTATTTCCCCCACCATGAGCCACTGTCATTGTGTCTCGCGCAGTTGGCTGCCGGCAGCTCTTGCGTGCAGCCATCTCACTTCTACTGAGGAAGAGCCATGCTCGAAAATTTTATTCTTTGTGTGTTCGTGTTTTTTCTTTTTCGTGAACCAACGCCGCTGGAATCCCCTTCTTTGGTAAGCGGTGGTTTTTTATCCTATCCAATGTTTAATATATATATATATATTTCCAGTATGTCAAAATTAGATCACAATACAGTGAATGTATTCGTTGTTGTTGTTGTTGTTGTTGTTGTTTAGGTTTTAGGGCGCGTCGACGACGAGGTCATTAGCGCCCAATGTATTCGTACACGGGTAGTAGAATCTATGAGTTTTGAACAAAAAAATATTAGTAGAAGTTGTGTTTATGTCAAAATGCAGATAGGACCTGACAACTGACACATTTTTTACAGACTAAATCACAATGATTTTTTTTTATAAATAATTTAAGCCGCTTTCATAAGCTCCGAGTTACTGAAGTTACAGTATTTTTATATGGAAGCAGTTTCATATTTATTTTGCTGAATGAGACCTGTACCAGGAAAAAAAAACCAATAACATGCACTATAGCATAAGGCCTTAAGATTCCTAAGTTATTTTTAATTTTATTGGTTACCTAATTCTGACATCATTGATTCAGAAGAACTTCCACCTGTGTCACTGCGTAAACACTAACCCGAAATATGAACAAATTACAAAATAATGTTATGAGCGTTGAAAAACAACAATTATATTTATTTAGGCAACCACAGAGAAATGTATTGTCAGAACACTCCATTAAACCCATTTCAGCAGAGGACATAATAAATGTTTTTAAAAAGTAATTTAAATTGTTTTCATGAGTGTTCTGTTACTTAAATCAATACTTAATTTTAACCAAAGTAGTTCCACATTGGTCGCGATCTATGCAACATAGACTCTAATTAAAACTAATATTATGTGGAATGACGTAAGTTATTAAGATTTATTTTTAATTTCTGTTGCTTTTACTGATGCCATATTTCAGCCGCATGTAACTCTATGAGCCATTGTTGTAGTATCAATATGAATCATGAATATAAAAAAAGGAAGGTGTCAGAACCTGTGAAGATTTTTGATCAAGGTTATATCACCATGTATTAATATATGTGTGATTGAAGTATTGTTTTTCTGGCTGCAATGTTTGTATAATTTGTGGTTAGGTTGAAATGTTACCTGGTCCAGGATGACATCTGAAAGTTTTTGTTACAGTGCAAGACATGGGGAATTACATTGAACTTTATTTTGTAACACTTCTATTTAGTTAAGCAACTGCAAATTATTGAATTGCCAGAGTACTGAAAGAAATCTTTAATACTTTTTAGTGAAATCATTATTTAATTTG
Organism: Vandiemenella viatica; assembly: GCA_031002005.1. NCBI lineage: Eukaryota > Metazoa > Arthropoda > Insecta > Orthoptera > Morabidae > Vandiemenella > Vandiemenella viatica. The sequence continues at coordinate 164,584,517 of CM061919.1, read as the reverse complement.
GATTAAATTAGTTCCAAATTGAATGCTATCTATGTGCCCTACACCACAATTGAAACTAATATTACATGGCTTAAGGTAAGTTAAGATTTATTTTTAGCATCTTTCGTTTTCACTGACTTCATATTACTGGGGTCATTATTTCAGCCACACGTAAGCTGTGTCAGCCATTAAAACATTGATTTGCATCACGGATAACAAAAAATAAAAGTATATGAACCAGTGAAGATTTTGAATCAAGTTTATACACTCCTGGAAATTGAAATAAGAACACATTGACGCCGGTGTGTAAGACCCACCATACTTGCTCCGGACACTACGAGAGGGCTGTGCAAGCAATGATCAAACGCACGGCACAGCGGACACACCAGGAACAGCAGTGTTGGCCGTCGAAGGGTGCTAGCTGCGCAGCGGTTGGGCACCGCTGCAGTCAGTGTCAGCCAGTTTGCCGTGGCATACGGAGCTCCATCTCAGTCTTTAACACTGGTAGCATGCCGCGACAGCGTGTACGTGAACCGTATGTGCAGTTGACGGACTTTGAGCGAGGGCGTATAGTGGGCATGCGGGAGGCCGGGTGGACGTACCGCCGAATTGCTCAACATGTGGGGCGCGAGGTCTCCACAGTACATCGATGTTGTCGCCAGTGGTCGGTGGAAGGTGCACGTGCCCGTCGACCTGGGTCCGGACAGCAGTGAAGCACGGACACTGTTGCTCCTGGGGTATCAGAGAGGACCATTCGCAACCATCTCCATGAAGCTGGGCTACGGTCCTGCGCACCGTTAGGTCATCTTCCGCTCACGCCCCAACATCGTGCAGCCCACCTCCAGTGGTGTCGCGACAGGCGTGTATGGAGGGACGAATGGAGACGTGTCGTCTTCAGTGATGAGAGTCGCTTCTGCCTTGGTGCCAATGATGGTCGTATGCGTGTTTGGCGCAGTGCAGGTGAGCGCCACAATCAGGACTGCATACGACCGAGGCACACAGGGCCAACACCCGGCATCATGGTGTGAGGAGCGATCTCCTACACTGGCCGTACACCTCTGGTGATCGTCGAGGGGACACTGAACAGTGCACGGTACATTCAAACCGTCATCGAACCCATCGTTCTACCATTCCTAGACCGGCAAGGGAACATGCTGTTCCAACAGGACAATGCATGTCCACATGTATCCCGTGCCACCCAACGTGCTCTAGAAGGTGTTAGTCAACTACCCTGGCCAGCGAGATCTACGGATCTGTCCCCCATTGAGCATGTTTGGGACTGGATGAAACGTCGTCTCACGTGGTCTGCACGTCCAGCATGAACGCTGGTCCAGCTGAGGCGCCAGGTGGAAATGGCTTGGCATGCCGTTCCACAGGACTACATCCAGCACCTCTACGATCGTCTCCATGGGAGAATTGCAGCCTGCATTGCTGCGAAAGGAGGATATACACGGTACTAGTGCCGACATTGTGCATGCTCTGTTGCCTGTGTCTATGTGCCTATGGTTCTGTCTGTGTGATCATTTGTTGTATCTGACCCCAGGAATGTGTATATAAAGTTTCCCATTCCTGGGACAATGAATTCACAGTGTTCTTATTTCAATTTCTAGGAGTGTATAACGATGCATGATAACATTAACGTGCAACATAGGGATGTTTTAATTCACGTGTGATTTTCTAGAAGCAATATTAGTGGGGTTTGTGATTAGGCCGAAATGCAACCTGGACCAAGCTGACAACTTTTTTGCTACAGTACAAGGGATGAGGAATTACATTGAGCTTTATTTTATAGCAATTGAAAAAAAAATGAATTGCCAGAAAACTCCATTCAACCCATCGTTTTAGACAGGCTTTCTGGCTAGTTTCACATAAAAAGAGAGCAATAAACAATTCCATAAGGAAACAATAGGAGGAAAAAGAGAACCTATTATGTACCATACTTGAAGGCATGATTACTGTAAAAACAAACAAAACATTACTCATTACTTATGGTAAACCCTTAAGAAAGTGCAAATTAAACATGCTTTGTACCTCTAACGCTTTGCAACAAAATGAATTCATTGCTATAAACAAAATATGGATGGTTGATGATGGAAGGTGACATACTAACCAGATACACAACCCAAACACATCTCTTCTTTAAATGTGGCTCACCTACACCTTATCTGGTGAGTGTAAAGTGAATAATGTACTAGTAATCCACCTTCAGCCAGTGCCCACTTCAGACTTTTCTCTGGTCAGAAAGGATCTCACACTATTTAAGTGATACTCAGTTAGGCAGAGATAATTCTTCACCAGTTATCTTTCAATGAACAGTTTCTTTTTACCTGGATATATTTTTTGCTGTCATCAGTCTCTCAGCTGGTTTGATGCAATCGTCCATCGCTTCCTATCTTGTGCTAACCTTTTCATCTCAACATACCTCGTACAACTCAAGTCCTTAAGTATCTGCTTCATGTATTATAATCTCTGTCTTCTCTGCATTTCTTACCTTCGACTGTTCCCTCCATTAACAAATTAACCAATTCTGCATGTGTCAAAATATGACCTACCATCCTATCTCTTCTTTCTGTAAGACTCTTCCACAAATTTCTTTCCTCACACATCATTTCCAAAACTCGTTCATTTCTTAGCTTATCTGTCCAATTAATTTTCAGCACCCTTCTATAGCAACACATTTGAAATGCTTCAACTTTTCTTCTTTCTGTTATTCTTAAAGTTCATGTTTTCCTACCATAAAGTGCAGTTTTAAAAAGTTATTTCTGAGTCCTAGATTAATATCTAAAACTAAAAGATTTCTCTTTTACATGAAAATTCTTTTCTGTAGTGCTGTTCTCCTTTTAACATCATTCCTGCTTCAGCAATTGGTTTTAATTTTACTTCCTAATAAGCAAAATTCACTGACTTCTCCTATTTTTATATTTAATGTACTTTAATTGGTATCATTTTTACAACATTTCATCACTTTTGTCTTGCTGTGGTATATATTTAGTCCACAGTATTTTTTTCATAACAATCAGTAACTTCTAAATATTCTCAATCTGTTGTGCTAACAAGACAATGTCATCAGTAAATTGTAGCATACTGATTTTTTCTCCTTGACCACTTATCGCACATTCAAATCTTTCTTTCACTTCCTTTTTTGCTGCTTCTACATACAAGTTGAATATTAATGGGGATAGACTACAAGCTTTCTCACACTCTTTTTAACTGATGCATGTCTCTCATGATTCTCTGCTTTTATTATAGCCACTTCATTCTTGTAAAGATTCTATCTCCATATTTTAGACCGGACTTCTTTAAAATTTTGAACATCTTGTCCCATTGGATTTTATCAAAAGTTTTTTCTAAATCAACAAACACCATAAAAGTATTGTAACACATCTTGGAATTTCGCATAACGAAATTAGTTGCTAAGATAGCAAGTTCAGTTGAAGTGTATGATACCACCCTTTTAAAATCATTTTTATAGTCAATTTTGATAATATTTCCCAGTAATATATCCTATATAAACATTTACTCAAGTGTTAACAGTAAATTCAATAGTTAAATTCGCATTTGACTTTCATTTAATTTCACTAAATCAATATATTTCTTTAGTTCAAAAGGTGTTTAGGTAAATAGATAGCCAGAAGATGATTAATTTTGTTGTTAAAAGATCTTACTTAGTGTCTGAATATGTTTAATATGTTGCCAGTTTAGAATTTTATCACGAAATTTTACACTCCAAGCTCGAAGTATTTAGCTATCAGAAAACAGTCAAGAAGTTGAGTGATAGATAGAAAGCATCATAATTTCGGTTTAAATAACATATTAAAATTTGAGAGAGATTCATGCATTACAAAGACCGTTTTTGAATATAATTTGATATAGCCAAACATGTGATTCAGGAAAAAGTTCGATATTTCAGTCTTTTTCGGGGATTCACGAAAAGAAATTATATTCAGAGTAAAGTTTATTTAAATGTAAAGATTTCTGGAAAAGTTCTATTTCAAAATATTAAAGCTTATGATTGTAATAAAGCGAAATGGGTTTTGGCACGAGAAAACGCCGGGACGAAATGACGAGATCGTTCGGCATTCTTGAGTAGTAAAATTTAGAAAATTCATAATAAATCAGGGAATAGACTTAGAGATTCCAAATTTTTACAGTAACAGTTTTTTCATTAGGGAAATTTGTTTAGAGTTATTTTCAAGTCGATATTCGGAATACTTTAAGACATTAAATTTTGTTTTCGAACTTTAGACCACTTTCAAAAATAGGTAAAATTCTTTATTTAATATCAGGTTATATATGAGCAATAGGAGAGTAGAATTAAATTTGTTTCAGCTCAATAGGAGCAATATTTCGAAAGTTATGCAATCACATCTTTATGACTCTTTTCTGGCTAAACTATTAAAGTTACAAATTTTTTTATAATAACTTAATTTGACGTTTGTAATAATATCTTGCTACTACCAAAATTTCGAAAAAGCTAGGATGATTTTTACTGTCATGATCAAATTAGATTTCGTAACATTTGTCTGAAACTGATCAGCTATCGCATAAAGTCCCTGGGAAAATCAAGATAAGGAAGTTCTCACGGTCCAATCCTATATATACCCCCTCCAGAACCTACTCTCGCCCCATTCAAGAAGCAGCAGTTAGTCGGTATAGACGCATTATGTAGTAAGGTGGCCAGCTCTGGGCTCGTGGCGCGGCAAACTGCTAATTTATTTAGTATCGGTTGAATTTTTGTCATCATGGGTGGAGTTTTATTTTGAAGAACACATGTAACGAAGAAATAGTGGTAGCGTGGGGTTTGGTCGTGCTCGAATGGTCAGTCGAGTCTGTGAAATAAATTTGGAAAGGTTGTCTGATTGCCTGTGCAGTTTTCTGACTTTGTAGAATTTTCAAAGAATATATTCATCTTACTAGAACTGAACAATCTTCATTGAACTTTCACCTTATCTTAGTTTCTTGGTTAAAACTACGGTGGCGACCGTGTTAAAAGCTAAGTCAGAACTGTAACACCTTAGGTTTGCACGATCACAGTTAAGATTCAAGTTTATGCATCACCCCAGTGCACATCTTGTTCTTACAGTATCTTTGTTTTTTGTGATCTATCCTTCAAGTATTAATCTTAAGGCCAGAATCGCTTCTCTTCTACTGTGTTTTTTTTTCTAAGCCCAAATTGATCCTCATCTAGTATCCCTATTACTACACTTTCAATTCTTCTGTATATTATTCTGGTCAGTAATTTTGAAGCATTTGATGCTAGAATTATAGTGTGATAATTCTTTCATCTGTCAGCTTGTGATTTCTTTGGAAGTGTAAAGATGACACTTTAATAAAAATCAGTGGGAATATCTCATAACTTCTTAATATAAATTTGAATAATCTTTAGAGTCCTTCTTCTCCTAGGTATTTCAGAAGTTCTGCAGGAATCTCATCAACTACAACTGTCTTATGTGATTTCAAATCATTCAAAGTTCAATCAAATTTTGTCCTCACAAAATGTTGAGATCAATTTCTTTTTTCCAACACACTGTTGTTCAAATCATCTCCATCCTACAGTTTCTCTAGGTATTCCTTCCATTGCTTAGCTCCATCTTCTGAGCTTTCCATTTGCAGCTTTATTGTTTGTATCTCTTTTCTTCATTTTTCCAAAATTCTATTTGATCTTTCTATACCCCACATCTACTTTACCTACAACCATTTCCTTTTCTACTTTTTCATACTTGTCTTGCATCCATATTTTTTTTTTTGCATTTCCTGTTTATTTGATTTTTAATTTGTCTGTATTGCACCCTTCCTACTTCATTCTGATTCTTAAATAGTGTGTTCACCATGACTAGTTTATATATTCACAAAATTCTAATAATCTGCTTCCTCGTTAATTTCTTTATGCTAAACCAAAACTTCTTACAATATTCTGCTATTTTCCTTCTCCCACTGCCACATTCAGATCACCCATGAATATTTTTCTCCCCCGTCACAGGTTGGATCAATTCTTTAATTTCAGTATATGTTTTCAATATTTCTTCAACATCTTCATGTGACATTGGCTTGTACATTTGTGCTATCATGGTTGTGTTGGGCTTAGTTTCTAACGTCATCAAAATAATTCTGTCACTAAACTGTCCATAATAATTCACTTGTTTCCCTACTATCAGGTTAATTACAAATTCTTCAATTTAATTATTTATTTATCGTATGATTAACAAGGTACACCATGGTTTCCCAAATCACTCCAGGCAAATGCTGGGGTGCTTCCTTCAAAAGGCCATGGCCAAATTCCTTCCCATTCCTTGCCCCCCATCCTATTCCGTCTCTAAAGACCTCACTGTTAAAGAGACGTTAAGCAGATTTTTTTTTTTTTTTAAAAAAAGGTACATAATAGGAAATGAACATATCACAAGCTTGTACAATTTCATATCTCAAGATCTAATGTTTTAATCCAGTCAATTCTACACTAGTAACCCCACTGACAGCTTTTGTGTTTATTATTCTGGATTGTTCAGACCAGAAATTGTGTGGACTGTTCTGCTTAATCTTACTAATCCCATCAACGTCTGTCTTAAGTCATTTCAACTTTCTCTTTAAATTTGCTACTTGCCCTGTTCAGACTTCTGATGTTCAGCTTATTAGGTATGTAGATAAAAAGGTATATGCCTTTTTATGCTCTACGTTTGATGTGTAAATATCTTTGCATAACATTTGATACTAAACTCAACTGGGCTGAAAACACTGGGCAGGTAATGGGAAACATTCCAAAATCCTTCATTTAGTGGAAAGGGGGATGAAATTCTGAACCAGAAAAGTGAGGGAATTGGGTTCCAAATCTTTGGTCAGACCATTGTGGGAAAGTCTCCATTCTTACATCATTGCTTGGTAGTGTAATAAGGATTTAATAAGAATTTAGGCTTTTTATCATTTTGTTTGCTTAGGAGTTGTTAGTGATTAAAGCTAATGGCTATGACCAATAATAATCTACTACCCCCCTCTCTCAGAGAAGACAGTTGACCAGCAGAGGAAACCAGATATTATTTGCAGTCTGTCAGCTTACCATTGATGTTTAAGAATTTCTTTATGATCTTCGTGAACAAGTCTACTCTGAATAAGGAAAAATGTAACATTGAAAGAATGACAAGTTCACCACTATGGTTTAATCTGTCTGAAATAAGAATCTCACTGATGTTTCATACATGCTTTGTTCTGATGCTGTAACTGTCTGTTGTGACAGATGATTTTAGTATAAGAAGGAAATTATAACTGTGATATGGAAGAATGGTTAAAACTTGAAACTGGAGCTATAGGAGAACTTCACTTGACTCTTGCACAGTCATTTCTAGAAATCTCCTCATCTAAAGCAAGTACAAGCAAGCTTGCCTTTATTTGTGTACATTTGTTTTTTTTTTAAAGTAAAAATTTGATTCTCTGTCATTTTTTTGTGTATATGCCGAACAGAAACACCAGAATGGATATGGTACAGTATTCATAATTTGCTTTTTCATTAAATTACAGTACTTATATTAAATATAAATTAGTTACATGGTTTAACTAAGATTTTACAAAATGCTGGTTGATACGTATATCATTTACTGATTTTAGTACATAAAATGGATATTTTAGTGTTTACACTCTAAAACTTAGTTGCTAATAGAATATTTTTTTTTTCCACCTGTAAAACTGATAAAGAAATTTTAAAAACTGGTGATGGGTTAGTCATTTCTTAAACATGTAGTTAACCATATTTATGTGTTTAGAAGTTTCTCTCTCAATTTAGTGAATGCATCTTTTTCATTTTTAGATGTGTGTTTGCTTTCTTGGAAGTTTCTTTTGTTCCATCAGAACATTAGGGGTATCTCAAGAAAACTTGATAAGTTGATTATAACTGTAGAAGAAACCCAAAAATCATTGAATCTTAACATAAATATCGTATGTCTGACAGAACATCATCTGAAGAATTCTGAAATATGTTTCCTCCCTTTTATTGGATATAGATTAGCTTCATGTTATTGCAGGTCAGAGATGAGAATGGGTGGTGCAGCAATATATGTAAGAGAAAATACTGAGACAAAATCGTTAGATGTAAGTAAATACTGTATAGAACAAGATTTTGAATGTTGTGCAATACAGTTAGAATTAGAAAACAAATATCTTATAGTGCTGACAGTTTATAGGGCTCCCACAGGAGACTTCAGTAAATTTTCAATAAACTTGAAGCGGTTCTAATAAATTTATCACGAACTAAAAGGGAAATTATCCTCTGTGGAGACTTCAACATAAATTTTGCTGTAGAATGTAACCAGACAGATCATCTTCTAGGAATGCTTAGATCATTCAATCTCTATAAAACTGTAAATTTCCCAACTAGAACACAAAAAGATAGTAGTACCATTATTGATAACATTTTTGTAGAGCACAATAAATTAGAAATACATGGAATAATTCCAATGGAAAATGGTTTGTCAGACCATAATGCTCAAATAATTACTTTGGATGTTGTGGGAAATGAAAATAACAAAAACAAAGGATTTATCAGAGTTAGGCCATTAAAGAAAAATTCAATAAAAACATTAAATGATTAACTTCTCAATGAGGACTGGAGCACTGTTTATAAATTAAAAGGGGTAAACAATAAATTCAATTACTTTCACCAAAGGTTTTTGGAAATTTACAAAAGGTGTCTCCCTACAAAACTAGCTCCAATTGGTAAAAAACAAGTAAACAAAAATTGGGTTACAATTGGTATTAAAATATCTTGCAGAGATAAAAGGGAATTATATGTAATAGTTAAAAATACTGATAATATGCTTCTCAGACAACATTACAAAACTAGAATTTTAACCAAAGTAATAAAAGAATCTAAACGTTTGGCCATAAGCGATGAAATTAGTAGTTCAGATAATAAGATAAAAAGTGTTTGGAACATTATTAAAAGAGAAACAACTGTATCATCCCTTGAACATAAACCTATATCTATAAGCGTTAATGATAAACTTGTAAATGACCCCTATTATGTAGGAAGTGCTTTAAATAACTACTTCTTAACAGTTGCTGAAAAAATAAAAGGAAAATATAATGGGAATATGGATGCTATAGCAATACTTAAATCCTTGTCACCAAAAACAGCACTTATGTCTCTATTTCCCACCAGTCAAAATGAAATTGAAAAAAATATTAAATCCCTCAAAAATAAAAAGTCATTTGGTTATGATGAGGTTTCAACCCATGTAGTGAACCAGCATTAGTAGAGTTATTAGTTATATTTGTAATAGTTCTTTTGAAGAAGGTATCTTCCTTGACTCACTCAAGAAGTCAATAATCAAACCGCTTTATAAAAAGGGTGATTGAGAATTACAGACCCATTTCACTTCTACCAGGATTTTCAAAAATCTTTGAAAAAGCAATGTACAGAAGGGTGTATGCACATCTACTAAATAATGACCTACTCAGTAAAAGTAAAGTTTGGTTTTAGACAAGGCGTTTCAACAGATTCAGCAATTTTTGCTTTTGTAAACAACATACTGGAATCAATGCATAAAAAATTAAATTCCCTAGGTATATTCTGTGATCTTGCTAAGGCTTTTGACAGTGTTGATCATGGGATTCTACTAGGTAAATTAGACCACTATGGAGTTAATGGTAAGCCAGGACTTTGGTTTAAATCATACCTCAAAAATAGAAAGCAATGTGTATCACTGAAAGATGCTAATACAGGAAATGTTATAAACTCAGAATGGGGTATAGTTAAATGAGGTGTGCCTCAGGGTTCAATTCTTGGCCCTCTGCTGTTCTTAATCTATATAAATGATCTCCCACATATACAGGGCCGGCGTTAGGATTCTAGGGCCCCGGGTAAGCGATCTTAGGCCCCTCCCCACCCTCCCGAAGATATTTTTACTTTGAACTTTTTTTTTTTTTTTTTTTTGATAAATTCAGAACATTTTAATACAAAAATGTTCAAAATTATTGGTGCAGATTTTAAAATTTGTGTTTGATTTCTATTTATTTAGGCATCCAGGCCGGCGGGCCCCCCTTTGGTAGCCCGGGCCCCGGGTACTTTTGCCCCGCTTAACCCCCCCTAACGCCGGCTCTGCACATATACTAGGTGATAATGAACACATGGTGCTCTTTGCAGATGATACCAGCATATCGTTGAAAGACCCATCAGCACAAAACCTCGAAAACACAGCAAATGATGCTAAAAAGAAAATTAACAGGGGGTTTAATGCCAACAAACTAATAATTAATGTAGAAAAGACACAGTTACTTCAGTTTGTTACAAAAAATAAAACAAAGGACAGCTATAATGTGATATCAGAAGGAAAAGCAATCAATGAAAGTAATTTCACAAAATTCCTGGGTGTATGTATAGATAACAAATTGAACTGGAAACAGCATATTCAACAACTTCTTAAAAAACTGAATTCTGCAACATTTTCACTTAGGGTAATATCTAGAATAGCTAATATAGAAACCAGAAAGTTAGTATATTTTGCATATTTTCATTCACTGCTCACTTATGGCATCTCATTCTGGGGAAATTCGTCACATGCACAGAGGGTATTTAAATTGCAAAAACGTGCTATAAGAACTATTTGTGGAGCAAGCCTACAGACATCGTGCAGAAATATATTTAAAAACCTGGGTGTACTAACAATGCCAGCTCAGTATGTATACTCCGTATTATCATTTGTAGTGGAAAATCCTGAACACTTCAATTTTAATGCTGACATACATAGCCATAATACTAGGAATAAATATAAAATTCACAAGGATTACAAATCACTGTCAATTGTACAGAAAGGGTTAACATTTACTGGAGCTTCCTTATTCAGTGTCTTACCAACATAAATTAAATGTTATCTACAAAAACCCAACTACTTTAAGTCCAAACTGAAAGAGTTTCTGCTTCAGAATCCATTTTACTCTGTGAAAGAATTTTTTTCTTGGAATTTGGTAACTAAGAATGACTGATAAAGTAGTATATATGGTGTATGGAAGGGGAAGGTGACAAAGTTGTCCACAATTACTAAAATGATATGTTTTTTTTTTTGCTTTTTGTTGAAACTTTTGACAAATGAAGTAATTACACTGTTTACAAAATTTCACTCATATATAGTAACTAAAATGGGATAGCATGCACTCAAAAACTGCTGTGAAAAATTATGATACTTACAGATTTTTAAGTAATTGACTGCTTATGAGTTGTGGTAACTGGTTGGTAAGAAAATAACTGGTTGCTAGATGCTGGTAACAAGTGTATACACTGTTCCACATAATAAGTATTAATTAACTCGGGATTGTATTTGTAGATTACAGGAAATATTGGTTATACTAATGGGTCATAACTAACTTGTTGTCAATATATAATAATATTATCAATTGTATAGTAATATTGACATTACTAATAAGTGTATTTACTGTTCCACATCCCCGAGATTATTCTCACATGGGATCAAAGTGAACATATCTATTTATGTATCACTATTTGGTTGGTCAGAGTGCTTGTTCTGTTTCATAGCATCCTATAACTACAGTATCAAAAATACTTGGCAATATGTAGAGGACAGGGGCAGTTGTTTTTTTTAAAACTGTTATTGGTTTGTATTGTTAACTTTGCTCCCTTCTCATCAGCTAATGGACACTGCTAAAATTAAAAATAGAAGTAAATGTATGACTTAAAGATTTATTGTAATTGTTGTACCTGCTTTGTTATACTCATCAGTTTTACAATTGAATACACTACATATGAATAAAAAATACACGATCATAAAATATACCAAATTAAAACAGGTCTTTTCATTCAAAAATAATGTATTGTTTCAAATATCATCAAATAATATGTTCCAGGGAGAAGATTACGGGATTATGTCGTGCCCTTAGCAATCAGATAATTATTAAATGTAAGTCAGCGGTGAACCTGAATGAAATACTCTCTGGGCAAACGAGAAAGGGAATGAAAATGCTGGAAATGTGCATTTCATGCTGTATAAAATACAAATTACTTTATGAAAAGGTAACTCCTTATAATTTCTACTTAACATTTTTAGAAGTACCTCAGGGAAACCTGAAATACAGTGTAATTTATTTTTCTTAAGGTAGCTGAAGCTCACACTGAATATTCTCCAGTTGAATGGGTTCTAGATAAAGCAGCAATATTCAACCATGTAGACTCATTTAGTCAAAGATGTCGAGATATGGTTGAAGTTTGTGAAGCTATGACTGTTTTTGGAAGGTAAGAGAAGTAATTTTAGAGAAATTATTAAGTTTATGCCTTTTTATTTTTGAGATTATTGACTTCTTCTTCTTCTTCTCTCTCTATCTCTCTCTTTTTAGGATGGACGAAACTAAGAATATTCCAAAACCAATGTTTGGAGGTACAGAGGGTCCAGAATTTGAAGCTATATGTGAAAAAGTTGAAAAAACCTTTTTAGAAAGCCTGAAAGTTATTGAAAATATTCGAGGCACTATTCTTGATGTACAATCAACGACGTGGTATGATGACATCACCAGGTAATTATAGCTACATATGTTTATTATTTGTGTTTGTAAAGGATCAAACTGAGAGAAGACTGAAAGATGTAGTGTGTTCTGGATAGAATATCTAACTGGGTAGATTATCATGGACTGAAGATAAATGCTAAGTAGTGTCAACTTATTAGGTACACTGATGAAAAACTGAAGGTTGTTTATGGGTGGGAACAGAATTGCTTTTTGAAAGCTTGAGGTGTAAATATTTTGTTGTAACATTAGATAATAAACTCAACTGGGTAGGACACATTGAATAGGTGGTAGGCAAAGGTTACTAAATGCTTCATTTACTGGAGTGATGAGAGCATGTACCAGAGAAGTTAAGGAATTGTACTACAAAACTTTGGTCAGACCATTGCTTGAATATAGTGGCATAGTTTGGGACCCACATTACACATACAGAAGTTGGAGGGTATGCAAAAGAGAACAGCTAGATTTGTATGTAGAAATTACCACAGGACTCACTCAGTAACTGATATGATGTAGGAGCTGGATTAAGAGCCATTGGAAGACAGGAAAATAAATACAAGGAAGATGAACTGCTCATTCTGTTTTGAAACTGCTATTAAATGTTGGAGAACAAGAACTGCCAATTTGTAAGGTATCAAAAGCATCTGGACCAGGTCAACTTTTAAAACCGTGTAAAGTAATTATTTCGGATGACTTTACAAAGGCATGTCAAAAGTCATTTGAAGCATTTGATAGAACACTATAAAATCAATGATCACAAACAAGATTACAGCAATCAGGTGTACCCTCAATTGGGTGTACCCTGGGCAACATTGAGAACACTCAAAAAATGAATTTTTCACCATTAAGACTCCAAATGGCTTTCCTTTAACCCATCTATGACAATAATATCTATAAATTCTGAAGGCATTTCCTGTGAAAAAGAAGTATTGCTCTCTGAAATGTGTAAAACAGATAACTGTGACTTCCTCTTAATACAAGAGACACACATAGGCTGAAACAATAGAAGAACAAAGATATAAGGATTGAAATTAATAATTGAGAGACAAAAAACTGTATTACAGCTGTGCAGTATTTGCTAAAACAGGGTCATATATTCCATCTGCAGAATCAGAAAGAAACATCAAAATACTAACTGTGGAAACAAAATCTTGTACAATAACATCTAGGCATATATAAACCACCAAACAGTGAAATCAGTTTCACTGAACGAAGAAATTTCCAGTCACATCTTACAAAATTGGTCTTCGGTGACTTTAATTCACAGCACAGCCTGGAGCTACAGTGAAATAGAGAAAAATGGCAAAGACCTTGAAGCCTGGGTAGAATAGTCTGGCCTGAAACTAATTTATGACCCAAACCTCCCACATTTGTTCAATAGTGGATAGGTGGAACCTTGGATACAACCTAGAAAATATATTTGTAAGTGATCACATTACACACCAAACAAGAAAGGTTATTGGAGAGCCTCTTCCAAGAATGCAGAATCAAGCCATAATCTGTTCGGCAGAAGTAGCTATTAAACCAGATTTTGCCCAATTTAAAAGGTGATTTAACTTTAAACATGCAAAATGAAACAAGTTCACTGAAGAACTTTATAAGAAAGTGCAAAAACTAGATGCATCCCCAGATAAATATAAGAAATTTGCTGAATTATTAAAGACTATCTCATGTAAACACATCCTTAGAGGCTGTAGACTAATGTACATACCTGGTCTTGATGAAAACTCCAAGGTATTACTGGAGCAATATCAACAGCTTTTCTAGGAAGATCCCTTTGTTGAAGAAACGGTAAAAGCAGGTGACAACCTCCTTTTGGCTATGTCAACCTTAAGAACAGTGATACGATGTAACCTGATTTCAACAGTAGATATGGAACAATTAGTTTCAAGGCCTAGCAGCTATTAAAAAAATCATAATGATACTTTACTTGCCCCCCAAGTACCCCTAACAGCAACATCAGACCAAATAGTGCATCAACTGTTACATAACGGTAGAACCGGTAAGAAGCATGGAAATAAGAAGTGCGGAAATAAGAAGCTCCAAAGGTACACTGAAGATGAAGACCATCTTACCACACCCTTCACTTTTGAGGAATTAGATGGCTGAATGAAGAACAATAATGCTGCTAGTCTAGATGATCCAAACAAATAAAGACATTTAGACCCACCACCAGACAGTGGTTAATAAACCTGCATCCTAAACTTGTGTCCTAAAAATGCATATCCCAAACATCTGGCAAATAATTGTCATACTGAAGCCTGGGAGGGCTTAACAGACCTTCTATGGGTGCACTATCTTGATGTCAACAAGGGGCAAAGCCATAAGTTAAAAAAAAAAATATAGTGCTTTATGAATTTCCAGAGTGAATGTTCCACCATCTTGTCTCAGAACATATAGGTCAAATCAGCATTAAAGATCAAACCAGCTTTCGACTGGGCAGGTCTTCTTGTGGACAAATTCTGAATCTCACGCAGCATGTAGAAGATGGATAGGAGTGAGAACAGTTAATAAGCACTATATTTATTGATCTAACAGTAGCTTAGGACACTATCAACCATAAGAAGCTGAGAAGTAAAATGTATAATACTACAAAAACTTCTGGCTGCCACAATTCATCCAATGCCTGTTACAGAACAGGTGATTTTTTTGTTTCGCTGCAGACAAAAATGAACCGATGAAGTACAAAAAAAAATGGCCTCCCACAAGATGGTGTTCTTGCGTCATTGATGTACAACATTTACACGAATGACCAACTGATCTGTCTAAGCACTCGCTCCACTATCTATGCAGATGACACAGTAAGGATAAAACCTTCAAAGGGATGGAAACAATGCTGACAACAGTGCTTGAAGACCTAGCTGATTACTATAACAATAATCACCTGAAGCTCAACCCTGCAAAAACACAGGTCTACACCTTCCATTAGCAGAACAGAGGGGCTAGGAGGGAACTCAACATAACCTGGAATGGGCAATGCCTATTACAGTGTTCTACACCACAATACCTGGAAGTCTGGCTCGATGGTACCCTCACCTTCAAAGACCATTGTGAGTAGTCGAAACTGAAAATGAGGGTTCAGATTCACATCATCTGTAAACTAAGAAATATCAGATGGGAAGCAGAGTGTTAGATATCTCGTGGTTTAATTAATATAGTAAATAACCAGTCCACGATCCAGTTTCAAATCTTAACTTGTTTTATTGCTAGTAAGACATTGAACTTCAAGATACAGTTCACATATAAACACAAAACTCCAACGATTCCATTCTACACTTCTTCCAAAGACAATACTACCAAAACTGTTCATTCAACACTGTCCTTGGCCAATATAAACCGAGTCTGTAAAACTGTCTCTGTGTCTCTGCTGGTCCCTTTATATAGGTTCCATCGGAAGTTCTAGAACACTACAAAGGCTTCCCACAGATATTTCTCGAACTTTAACAATACTTAAACAATTAAAAACCTATTAAAAACAATCAAAATTAATACATAATTGTTCTCTTACTTCTCCATTATCATTTCTCCTTGCATAATTATCATGACCTCTCCCCTTGGATCTACTATTTCTTGACCTGTGATCACCCCTTGGAGGACTATTGCTCTCCCTCCTATGTTAATGATTGTAATACCGATCAGAGAATGACTCATGAGCATCCAAATGCCTCAATAATTCAGAAACTCTGTCCACGTTGATTACACCCAAAGTAACTATTAAATTTCTCATTTGCTGAGGTAGCCTAGCTCCTATCAAATCAATGAATTCTTCTTCCCCATAAGGATGGTATAAATATTTACACCTGATCCAAAATTTATGAAAAAAATCATGCTGAGTCTCACCACCCGGTTTGTAGGGCCTACCAGTCATCAATTCTTTCTTCTCCTGAATCTGCCTACTTGTTGACCAAAAATGTTTCAGAAAGTTTTCTTTGAAGAATTTATAATCATTCATTTCCCTAACTTGCCTATCACCCCATGTCCTAGCATAAGACTTTAGATATTTACAAACAAGTGAAATTTTCTTACTGTCGGGTAACACATTAAAATAGTCAGATCCCTCAAAATTATCTATAAATTCTGTATGGTGAAGCCTTCCACTATCATCATAAAATTCAAACTCTTCCTTAACATCAGCACTGATAACTGGATTACCTGTTAAAGGAACAACCCCTTGACTTAGTTGAACCTACAGCCCAGCAAACTTTTTCTCCTACTGATTTACGTTACATTTTGTTGCCCCCAATCCATGGGTAAGTCATTCCTGATGCTGCACCAATGTATTAACATGTTGTTCCACTTCATGTCTCATCTCCTCTACCCTTCGAGCTCCTTTATTATCACTGGCTTCAAATAAACTGACATACTCCCCGCTCATCTTATCACAATTTTCACTGACTTCCTTTACCTCTTTATAAATCAAATTTACACATTCAGTCTTATTCTGTTCACAAGTTTTTGTAACATTTTCAATGTTCTCCTGACACTCTACAGCTGCATTCTCCAATTTAGATTTTAAATTATTAATATCCTCTTTGAATTGAGAAGTAAAACCCTAAAATTGCTTATTGATTTTCTCATCAATTAGCCAATTCAGAGAGTTTTTTTTATCATTGGTTAGTTTCCGTTCAGAAAATTGATAATTAATTTCAGAAAATTTGCTGTCATGATCACTCTTTAACTCGCTTCTAAATTCAGAAAATTTGCCTTCTAGATTTAACTCAGTTTTAAATTAAAAAAAAATTGCCATCCAGATTTAACTCATTTTTAAATTCAGAAAATTTGTTGTCAAATTTACCATTGATTTCAGAAAATTTAGAATTAAGTTCAGAAAATTTACTGGCAAATTTACCATAAATTTCAGAAAATTTGCTGTCAAATTTTACATTAAAATTGGCAACAAAAGATTCTAGAAAAGCTTGTAAATTCTGACTATCAGCCATTTTCAATTAATAGTGGAATCAGTTTGAAAACAAACTTGAGGAGAATTTTTTTTTTCCAACCTGCCACAAACAAAAACAAATATCTTAATATTCAGTAAATACTTTTCATTGTCGATTTGGAACCACTTAAACACTTTTTATTTCTCCTTGTAGCACTTTTCCTCCATTAAACACCACTTTTTTCACTGATTCTAAACACTTAATCACACACAAAACACTACACCATCAAAAACATGTCGATCTTCCAAGCATCCAGTTTTGGCGTTGAAGAAAGCTTGTAACCTGTGGCTGAAACTTTTCCACTTGCTGTTGGGAGACAGTTGTCGATTCCAGGCATCAAACCCCCACACATAATCAGGTTTTAAGTAGTCGCTGAATATATCACTCCTCAAAATTCTCCAAACTTTGCCGTGAAACCAATGATGATTTCAGTCGTTGTAATCCTTCGAAGAGAGCTGCCTTCATAACCTCTTCTAAGCACTTTTCTCTTTGTCGAATTTTTATAACCCCAAAGATTTGATTTGTGTATTGCAAATCTACTGCAGAATCTTTAGGAAAATATACATTTTCTCTCACAGATGTTAATAATTCCTCATCACTGTTTTGGTTGCCATGTTAGATATCTCGTGGTTTAATTAATATAATAAATAACCAGTCCACAATCCAGTTTCAAATCTTAACTTGTTTTATTCTTAGTAAGATATCGGACTTCGAGATTCAGTTCACATATAAACACAAAACTCCATTGATTCCATTCGACACTACTTCCAAAGACAATACTACCAAAACTGTTCGTTCAGCACTATCCTTGGTCGATGTAAACTGAGTCTGTAAAACTGTCTCTGTGTCTCTGCTGGTCTCTTTATATTGGTTCCATCGGAAGTTCTAGAACACTACAAAGGCTTCCAACAGATATTTCTCGAATTTTAACAATACTTAAACAATTAAAAACCTATTAAAAACAATAAAAATTATTACATAATTATTTACAATCATTACAAATTACTCAGAAATGAAAATTAAAAATACTTAAACACAAAATTATCCACATAAATCATTTTAGACTGTACTAAATCATCCTTTAAACATCGTAGCTCACCTTAAAACCTGGAATTACAAACATTTAATCAATTCTCTTGAATAGTTCTGTCCTTAAACATACTAAACGGTATTTGTATAATTTCTTTTCATAAAACAAAGTCCATTTACTGTGATTTTCAGTACATTGCAAGACAAATATACAAAATCATATTCAATCAAACTCTACCTTGCTACAAATGCTTTATAAATCACAATTCCATTTAAAGTTTAGGTTTGAGGGTTGTTACAACAGCCAACAGTCCCCTGCACATCTGCTCAGTCAATATGTTTCTCAGTCACGGAATATGCGGCACCAAGGTGGCAAAACTCCTCCCATGCGAAGAAGGTAATTGTAGCCCTAAGTGAGACAGGCCACATTATAACTGGCTGCCTTTGCCCTACTCCCATAAACCAAATCTACCACTTAGCAGGCATAACATCCCCCAGACAATCAGACATTAGAAGGAGAGTAACTGTAGAAACTGAAGGATGAAATCAAGAGGCAGACCCCAGGCATCCAAAGTTTGGATGTAAATTCTGAAATCTGAGACTTAAATCAAGAAGAAGCTTCTTGAATATGACTGAGTACATTACCACCTAAAAAGTGCTGAAGCAGAATTTTGGCGAAATCTAGCCCCAGGAATTGTTTGTGAAAATCAAATGGAGAAACATGCAGCCGGCTGTAATCTTCCTGGAAAGCCCTAAATAGACTTAGACCCAGTTTTTCTTGATGCAAAGAAAATATGAAAAAATGGGATTACATCCAAGAGGTATGAATGTGGGGAAAAGCAAGATTCACAACAATTGCTGAACTGCAACAAACTATACAAGTCTTGTACACTCACCATCCTGTTCACAGAAAATAACAAGGTCATCCAGGCTGCTGTTTACAGGAGCTCTTGCAAGATATATATAACTGCCTGTTGTGACTATGCAATAGAGTTGTTCAATTTTTTTAAAGTAATATTGTAATATTTATTTTGTATTAAATTTATTTTCATAAATTGAATTAAAATAGTGTCTTGGATGTGAATAAATAAAATCAAAAGACTTCAATTTCAAGTAAAATTAGCATTTAGTATCACAGTAAATATGGCACAAGGACAAATGTATAAGTATTTTGGTATTAATTTAAAGGAATCATGGGGTTGTTTATCGTGACGACAGGATCCTTTAGCGTTACATATAATAATAATAAAAAATAATAGTAGTACAAAAAATTTTCATTGTTCGCAGCATAGGATTGCGTTTTTTGTCTTCGGAGAGGCAACTTGAACTCTCAGAGCAGCGACGTTTGATGTATAGTGCTTCTAGGACACACGGTTGATTCTTCCCGGTGCAACGGACTAAGCAGTTTACTGCGGTGAACATTATATTCGTGTGGCGTAGAACTTATAGTGAATCAGACACTCAAGTAATACATAATAGTTAGTTCACCATAGTCTTAAGCCATCATGTACGACGGAGAATACGGTGAAGGCGGCCAGATCCAGATACAGCCGTCGATGTACAGTCAGCTAAATGGTGACACAAATGCAGGCATAGTGGTTGAAGCAAACAATTTAGGCAGCCAGGTGCATCTTTACCAGCATGTTAGAGGAAATGACACGAGTGAACCCATGGAGGTTATCAGCTCAGCTCTCAATACTTTAAACGCGACTCCAGCAGCTGACAATAGTACAACAGATCATCGAGATCTTCAACTGCTAAGAGAAGAAGAAGCGACAACAAATACAGCACAGAAACGACCACGCACCCCAGTAAACACCAACGGCATTGGTAGCGGAAGCAGTAAGGTTCCCAGAACATCACGACAGGCCACACCAATAGCAGACAACAGCATGGTGACAACACCGCCAGATAATGCGCAGAGGCAACATGC
This sequence comes from Vandiemenella viatica, assembly GCA_031002005.1. NCBI lineage: Eukaryota > Metazoa > Arthropoda > Insecta > Orthoptera > Morabidae > Vandiemenella > Vandiemenella viatica. The sequence goes on along the minus strand of CM061919.1, from coordinate 164,564,144 downwards.
CACAGGAACAACCGAAGGCAACGATCTGCAGGTAAACAGTGCATCGCCAGCTTATTATGAAAGCTATGATATGGGTCCCTATTATGTATTTATAGAAAGCCAAGATAGAAATATAGGTAGAATCCACCCAATGGCTATTGGCCGCCTCTTATATTCTCTTAACCGAGAAGTAAGCAATAATATCATGCAGATAGTCCCCGCAGGTCAGAATCGTGTTAAAATAGAAATGAAAACAGTAGCAGCAGCCAACTCCCTGACCCAAAGCACTGTATGGCAGCATAATGACCTACATGCTTATATTCCACTTTCCTCCACAACACAGCAAGGGGTAATCAAAAATGTGATGACTGAATTAACAGAAGAAGAGATAAAGGAGGTAGCAAGGTGCGAATATCGTGTGGTAAAGGTGAAAAGATTCACTAGGAGAACGAAAGAAAATGGTCAACTAAAAGAAATTCCTCTCCCTGTGTGCCTACTTACGTTCAAAGCACAGAGGCGTCCAAATTATGTTTACATCCATGGTGTCCGGTGCCCTGTTGAGCCTTACGTCAAGCCAGTAATGCAATGCTATAACTGTCTGCGCTTCGGTCATCCGAGTAACCAATGTAGAAGCAAGAAACGATGCATCTTCTGAGCGGGCCCACATGATGGAAAAGAATGTGACAAACAAAACAGTCCAATATGTGTACACTGTAATGGCAGCCATCCATCTTTTGATAAACGTTGCCCTGAATATGGAAAACAAAAGAAAATCAAGCAGGTAATGGCCTATGATAATGTAAGTTATAAGCAAGCTATAGACAAAACCAACTCCCCATCGTTTGCTAACATTGTAGCAAGATCAGAAAGACCAGATATGCCTTCTCAAAATGCTAGTCCACACCATTCAAACTATGAACATACAGTGTACAACACAGGACATTACAATATGGCGTATGTTCCGCCAACTGTTCCGGTACAATCACATCAACAGGTACCCCAACTTCAAGTTACACACATGCTGGGAAATACCTTAAGGGAGCCTGAGGACATCCAATCAAACCCTGTTCCCAGGATCCATACACCCACACCGAACAATGAAGGTCAGAAACAGGCAGATAGAAGCTCTGGCAGCGCAGGCGAAATGCATTACAAAAACTATTGGATTCCTTCCAACAGGAATATCGATCCTATAGGTAATAACCCTTATTCTCCCCACCTTTCCAATGACCCACAGGACCCAATAATGACTGAATTCTTCGCCAATAAAATGTTGAAAATAATAATATGTGTTTTAAACCAATTTGCAGGAAACCATTTGCCGGATCCAGCTCAATATGCTCTAAGCGTTAAACAACTCTTGCTACGTTCATTGGCCACAAATAGTTTAGAAAATGGCGGTACCCTCTAGAAGTAACGAAACATCACCGCAGTGCGACGGAATCCTACAGTGGAACACAAGATCTATTAAGGCCAATAAAGAGAGCTTGCTGCAGTATTCGGCAATTAATAAAATTGCCGTACTGGCCATAAGTGAGACTTGGCTAAGACCAGAAGAACGATTCCAGTTTAAGGGATACAATATTATCAGATCGGATAGAGCAGACGGCTATGGCGGATCCGCCATATTAATTAGAAGCTCAATTTTTTATGAACAACTCCGATTCTGCATTGGACAAACTGAGATCAACATATGTGCCGCTAGAATACGCCTAAGCAACAAACTGATATCTTTTGTGTCAGTGTACCCAATAAGAAAATAAATAAGGAACACATCACGAATCTCCTAAGGCAATTACCGAAACCGGTCATACTCCTGGGAGACCTCAATGTGCACAGTACTCTATGGGGATGCCAAAGTACCGACAAACTAGGGAATATGATCACCGAAATCGTAGAGGAGGAAGACATGGTTGTGCTGAATAATGGCACCCCTACCAGGATCAACGCACCACATCAAGTACCATCAGCAGTGGACATCTCCTGTGTATCATCGAATATAGCTGTAGACATCTCCTGGGAAATGGTCGATGATACGCTGGGATCGGATCACATTCCTATATTACTTCACTTCCACACGCCTACCCTGGCTACACGGATTATATACCCTTCTTATAGATGGAAAATTCATCAGGCAGATTGGACAAAATTCGGAATAATTATGGAACAGCTTACAACATCCTGGGAGCACGGTGTTAACGTTGCCTCGGATTATCGTTCCTTGGTAAACGACATAGACCAAGCTGCTAATGCCTCTATACCTGTGCAGAAACCAGGACACTTACAGAAATCTGAAAGCACACTCTGGTGGGACAATGAATGCAAAGAAGCTTTCCAACGACGCAAACAATCATTACGGGTCTACAAAATTTTTCCCACGGTTGAGAACTACCTGGACCATCGCAGAGCGCAGGCAAGATTCAAGAAGTTGGTCAAGAGCAAAAGGAGAGAAAAATGGAGAGAGTTTTGCGGATCCTTCAACAAAGAAACCCCAGTATCCTACATATGGCGGAACATTAGAAAACTGAAGCACTCATCCACCCAGGAAGAAGGAAGGGCACCCATTACGAAAGATCTGCTAGAGAACATCCTTCAAAACCTCACACCGCCGTGGGTGGAGATAAACCTAGTAGAACCAAAGGCTGCTGAGACTCACTTCTTACTGCAACCTTTTCTGCTCAATGAACTTAACAATGCAATAAAACATGGGACGGACTCAGCACCAGGACCTGATAACATTCATTATTCCATGTTAAGAAACCTGCCAGACTCTGCGAAGTCGAAGTTATGTGACGTTCTGAACAGGATCTGGTCTGAGAGGGAGCAAATCAAGGAGATGAAGACAGCCCGGGTTGTCCCGGTGAAGAAGCCAGGAAAAAGAGGCAACAATGTTGATTGCTACAGACCCATAAGCTTACTTCCGTGCATATACAAAGTTCTGGAACGCATGATAAAGCATAGGCTGGAATGGTGGTTGGAGCACCACTCGCTGATCCCGGAAATGCAGTACGGCTTCAGAAGAGGCAAAGGCACTATGGACATCTTAGCACATCTCACCACGGATATACAATCCTGCTTTAGCAACAACAATTATATGATTGCTGTGTATACCGATATAAACAGTGCATATGATCACGTTTGCTTACCGATCCTAGCTAAAAAAACTACGCTTGATAGGGATACCACAAACCTTCGTAGGTAACCTAATTGCACTTCTTTCGGAACGATGGCTAGTAATAACGCAACGTGGATCTACAGTTGCATCCAGAAAAACAAACCGAGGCTTGCCACAGGGTTCTGTACTTGCCCCTCTATTATTTAATTTGTACACTTGTGATCTACACCGCATCATGAATGGTAAAGTAATAATTCTACAATTTTCTGACGATCTATGCATATATAAGATAGGGAAAACATGGGAAGAATGCTATTTGGCACTGTCGTTGGCTATGAATAATTTCCAGCAATGGCTATTTAGCAATGGATTAAGCATATCACCTACGAAATCGGCGGTATCTATCTATAGCCGTCACAGAATCCATGCAGTGCCCGACATAAAATTAGGACCCTTTGTGATCCCAGTCAAAAGCGTGGTGAAATACTTAGGATTATGGATTGATAACAAACTCAAGTGGGGAACTCATGTAAGAAATACGATTAAGAAATGTGACATGGCCATAAACCTCATACGTGCAATAGCCAGCATAAAATGGGGAGGAAACACCGCAATATTATTAATGCTATATAAATCCTTGGTGCGACCACGCATTGATTATGCCTGCGTTTGCTACGGTTCTGCATCTAGTAACATTCTTAAGGACCTAGACAAAATACAATAAAAAGCTCTGCGTGCGTGCATAGGCGCTATGAAATCAACGCCTACCAATGCGCTGCTGGTTGAAGCACATGAACCACCTTTAAACATCTGTAGAAGCTTCCTAAGCGCAAAATTCCTCCTTAAGCATAGCCAATACGCTGACAGTAGTTTGATGTGCGCCATACACAATCTCACAATTCAATGTTTAACCGCCACCTATTGGATAAAGAAAATAACGCCTCCTCTTGCAGCGGAATATCTAGAAACAAATAACATTCGTGCCAGAATGCGCCAAAGTAGAAAAATGCCTTCCGTCGAGGCCCCGTATTGGGACACTGTCACCAACTTGGAGGTACATATAGACACGGAAGATACCACCCAGTTGGAAAGCTACAGAGCAAGTGTATACCAGTACCTTCACGAACGATCCCAAATGGAACAGATATACACGGATGGTTCTAAGTTTTCAGATGCTTCCGGATGCGCTTTCTTCATACCAAAATCAGGAGAAAGGGTCTCTTTCAGTTACCAGCAGAGGCTTCTATCATGACTGCAGAGCTGACGGGATTTTGGAAGCACTTAAATATGCCAAGAGCTCTCCTGCCACAAAGTTTTTAATTTTTTCCGACTCAAGATCGGCATTGTCCCTACTAAAAAACCACATAGACAATGGCACAACGACCACCGAGTATATGATATTGTAAGCGTGGCTCAAGAGCTGAAACGCTCAAGCAAGACAGTGGAATTTAAATGGGTCAAGGCACACTGTAACCTCTTGGGAAACGAGATGGCTGATCGGTATGCCAAGCAAGCTGCTCGCAGAGGTGTAAAACACTACAATACGATTCCTTTTCCAGATGTAATTAGACATATCAAAGGCAACATAAAATTCAAGTGGAAACGTGGAACACGGAATGGAAGAGCTCACTTACGATCAAAGGCGAACATTACGGGCATTCACCCAGAAATACCCTCCCATCAATGGTATGAAACACATAAAAGTCCCCGCAGACTCAGCACTTGTATTGCTAGATTAAAATTCAACCATGGCTGTTTCAAGCAACACCTTTACAGATTACACGTTGTAGACTCTCCCAACTGTCCCTGTGGGGAAATTGAAGATATAAACCACCTCCTATTTGGCTGCCGATTGAAGAAGTTGGAAATTGACCATTTCTTAGATACCCTCATGAAAGTAGGAATTCCGTTGCCCACTTGCGCTACCTCACTCCTTGCATCTGATGATTATACGGTTTATAAGATTTTGTATCTGCATATAGAAAATATGGGTATTACAATTTAAATCAATTGTAAATAACATGCACTTAATGGTATGATATTATTTTTATAAATGACTGGTGGTATTCGGTAATACAAAAATGTCTAATGCACGATCTACCATTGTTATATTATTGATGTTCTTGCGTAAAACGAAAATGGTAATTTCATGTAATTATTATTGGTATTCTATTGATGTTATTCTGTATAATGAAAAGAGCCAACTGCATGATATTATTATTGTTATATTGATAATATGAGATGTTAAATTGTAAAACGAAGGTGGCTGTATGGGTACAAGCCCAAATGCCAACAAAATAAATAAGAAAAAAAAAAAAGGAATCATGATTTTCTCACTACCAGTTGTATGCAGGTTGCTCTAAAGAGTAAACCAAAAGAATTTATGTATGTACTCACCAAATAATGAGATGACAAATGAAGTTCATAAGCAAGTATTCCAATAGAATAAGTTAATTGTTAAATCAAGTGAGAATACAATAAAAAGGAGAGTTTTCTTTCACTAAATTAAATACAACAGTATTGAACATATGGCGATTCAATTTAATTCATAACAGTGTGGAAATATTTTCTTTTATAGGTAAGGGGTTCAGGGATTAGAATTACTTTCCAAGAGAGATGATGAATAATTTAGCAAAATGTTAAAGTTGAAATTTGTAGACGGCAATAGTAGGTGGGTAAAGGAAAGGGAAAAATTGATGTTTAGGGAAATTGCCATCGGAGGGTGTGCTCCATCACAATTAAATTAATTTTGAATTAGTTTAAAGGTTCATTTTAAAAAAAGTGCATTTGGTAGGAATTGGCTGGCTTTGTCTGAGCAAAGTGAGGATGATTGCAGTTTGCGATTAGCAATAATATTAATTAATGCTCCGCCATAGGGCAAGTTTTGACAAAGCATATCATTCTAAAGTTTTCCTACGTACTTCTATTTTGTTCCTTGTCTTCATCTTGTGTAGCTGATTAAATCATAATAATTTATTTCTAGGAATGCGTTTATTAACATAATCAGATTATCCATATGAATTAAATTTGGAACACTTTATCAGTATAATGTGTCACTGAAATTTTTATTTTTCGTCCTAGGAGTATTGTTTGAATGAAAATTTCTATGAGCCAGCATTGGGACTTTGTCACTAAGTTTTAGAAATATTCAGTTTTGAAATAATCAAGGAGCATGATTATATTTAACTTTATATGTATATATATCTTTGAAGGCATAAGTTAGTTTTCTTGTAATCCAAATACTGGAACTATTGAAGTGTTTCATTGTTGTGACATTTTTTGCAAACATGGCAAAAAATGAGTTGTGGTTATTTTCTTTGCAGGTTTAGAAACCAAGTGAAAGAACTGGAGGTAATAATTGAAAACCTTGTCATAACTGTTTTTAAATCTGTTCAACATGTGGAAGAGGGGATAGAAGCACTGCAAGGGTTTTACCATTACTATAATAGGGCTGTACTGAAACAGCTGTTTGAAAAGAAAACTGCCGAGGTAAGTACTCTTAATTATAGCTTTTAAGCTCTTTATTGTCAGATTTAATTAATCTGAGGTAATTGATTTCTTACATATATTTTGTCTCAATAGTATTATGATTACACTGAGAAGAAATATATATTTACATAGAATTAAAAGAAGGAAGATTGTGAAAAGAAAACCCATCACTTACCAAAAATTAAAGTATAGTGGTAGACTTGCAATATTTTGGGTTAAAGCTTAGCTGTGATTTAGAGTAACAAGACAGGCCAAGAAGGGGTTCTGATGTACACATACAGAATCTTCTAGTTTTAGTTAGTTACTCTCTGACACCACCCTGTGTATTCCATATTCTACTGTTCAAAAAAGATTCACACCCCAAACAAATTATGTTTTGTCTGTTTCTGTAGTGTCGCGCTGTTACTTTTGTCAAGTGACGGTTCTTTCCCTTTATACATTTACCAGGTGTATGAATAAGTCGTTTCCGGTTTCACTAGGAATGGCGCCAGCAAACAATATGGCAGGGTATGAATGAGACATGTGCCTCAGTTGTTTGTTGGATATTAACCTACCAATACACACATGTTGAGTCCACCACACCACTGGAGTCTGTGTTATATTGTTCAGTGATCATGTTGACTTTTGTGCCTGAAAACGAAAATGAGCAGCACACATTTCTTTCTTATTTAATCAAAGAAAAAGGCTGTGGAAAGTCATTGTTTGATGGAAGAAACACATTTTGAACACACTCCATCGATTAGAACATTTGAGACATTGTTTTGACAATTTAAACATGATGATTTCAATGTGAAAGACAGTGCTCGCTCCGGTAGACCACAAAAGTGTGAAGATGTTCAATTGCAGGGCGTTACTGGATGATGACCCAACACAAACTCAACAGCAATTGGCAAAAATATTAAATGTGCCACAAGAAACAATCAGCAGACTGTAACGATATGATCGATAGATCGATTGGTTGTGGCAGTATGGACTATCGGAGTAGTATAGGAAGTAAGCGTTAACATGGCGCGTGGCCTGAGTAATTGTGTGTACGCCTCAGTTGATTGTGTACCGCGCCATGTGCTGGTGAACATGAATTTGTCTAAAAGCAATGTTTGAAAGTGTATTAACAGTTTTAGGAACGATGTCAACGACTGTTTGAGAGTGTTGTATGCTCAAACAAGAACTGCGGACAGTGACATAGGATACTGTGTTGTGTGAATGACGGTTTTATAAATGCTCGATTGTATTCACTGCTAAATTGGACCATGCAATCTTCAATCTCCAAAGTCCGATTATAAATCACTCAAACCTGGTAAGTTTACGATGGTGTATTGTGGAGCATACTTGTGAACTTATTTTTCACGTAATAAATTAGTGATGACTGTTTATATGAAAAGTTGTTCTTTCATGACTTTTAGTATTTAATTTTGAATACAAACTCGTGGCGGCCGGTCAGACAGAATCTACAATTGCTTCAAAGTAATCATAAATAAATAAAAATAATGATCTTTTGTCGTCGTGCAGTAACTAATTTTACTAAATGGAACTGTGCGTTTATGGCGTTACAAGAAGTTTACGAACAATGGGGAAGATCAGTAAACTCGGTAAATGGGTCACACATGATTTGAATGAATGGTAAGTGGAAAATCGCAAAGTCACTTGTGAAATGCTGCTTCAATGCCACGAAAGAAAATCATTTCTGCACAGAATAGTGATGGGTGAAGAAAAAATGGATTTATTTTGAAAACCCGAAGCAGAGAAAATCGTGGCTGTCACCTGGGGAAGGCCTGTCCTTGAACACCAGGCCAAATTGCTTGGGCAAGAGACCATGCTTTGTGTCTGGTGGGACCAGAGCAATATCCTGTACCTTGAACTTTTGAAGCCCACTGAAACTGTTAAGGCACAACGCTATCGCCAACAAATGATTAATTTGTGATCACACATTGATCAACGACGACCGGAATGGGCCCGAAGACATAGCAAAGTGATTTTGTTACTCGACAATGTGCCATCTCACACAGCAAAACCAGTGAAAGACAACTTGAAATCGCTTGGAAAGGACATCCTATTGCACCTGCTGTACTTCCCCAACCTGGGTGCCATCTGACTATCACCTCTTCGCATCAGTGCGGCATGTGTTTACAGAGCAGCACTTTCAGCAATTTCGAGGAATCTGGAAAATGGCTCGCAGTTTTTCTGTCATGGGTATTCATAGCTTACCTGCAAGATGGGTGAAGGGTGTAGAAGCCGATGGCCAATATTTTGAATAATTCAAAAATTACTTGTTTTCTTTACCACAAAAAACTGGCAAAAACTTATGCATACACCTAGTATATTTTTCTTCAGTAGATTCCTAGACAAAACTTATTTTTCGGAGAAATTAGATTTAGCATAATAGTGTTGACTAGTTTTCCCTGTGACTTCATACTAGCTCATTAGAAATTCATTATTTGAAAGAATTAGTATACTGCACCCTTGTCTGATGGCTTGGAAACTTTTATTATCTTCTCACCTCAATATGTTTTTAGCCTTGTATTCTGAAAGTGATTCGCTGTTGCTTCAATCAGGTGTAATTGGAAGACATATGAGATCATAATTTTCCCCACTGTTGTTTGCTTTTAACCATTAACCTGGTTAGCGAAGACTACTACAGTTCACTGATGTGTCTTTTTGCTGTGACTTGTCAATGTCAAGGTCATTAGAGGTGGGAAAGGATTGGGGGCAAGGAACAGGAAAGAATTTGGCTATCATCTTTTGAAGGAAGCATCCTGGCATTCACTTTGATTGATTTGAGGAAACCACGGAAAACCAAAATCTGGATGGCCGGATGGGGATTTGAGCCCACATCCTTACAAATTCAATTCCAAAGGGTTACTGATAACCCACTTTGCTGGGTGCTGATGTTCATACATCATTGGTTTCTTGGGGTAGAGTTCTCAGGTGTTAAAAAAGAACAAAACTAGTGACTTGGTTGCTTATTGCTGGGGAAGAATCAATGATAATGATGAAATGACGAAAATGAGGCTATTTGTGTGAAACTAAATTTGTATTTAGAATTCGAAGATAAGTGTAGAATGGTCATTATTATTGGGGACCATCTATCAACTGGGACGTTTACTGGTACCTATTAACAGATGTTAATCACTGAGGGTAGATTCTTGGGAAGATGTGGAAGGAAGAATAAATATCTTGGTTGCTTAATGTAAAAATGGAATGAAGCTGTGGTCCTAAAGGAATAGTTAAATTCATATTCAGAATTTAGTGGTGGGTGTACTATGGTGCTTATTCCTCAGCAATTAATTTTACCAGGTGTGGACTGGGAAGAATCTAAGATCAATAGCACAAGAGTAAGCACTTTAGTAGGGGATGGAGGGTTCATGTAAGTGGAAGAGTAGAGAATGGAGGAGGGGGCCGGGGGGAGGGCAGAACCTGTTGCACATTTTCTTATAAACCCTGATAATAACCTTGTGAAGTCTCAGGTTACGTAAAAAATAAGTGATCGTGAAACATTTCTCATGCTCGTAAGAGGGTTTAGTAAACCAGTGTCTCTAATTGAAGGTGAATAGGTGGAATTATAAAAATACACAAATTTCAAAACTGAAGAACTTTTTCAGGGAAAGCTTCAATATGTGGTAGGAGGATAATGGTACAGTGGAGAAGAATTGGGAATATTTCACAGCATTAATTAGATTGGTAAAACTGAGGAAAATGAAAGCAGCTTCTAGGCAATATAAATAATAAAGGAAAGGGAAATTAACCCACCTCATACCAAAGTTAACAGCTGCGATGAGAGAAATTAGAATGGAGTAGATAAAAAAAAAGCATGTTAACATTATACTATAAATGGGAGGTGAGATGGCTCAAAGGTTGATTAGAATATAACACAATAGGATTAGAAAACAGCACACTTGAAAACTGATCAAGGAGTTAATAACAACAAAGAAGGAAGCTGAAGTTGAGCTAATGAAGAATATTATAGCAATGGGGCAATCACTGAGATCTAGACAATTTTATGGCTATTTTATAAAATTAAGGAAAGAGAAGGTAGACACACAGTTATGGATAAAGATTGGAAAGAAGTTACTAAAGATGCAAAACAGCCTGCAGATTTGCTCTTTACTGGAGGACTGAACAACTTTTATACTAGTACTGGTTACTAAAGGTGAATAGGCTCGTTCATTTAATTTCAATGATAGATAAGTCAATGGAGACCATGATATACAATCATGTAAGAAATGTCTGTGATGAAAGAGAGTGCTTTGTAATTCAGCAGCATGGGACTAGGAAAGGAAACTCTTGTCAGTGGGCTATATGAAGTAAAAAGGGAGACCGAGATGGTAGAGTGGTCTTGGATTACTGCAAGGGTTGTGACAGAGTTAGCTCATCTGGAAACCATATCCTACATCTTAAATAAGTATCCAAATTGTTGACTCATGATGTTTGGTGGTTACAATATTCATATTAGCTTACCACAAGTTGAATGTGAAACATTGATGTACGAGAAGTTTCTTCTTTCTGGATACATTCAACCAACTTAACAACATTCACAATGATCATGGTCGGATACTGGACTTGTGCTTTAGTGACCTGGATGTCTTTATCGACAAGACATCTGCTATTATTGATCAGGACAGATATCATGCTGTGTTAGCTACACTACCCAAATTTCAGGTAAATCTGAAACCAAATGATACACCTACTTATGATTTCAGAAGTGCCGACTTTGCTGCATTGAATTAATATTTTACGGTCATCAATTGGATAGATCTATATGAACTGGACATGACTTGAAGACAAAGTAAAATGGTTCAATGAGATAATTTACGGGGGTACTAATAAGTTCATCCCGTTAAGCTTTAAGAAAAATGCAAATTATCCATGCTGGTTTTCTAAGGAACTGTATGTAAAATCAAACAGAAGAAAATCGCTCATAGAAATTACAAGAAGAGAAAAGCCAGCATTAATTATACTGCCTTTAGTAATTTATGAACTGAATGTAAAAATCTAAGTGCATCTTGCTACAATAATTATCTTGACAAAACTGAAGAATATTTGAAATCTGACACTAACAAATTCTAGAGAATCATTAAAAATAAATGACACAGTGATGCTGAAATTCCTTCGACCATGATGTATAACAGCATCACTGTGAGTAATGGTGTTGAGGTCAGTAATCTGTTTCCATCATACTTCAAGAGCATATACATAGAACCATCAGACCGTCCACTTGCTCCTAGTATTTATGACAATAGCAGTAAATATCCAGAAGCAGACACCTCTAAATCTGAGGTCCATTTTGATGATGTATTTCATGAACTCGCACGACTGAACATTAATAAAGATACCGAACATTCTATTGAGAATTGTACTGTTGACCTTTGTGCACCTATCACTCACATCTTCAATAAGTCTCTTGAAACAAGAAATTTTTCCTCAACATGGAAACCATCATTCATAGATCAGGTGATAAATCTGACATCAGCAAATATAGTGCAATATGCTTTCAATCACCACTTGCTAAGCTTTTGGAGAAAATCGCCCTGCCATAGCTTACTTTTGCATTTAAAAATATCATAACATCAAAACAACATAGATTCTTTGGTGGAAGATATTTGTCAACTAATCTCTACCTCTACATTAACTTCATACTTAACTCACTGAATAAAGGTCGGGATGCACACTCCCTATATACTAATTTTAGCAAGTCCTTTGACATGGTTAACCATGATATTCTAGTTAGTAAATTAAGTTGTTATGAGACAGGCATGATCCAAAGCCTTGGACTTATCTGAAAGGCATTTACAAGTAAGTGTGATTGGTCATTTGTCGAATGAGTACGCTGTTACCTCTGGTGTACCACAAGGTTCCCATCTAGGACCTATCCTATTTAGCATATTCATAAATGTCACTGGCAGAAAATTCAAGTATGAGTATCTGCTATATGCTGATGATATGAAGTAATTCAGAGCAATATTCAGTGATCATGACATTGATATTCTACAAAACATATTTCCGAGTTAGAGGTACGGTGTCAGGTAAATAAGTTGCACCTTAACATAAAAAAAAAGTGCCATCATGGCTTTATCCCAACTTCACAACCTGCTGCCTGTTAATTACTCATTATGTGGTCAAAATGTGGAAATAGTTAACTCAATAAAAGACTTGGGAGTTATAATTGATGATAGGCTTACTTTCTCTGATATATTAACTACATAACTCTGTGAGAATTTTGTGTTTGGGATTCATATATAGACCCAGGAACGATTTCAAAGATGTTAATACACTGTTTCGACTTTTCTCTGCCCTTGTCAAACCATTACTGGAATATGGTAGTATTGTATGGCCACCATTTACAGATCAACACATTAGCTGTGTCAAAAAAGTTCAGCGTACGTTCTGTAAGTTCCTGTTACACTATCCTCATGATGACATGTGTGATGTATATCTGTATTATAACATTAACAGCCTAAGAGGTTGGAGACAGTTGACAGACCTATGCTTCTTCTACAAAGTTGTCAATGGACTTATTGATTCTCCAGAGATACTCGAGCAATTTCGATTTAACTGCTCTAGGGTAGATCTTTGAACAACAAAACTGCTGGATGCTGTAAAACCCAACAAAAACTATGTTGCTTTTGACCATACTGTAGAATAGTAAGTCTGGTTAACTTACATGGTACCAACATTAACTTCTTTGGAGGATCTCTTGCTGGATTAATCTCTAACATTATAAAAGACTTTTATGAATTATATAACCATATCTTATATCTTGATGTTAAGTATTATTTCTTTATGTACAAAGCCGATTGGTGTATAAATAAATAAATAAGGAGAAAAGTATTAGGTGTAAGCTACCTAACTATTCTGCAAATGCTTAAAACAGTTTGTTTACAGTAGAACAGGCATAGGTGAAAGACCCTATACCACAGCCATAAAGCCAATTATGCAGCAAAGTAAAGCCACAAAGTTAACTAGTCGGCCAATACCGATATTAAATCAACTTCAACCTTAAATAGTAAAAAAAATCAAGCTTCAAACATACCTAGACAGCTGTAGCGGACTATATTACATCACTCTAAACGCAATAGTTTTATACCACCTAATTTCACTATAACACAACATTTTCGACACTGTAAAGGTATTTCAAAATGCTAAACAGCCTAAAGTTCATAAATCCTGTTCTAAAGAAGCTGTAGGAAAGAATTTAAAGTAATTTAAAGCATAGAACACTGGTTTTGTAATGCATCACGTAAATTTACCTTATAAATTTAATGAAACCATGGGTTTGAAGCAACAGAAGAGATCAGCTGATAGAGTTAGACTAACTTAAAGTTCTCTAGCACAACATATAAAGGTCTTATAAATATAATATGACGAAATGCATTAAAGTCTCCTCTTGGTTCTAGACACATTTAAAAATTACAAGCCCACCACGTTAAGTCGGTGGAAGAAATAATATTCAGATGAGTAACCTCTAAACCGGATTCCATAAGCATTTTTGAGTAACATGCAATACTTAAGTGATAAAATAGTGAATTTTGCTTATGGCAGCTTTGTTAGAATGGGACTCAGAAATTAATTACAACGCAAATACAGCAGCTACAGGTGAGATTAAACACTTTTTAAGCACTTGAAAAACTGGAGAATTGTTTAAAATAGGTTTTAAAGCCAGCAAAATAAGATTTCCGCACTCGAAAATTCATTATGACGTCACAGACAGCATTGTTTAAAATTTTTCTTATACCGATAAATAAACAAAAGCTAACTTAATTAGAAACTGTCGGAAACTGATTTGAACCCACTTTCACCTAAATTGGTAAAGTTTTTAGCATTTGTGTCACATTTTTTAATATCACATGAACTTACTTTTTACGGCAATTCTGTTAATCCCACAGAAAATTTTGTAAGGATATAAAAAGTCAGGTACACTAAAATCTATCTACTGATAAATTTTCAGAAAACTAGATACAGTATTAGCTGGGATCGTAGAACTGTTTTGTGTCGTCTGTGTACCCCTAGGCCAAAACTATCAGAGTCTAAGTGTACAATGACCTGCACAGCCATTTTAACTTTTAGTTTAGTTGTCGGTGTGCTCTCGAGGTGGAAGGTCATCTAGAGTGGGGTGCTGTTAGGTGGAAGTGCTAGTAGGAAGCATGTCAGCCATGCTTTGCCACAGCCATCTTAACTTTTGGCAGTACAGTTAACTTTAGTAACCAAAAATGAAATTTTCAAATTTCAACAAGGGGTTTCGGTTTGGTCTGTTTGTATTTCATTTCCTGCAATCATTTTATTTGGAGAAGAAGTTTCCGATTGTCATCAACTGTAATGTACGAGTAATTTATTCCCAAGAATATATTGAATTTGACTGTGAAACAATAGCAGTGACATTATTTAATGATATTTACCTAACCTTTCCTTGCTTGAGGTTTAAATCAATACACATGGTGGCCATTTTAAATTCTTACAGTTGATAATCCAATGACTACAGACTACATTTTTGGAGCTGAGGTGATAAGCTGATATTGTAACCGTGGTATCGTGCTAGTCCGTTACATAGGGTTGATGAAAAAATCATTTTCTAGATGGAAAACTTTTTAAAAAGTAGGAAGCAAGGGATTCTTTTTAAAAAAATAAAAATAAAAATATTGGCAATTAGGCTTACACCCACACAGCCAATTTTCTTTTACAGAGAAACATTAATATATTATTAAGTCTGTATCCTATTAAAGAGTTATCTATAGCTAGTTTAAATGTCTATACCAATATTTCTTATATATTGGTGCAAAATCTTGTAAGCAACATAGTTGACCAATGCCAAAAGTGTAGCAGCACAACTGAGCATCAGAAAAGCCTGCTTTTGAGAGGCTGTCTATAAAGTGGTCAACCTCCATCTTTTTCAATCTGGAGGCAAGTTTAAGGTGATTTATATCTTCAGTTGTTCCACAATAGCACTTAGGGAAGTTTACAGAATATATTCTGTATAGGTGTTGCTTGAAGCAGCTATGATTGAATTTTAGTCTTGCGAAACAGTTGCTGAGTCTGCGGGGTGTTTAAGGATCCTATACCACTGATGGTTTAGAATCTCTGCATGTACACACCCATGTTGTTGACCTTTACTGACAACTCTTAAATGCTGTGTTCCACTTAATTCTCATGCTTCTTTTGGCTGACAAGGATATTGCTTTTTAGCATGTTCCACCAATGCAACAGCTTTCTCAACACGTTTATATACCATCTTATTTTCTTTGGTATTGGAGCAATCTGGCCTAATTTATCTAATTCTTGAGATACGTGCAAGATATCGATATTTGTGAGTCCCTATGCACTTTCTTAAGGTGGTTTTCCAAGCAAGTCAAGACAGATCTTGAGTCAAATAAAATCACAAAGGTTTTAATGGAAGAAGTCTTTGTGTTTTGAGTGCTTCCAGGGTACTCATAGTTGTGCTGTCATAATCAAAAACTATGCTGGCACTTGAATGATGCCTTTGTGCTCAAGTCTTGGGGCTTGGAATGCATAGCCAGAAGAATCTGCAAACTTGAATCCATCAGTGTAAATGTGTTCCACTTGGATCATTTTTGTAGAAATTCATACATGCTTACTCTGTAGTATTCAACTAGGTAATGCCTTCCTTACCTGTATATTCTTTAAAACTGTGTTAATATTCCAACACGTGTCCTCAAAGCTGAACATTGTTCTACACTGGTGCATTCTTATATGTTTCAATATACTCCACCACAACAAGAGACTTGTCTATATTTATCAAATAGAGGATGCGCTGTAAGGTTGTAAATGTACACAGCAAACAGTGGATTGGTCATATTTAAGAAAAAATTTAGCACTTAGGAATCTTCTGCAAAAATTTAGAGGTGGTTAATTTGCTTCAACTACTAGCGCATTAGTGGGCATAGATTTCATGACACCTGTACATGTGTTGAATACTGTGTATTTAACTTGATCTGTTTCTGCATATCCATAGCAAACATTAGCATAATCTATGTATGTCCACATCACAGATTTATACTACATTAATAATAGTGAAGTGTTTGCTCCATATTCAATGCCGTTTATTGTAAATAGAAAGTTTATATCTATGCCACTCATCTTGATAGTATTTTTAACATGAGTTCCACACTTAAGGTTGTTACCAATCTGCAATCCCAATTATTTCCCCAAGCATTTGACAGGAATTTTTATGTTTTACCTCACCAGCATTCTGTGTTGGCTGTATACTGAGACCGCCAATTTATTTGATGATGTGCCCAATTTATTGACGAATAGCCATTGTTGGAAATTATCCATTGCTAAGTAGGATTCCTTTTATTATTTTCTTGCCCTAGATATCCATAGATCATCAGCATATTATAGAATCAGTACATTCCCCTTAATTTAAACAAACTCACAGATTTTATTTGATTTTGATGGAAATTTGCACATGTATACTTTAAAACAAACAGAAAGATATTGTCGACATTTGGTTTGACAAAGCCCACTCCTCTCCCCTTTTACCCCCTGAAATCTTAATTTACAATGATCTTTATTGTAACCCACAGTTTTTATCCTATTTCGAAGGAAGTTTGCATACATATCCTTTAACACAAGGAGAAAAATACTGTCTGCATTTGGTTTACAAAACTGAACCCATCCCTCCCTTTCCACCCCCATAATTTTTGGCACCTTTTTTTATTTAAAGCTACAATCGATACCATTTGACTGATAACTTTGAAGGTTGGAAAATATATGTATTTTTTCATGGATGTTTCTGACCAAGCAAAATATTCAAAAGCAACACCCTCTCCCTCTTTACACCCCTTATTTTTTATTCAAATCCACACATTTTATCCAATTTTGATGGAACTATGTTCATGTATTCTTTAAAACAAATAGAAAAGTACTCTACCCATTAGTTTTGTAAAAACCCAATCCCTCTCCCGTTATCCACCACCTTAATTGTTGTCAATGTTCTTTATACAAAGCTACAGTTTCTAACCAATTTTGAGGGAAGTTTGCACATGTATACTTTAAAACAAACAGAAAAAAAATTGTTTACATTTCCTCTCCCACTTTACCCTCATCCCCTCTTAATTTACAGTGATCTGTATCGAATCCCACAGTTTTATCTGATTTTGATCGAACTTTGCGTATGTGTACAAAACAAGGAGAGAAATACTTCTACATTTGGTTTAAAAAAGCCAACTATTCTCCCCCTTTACCCCGATCCCCTAATTTTTTCCAATGTTTCTTATACATACCCACAGTTTTTACACAATATCAATGGACTTTTCACGTGGATACTTTAAAACAAACAGAAAAATACAGTCTAAATTTAGTTTGAAAGAACTCAATCCTTCTCCTCCTTTACCTCCCCACTTATTTTTGCCAATGTTCTCTATACATACCCCACACTTTTCATCTGATATTGATGGAACTTTGCACCTGAATAATTTAATACAAACAGAAAAATATTGTTTACATTTGGTTGCCAAATCCCAACCCTTCTCCCCATTTACTCCCTCCTCGCTTAATTTCAAACATTCCTTTCACAAACTCACAGTTTTTATTTGATTTGATTGGAGCTTTGCAGTAAAGCAAAGAGAAAAATATTGTCTGAATTTGGTTTTAAAAACTCACACACTTTCTCCCATCAGCCTAATTAGGCAAAATTTACACTTGAAACAATTTTTTTTTTTTTTTTTTTTTTTTAATATATCTCAAAAACAGTGGAGAAATTAGTGAAAGTAGATAGTGATATTCTTAGAGCATACTACGTTTCCCATTAAACGTACTGGACCTATTCTGATCAGACAATTCTGACCAAGAAATTCGAACTGGAATTTTAAAAATTATTAAAAGTTTTTATGATAACACACAAATCTTCTGTTTTCATTCGATATCAAAGGAAGTTTGCATACATATGTCTCAAAATAAGTGAAAATGTTGTTTTATGTATCCATAATTTCTTACTTTGTTTAATCATCTAATCACATTATAGATAAATGAATCTGGTATTTGTATTATTTGATGTCAAATTTGTGACACATTAAGTGAAGTTGATCCTGATTTTGTTATAGTGATCAAATAACATTTCTTTTATAGTCAAATCAATTATGCGACCCAAACAAAAAGTGATTCGTTGATCTATAGCTCAAGCAAACAGGAAAAAGACATCACAAGCTTCAGAAAACAATGAACAACGGGAAGTAAGACTGGAAACCGTTCGAGTACGCACTGCCCAAGTCCGTTTGTCTGAAACAGACATTCAGTGAGAGGTTAGACTGAACGCCACTTGAGTATGCAATGCTTAAGCCTATTTGTCCTGAAACAGACATTTGGTGAGAAGCAAGACTGGAAAACGATCGAATATGCACTGCTTAATCTAGACCATTGGTGACCAACCTTTTCAGCAGCCGGGCCAAATTTTAGAACTACAACTCTCTACCGGGCCGCATGTATAATTTTCTTGGAAAAAAATATTAATATTTTCATGAAGGAAAAAAAAACACTTAAAATGAAATTAGATATTTAATGAAGTATTTAATATACACTTATCTTAATGTGACTTTTGGCATTGTTTTACAGAACTAAGGGCATCAATGTTGATATCGATAGAAGTTGTGGCTACACGCATAAAGTTCTCCAAATGAACATCGGTGATTCGTGTTCTGTTTTGAGACTTGCTACTGTTCGTCCGGCTGAAAAGCTGTTCACACACATAAGTGTTTACAAATAGGGAAATAATCCGCAAAGCATGTTTATAAAATGAAGGATATTTCTCCTTGTCCACATATTTTCTGTAAAATTCTTCCAAACCAACCAGGTGGAATTTCTCCTTGAGCTGTGGGTCACGCTGCAATTCACAATATTCCATTTGCAAATATCCTGGCAATGAATTTATATCAACGGAGAATGGCGTCGAAAATGCAGATAAAAGAATATGATGTTTTTTGAAATCCTGAAATCGGTTTTCAAACTCAAATTTTAAGTTTGATATCAATGAACTGTACTTAATCGCCAACGTCTGTCTGACGTCTGCTACCAATGATAGCGTGGAAAAATGAGTGAAATTTTTATTTTTCAACTGTTGTTCCCAAAGCCCAAGTATCATTTAAAACGCGGCAACAATATCAAACATATCATTAACCAATTGGTCTTTGCCTTGCAGACGAATGTTCAAGTTATTTTAATGGTTAGTTACGTCGACTAGAAACGCGAAGTCACAAACCCAAGCCACGTCTTCAAACTCTGGGATACTTTTCAACTTGCTTGTATAGAATGATTGTATCTCTTCCTTCAAATCAAACACTCTTTTTAACATTTTTGCACGGGACAATCATCTTACTTCAGTATAAAATGTAAGGTCATTATAGTCAGAATCCAGATGTTTGAAGAATTCTTTGAACTGACGGTGGTTCAACCCCTTCGATCTAATGAAGTTCACTATTTTGATAACCACGCTCATGATATGATCCATTTTTAAAGACTTGGCACATAAATTCTCTTGATGAATAATGCAATGAAAATTTAATAATGAGGTATTATCAAGTTTGCAGGCTTCATTTTCAATCAGTTTTACTAAACCTTCATGTTTTCCAACCATTGCAGTAGCTCCATCCGTTGTCACGCCAGATAAGTTGTGAAGTTTTAACGAAAAACTATTTAATGTTGCTGTAACTGACTCTAACAAATCGCAGTGCAGTTGTAGTGTTCTTAAGTGTATATAGAGCCGCTAATTCTTCTGTTTTGTTTAAATGGATATCAACACCTCTTAAGAAAATAGCTACTTGCGCAGTATCTGTTAGATCTGTGCTTTCATCCAATGCTAGAGAATAATATACGAAATCAGCGCTCTGCTTTTCAAATTATCTTCAATATGTTTCCCAATGTCTTCCACACGCCTGGTAATAGTTTGACGAGAGAGGCTTATTTTTGAAAATTCCTTTTTCTTTTCTGGACACATTATTTCAACGATGCTCTCCAAACATTCCTTCACCATTTCACCATCTGAATACGGCTTCGATTTCTTGGCTAATATTGAAGCTACTGCATAGCTCGCTTTTACTTGGCATGTTGACTCTGCAGCAGTGCTAGTGAATATCTGTTGCTGTGCAGAAAGTTTTCTTTTTAAGTCATTTACCTGGTCTGATCGAAATTGTCCTTGGTACTCATCAAACTTATTTGCATGTTTAGTTTCATAATGCCGTTTCATGTTGTAGTCTTTCAATACAGAAACAGATTCTTTGCATATTAAGCATATGGGCTTAGCTTTAAATTCTACAAAAAAATAGTTAATTGTCCACTTATCCTGAAAACTTCTCAGTTCATCTGCAGCTTTTCGCTTCGATTTGATCACATCTTTGCTAGTTGAAGCCATTATTTAATTGAACTAGAAAGAGAAATGAATAAAAGTCACGTGCTTGTATTTTGCAGAAACTACTACAATCGCAACGCTTAATAATAATAATACCAGGGAATATATTCGGTAAAGATGCAACAACACAAATATCACGTATTTTTAACAGTCATACTTACATACACACGACGTATATAAAACAGAAACTAGTTCTTAAAAGTCGATCACGACAAAACGCCACAAATACTTCAAGTACAACAGACACTATGGAATTTAGACAATGCATTTCGAATCAAATACAACAATCAAAGCAAATAGTGTACTTCCATCTATGGGTGTAAACATTAACTGCTAGGAGATCAATAACCGACACAAGCGCTCCAAGAATCAGTCAGGTGAACCAGTAAGGCGCTGAAAGTTATAGGAACATTAGCCGTGATAATGCTCGGTTGTACACCCGCACTTTCCATCCCTGCAAGATCAATCGAGCGATGATCTTGGTTGAGTATCTGCTTAACTTAGTGTAGATATCACCATTGAAAGTCAAAGCTTACGTATATAATGAATTAATGATCGTCCTCCGCGGGCCACAAAATGACCTACCGCGGGCCACAAGCTGCCCGCGGGCCGCGGGTTGGCCATCCCTGATCTAGACGATCACTGCACATTGATTTAAATCTTGCTGCATTCAATTACAATCCTTATTTTGGTTACAATCTTCATCCAAGTTATTGGAAAAATTGATGAATTATTAGTGTATTGAAATGGCCTTAAATTTAGGAATGAATCACCATGAATGTGCTGAATCTTCATCCAAGTTATTGGAAAAATTGATGAATTATTAGTGTATTGAAATGGCCTTAAATTGAGGAATGAATCACCATGAATGTGCTGCGCAAGTGTAAAAGTGAAATTATGAGAATTGCATTCACTATTGTAAACATTATTAACGTTAGCATCAGGTGATACAAGTGAATCGAAACATTTCTTGGCAAACATATCCAAATACAATTCATGTTTCTAAATGACATCATTTGGTCAACAAATTTCATGTGCAAAAATTACATACAAACATTCTAAATACAAGGCCAAATTTATCATCGTGCAGGATCGATATTACCACTGCCAAACGCAGAATACAAATTTATTCAAATTTATTTCATGGGAAACCCTGATAAACTAATCGATCAACCTTGTCGATTCAATGCCAGCATTAAATGAAAAATGGTCACTGCTTTACAAACTTTATTCGATCAAAATAACAAAATCATTCGATTGTTCAGAACTGCTCTTGAAAAAATATCAACTGAAAAGTTATAATTAGAGCCGACAAAAAACCTGTTGACCAACATGAATGATAATACAATATGCCAACAACTGATGAAGTAGTGATCATTGTAGCTGGCGAATAATTTAACGCATGTGATATTCTTCATTACTGAATGGTGATGTTCAATGAGTATTAGAAACTCATCGCTCATATGACGCATTACAATATCCAATTTTATTCTGGCAAGGAGAAGGTGGATATCATTTCAACATCAAATTGAGAAATCCACAAACAGGTAAGGAAACAGATAAGAAAGTCAGTGCTATGAATTACTGCTCATACTGATTTATGACAACATTGGAAAACATATCTTGAAATTTAGACAATTGTTCCATCAATACATTGTTGATATGAATGCGAAAATTGAATCCGAACGAATCCTCTGTATTCGATTAATTCAAACCAACTTGCGTTCCGAGGATTACATTAATTTACATGATGCAGTTGTTAACGATGGCAATGTGAATCCCAATGAATTGGAAAAATGATCATATTACTGGCTACATTTACAGGGAGTCCATGGCGTATGCATGAGTACGCACAAGATGCAATAACATATGTTCACATATATGGCTGTCCTGATTTTTTTTTATCACATTTACATGTAGTCCTATGTGGGATGAAATGACAGTTTTGTTAACTGGACAATTATCATCTGATCATCATGATATTTGTGTGCGTGTGTTCAAACAAAAGTTGAAATCTTTTATGGGTTTCATTGTCAACTGCCATGTTTTTGGAGTGACACACTGCTGGATGTATTTTATAAAAAGAGGGTTGCCACATGCACACATTTTGATTTGCTTGATTGAAAAAATTGTACCCGATCAAATTGATCATGTCATCCCAGCAAAAACACCAGATGTTGACATTGATCCAGACCTGTTTCAAATCGTCAGCAAACACGTGATTACTCATCAGTAATTCACCATGCATGTCTGATGAGAAATGCACAAAATAATACCCGAGAGACTTTGTAACGCCGTAACTGCATAAATGGTTAAATAAAAAAATAAATATGTCTGTCCCTATTGGTTTACTTAATTAGTACTGATGCTGGACAATACCCGAGTACATAGTTACATTCAGTTCTGAGCAGCTTTAAATCTATTGCCGATTCGGTCTAGACACAGTCGCCACGGTAAATTACCCAAAATTAAGTCACTAAACATAGCCACAAGCATACAAATGAAACATCCTTCCTGGAATATAGTTAACACTTATTTATTACGTAAAAGTTCACAAGCTGCTACAAAACACCGTGTAAACCACCAGATGTATAATTCTAATCGAACCCCGTAGATCTGAAGTTTGCCAGGTTCGATTAAGCAGTGAACAAGACTATTTATAATTGCCAAACTTGCCACGCATGTGATGGCACCACACTTCACTGTTCACAATTCCTACTCATTACAGATTTGCACTGAGACTGCCACCGACACTTTAATTAAGTCTGTAGTCATGCTTTATATGGTTCCTATAGCTACCTCACAGTTCACTCTCTCACAGTACATTCAGTTATTACCATGCACGCTTACACTTCGCCATAGTCTTTCGCCATCTTGTCTCTTACTTACTACTATACTCAGATAGTCCGCTCTGTGGCATACAATCGATCTATCGATCGTATCGTTACAACTTATTTACTCAAACTATCACTGGGAATGATGGATATCCACTGTATCATCAACGATCATCTGAAGATGGCAGGAAATTTATCACTTTAAAAGTTCAAAATATTAATGTTGAAGTTGATAATTGTTGGGTTGTACCATACTCACTGTTAATCTTGAAAATGATCAAGTATATTTGTAAATATGTCAACAAAGGAACTGATATGGCAGTTTTTGGAATGGTAAATTCAACCACATCTATTGATTAAATTGACCAATATCAACTGTTGTGGTACATTAGTAGCAGTGAAGCAGTGTGCCATATTTTATCATTTCCAATCCATAAACGACATTCAACAGTTGTTCATCTGTCAGTACACCTCGAAAATGAACAGTGCATGTGCTTCACAACAGAAAAAGTGCATGTCAGAGCATTGTCACCACCACCAACAACATTAACTGCATTTTTCTCACTGTGCAGGGATGATATGTTTGCAATGATGCTACTTTACTCTAAAGTGTCAACATACTACATTGAATGCATCAGCGAAAAAGTTTCAACACTGCAAACAATGTAAAAGGACATCTCAATTTATATTCAACCAACACGTTAGGCCGTCTGTTCACCCAAACAATATCAGAATGTTTTTACTTGCGATTACTGTTAATCAGTGTAAGTGGATCTACATCTTTCCAAGAACTGAGAACAGTAAACAGTCAAATATATGCCACTTATAGTGATTCTTGCAAGAATTAAATCTCCATGAAAATGATGCACATTGGGACACTTCACACATTGATGCATGTGAGACTTCTTCACCACTGCAAATACACACATATATACAAAGTGCTTCCCATCATTTAAAAAATCAATGGTAAAAATACAAAAATTATATGAAGGAATACATCCTGCATTGTTTGCGTGTAATGAATCAAAATCTGAACATTCAGTTCACATCAAACATTTATAATCAGGCATTGGTTTTGACTGAGAACATTTGTTTGGCAATTTCCAACAAAGCACTGGTACAATTGGGAATGGGTGAACCAAATCGATCTGCAAATGACCTTTTCAGTTGTGATTTGCAACAAGGAACACATTTTGATGTCGACAAATTGGTTAGATTTGTTCAGGCGAATCTTCCAAAATTGGTTCCAGAACAAGGCATAGCATATGATAGAATTTATGCTTGCAATTACAAACTAAAGTGGTGGATTTTATTTTCTAGATGTGCCCAGGGGCACAGGCAAAACTTTTCTTATTTCACATATTTTGGTAACTAAATTATCACAAAACAATATTGCACTGGCAGCTGCATCATCTGGAATTGTGGTAACTCTTTTTGATGTTGGTCGAATAGCGCATTCAACTCTGAATTTGTCATTGAATATCAAATAACTGAGACACCAGCATGCAATATGAGCAATAATTCTGGAATTGGTAAAGAACTCCAGTCATGTTAATTCAATATATCAGATGATTGTAGGCCTAATACGGCCCACAAAAATAATTAGAAGCGCTTCATTGTATGGGAATGTCCATAAACTACATAGCTCCATTTTGGCCTCCTGTGAACTCCCCCTCCCCCCATGTATCTTGATGTGGCTTTTGCCTCTATCCTCTCCTCCCCCACTCCTCTTCCTTGCCCATGTGGCATGTAGCTTCTTTCTTATTTAATTCCAGATTTTGTACTGTTTTTCTCTTGTCAGACTATCATAAATTACATATAGAGATACTTAAATGACAGAAATAAATATTCACATGCTGTTGTGTGTGCTGTACCTTATTTTAACTGTGACAATTAATATGAATGAAAAACTACATGGCATGGCTCTGAAATCTCCCCCTCCGATTATCCGATTTCGATGGAACTTTGCATAGGTGTACAAAACAAGGAGAGAAATACTTCTACATTTGGTTTAAAAAAGCCAACTATTCTCCCCCTTTACCCCAAGCCCCTAATTTTTTCCAATGTTTCTTATACATATCCACAGTTTTATATATTATCAATGGACTTTTCACATGGATACTTTAAAACAAACAGAAAAATACAGTCTAAATTTAAATTAACTATATGGAATCCAATAAAAACTGAAACAAGAAATTCGGTAAATCACTCTAAAGACATAAAAATAGAACAAAATGGATCTGTGCATAGTTAAGTAAGGGAAGTTTGTGAAATATTTGACAAACATTTTACTTCATTTGTAGAGAAATTAGGCATAGAAAAGCAATCCCTACACAGAACCCTAAGGCTTCTTCAGACTGCTTTCCCAAATAGATTTGTGAGGATGAAATTGCCAGCAGTAACAGTCTCATAAATAAATAAACTCATGAAACAATTAAAACCTAAAAATTCTTACTCTAAATATTTCAAGTAAATTACTGAAAAGATGTTAAGATTGTGTCAATCATGCACTTTTTTTTAAAATGGCTTCGGCATTTGAGGCCATACAGCCAACTTGATAGTAATTATGTCACTTAGTGCTTTCAGTACGTCCAGTATCAAATTTTTCCAGTTAATTAGACACACCACAGAACAGACATTACATTCACAGGCAACACACTTAAACATCCAAGCCCGTAGCCGGACTCGAACCGGCGACCTTCGGCACTGGGAGCTAGCGCTTTATTCCCTACGCTATCGACGCTGGCAATCATGTATTGCCCACATTTGTAATCATTCCTTAGTGCAAAGTGTGTTTTCCAAATAGACTGAAACATGCAGTTGTCAAACTGTTGTTTAAAGAAGAGAAACAACATGTGCAGAAAACTATTGTCCCATTTCATTCTCAAAGATTTTTGGAAAAGCCATGTATCATAGAGTAATAAAACATGTTACACAATATAATATCATCACTAATTCACAATTTGGTTCCAAAAAGGATCATCCATAGACTGGTTTCTTACTCGCGGAAGTTGTGATTTGATACCAGCTCTTTTAAACTACTTTTAATATTAAATAACGTGTAGAAATATTTGTCTGGTGGTGTGTTTAGCGAATTTGAGTGTAGTAACACTGTGTAGTAAAGGTATCATAGTTTAAGTAGTTGAAAAAGGTTTTGGTTCGACAAGTTTGAAACCCGTGTGTCTTGTTTACTTATACTAATACCCGTTAAAGGGAATTAATATTTTATCAGTGAAGGAAACAAGGAGTTACTAACAGGTTTATTGTTAAAATTGGTTGCTTGCGTGGTAAAAGGAGAAAGTGTGCCTTGTGCAAATTATATTGCAAAAATAAGAAAGGTATTTATAGGTTAAGTTTCACATTCTCTTCAAGGGCTCATATTTTGTTTTGTTTTGTATAATATGTCAATGAGCATGAAGTGTGGTGGCTGTCGCAGGGTTGTAAAGCAGGGAAACAGCTGTAATGATTGTGGAGTTCGTTTTCATCCGAAATGTGGCTACATGGAAGCTGAAAATGCGCTTCACTCTCCGTTGGAGTTGTTTGACTTGCAAAAGTAGCAAGGAAAAGAGGGAACTAGAAAGTAGGATCTCTTGTCTCGAATCCACATGGCTGAATTAACAAGAACTCAATGTTTTGAAGGCTGAAAAAGCAGCATTAAATGTTAAGGAATTAGTGGATTACAGCCAAAACTGGAGGAAACACAGGACCTGCATTCTACAAATTTTCAGTTGGAAGTTTCCAATGCTTTTGGGGTGTTGGAGAATCTAACTGAGGATGTATCAGATACCACAGCAGGGCTGTCTCATTGCAACAAAGCTGTAAAAAAGCACACATTGTGCAAAGCTCGTAAAAAAATCCAAGAAGGTGTTATTGCTTGGAAGTAGTCACGGTAGGGGATTAAGTGCAATGTTACAGTCAAGCCTGGGCTCTGATGTTGAGGTGTGTAGTATATTTAAGCCTAATGCAGAACTTGGCAATGTTGTGGATGAAATTTCAAACCTGGGGAAAGATCTTACTAAAGAGGATCATATAATTATTGGGGGTCCTGGAAATAGTCTGTCCAGAAATCTCAATTATTGTGTTGAAACAGACATTGACAACATTGCTAAAAACACCACTCACACCAATGTTGGTTTTGTTGACCTCTTCAAACGTTATGATCAACCCTGGATGCGTGGTCATGTACAGCGTACACAGGCAGATCTGAAGCGTGCATTGTGTCAGGCTGACCGAACACACATTGGTCTGATAGATGTTTCTTGCATAACACGGATGACCATACCTCCCATGGACTCCACACTGCAGTAGCATCAGGAGAGGCAGGTTGGATGTGAACCCCATCCCAGTGGTAATTGGTGGTAGGACTCAGTCTTTTTTAGGCCAAACGTCAAGAGTAGGAAGAGTTATTTAAGAAATGTACATAATGATATTACAGTCAAAAATAAAGAATGTCAGTCTAAAATAGCTTTGTTCCATCAGAACATTAGGGGTATCTCAAGCAAACTTGATGAGTTGATAATATCTATAGAAGAAACCCAAAAATCATTGAATCTTAACATAAATATCGTATGTCTGACAGAACATCATCTGAAGAATTCTGAAATATGTCTCCTCCCTTTTTGGATATAGATTAGCTTCATGTTATTGCAGGTCAGAGATGAGAATGGGTGGTGCAGCAATATATGTAACAGAAAATACTGAACAAAATCGTTAGATGTAAGTAAATACTGTATAGAACAAGATTTTGAATGTTGTGCAACAGTTAGAATTAGAAAACAAATATCTTATAGTGCTGACAGTTTATAGGGCTCCCACAGGAGACTTCAGTAAATTTTGTAATAAACTTGAAGCGGTTCTAATAAATTTCACGAACTAAAAGGGAAATTATCCTCTGTGGAGACTTCAACATAAATTTTGCTGTAGAATGTAACCAGACAGATTATCTTCTAGGAATGCTTAGATCATTCAATCTCTATCAAACTGTAAATTTCCCAACTAGAAACAAAAAGATAGTAGTACCATTATTGATAACATTTTTGTAGAGCACAATAAATTAGAAATAATGAACAATTCCAATGGAAAATGGTTTGTCAGACCATAATGCTCAAATAATTACTTTGGATGTTGTGGGAAATGAAAATAACAAAAAGAAAGGATTTGTCAGAGTTAGGCCATTAAAGAACAATTCAATAAAAACATTAAATGATGAACTTCTCAATGAGGACTGGAGCACTGTTTATAAATTAAAAGGGGTAAATAATAAATTCAATTACTTTCACCAAAGGTTTTTGGAAATTTACGAAAGGTGTCTCCCTACAAAACTAGCTCCAATTGGTCAAAAACGAGTAAACAAAAATTGGGTTACAGTTGGTATTAAAACATCTTGCAGACATAAAAGGGAATTGTATGTAAAAGTTAGGAATACTGATAATATGCTTCTCAGACAACATTACAAAACTTACTGTAGAATTTTAACCAAAGTAATAAAAGAAGCTAAACGTTTGGCCATAAACGATGAGATTAGTAGTTCAGATAATAAGATAAAAAGTGTTTGGAACATTATTAAAAGAGAAACAACTGTATCATCCCTTGAACATAAACCTATATCTATAAGCATTAATGATAAGCTTGTAAATGACCCCTCTTATGTAGGAAGTGCTTTCAATAACTACTTCTTAACAGTTGCTGAAAAAATAAAAGGAAAATTATTGGGAATATGGATGCTATAGCAATACTTAAATCCTTGTCACCAAAACAGCACCTATGTCTCTATTTCCCACCAGTCAAAATGAAATTGAAAAAATTATTAAATCCCTCAAAAATAAAAATCATTTGGTTATGATGAGGTTTCAACCCATGTAGTGAAACAATGTAACACCAGCATTAGTAGAGTTATTAGTCATATTTGTAATAGTTCTTTTGAAGAAGGTATCTTCCCTGACTCACTCAAGAAGTCAATAATCAAACCGCTTTATAAAAAGGGTGATACCTCAAATTGAGAATTACAGACCCATTCACTTCTACCAGCATTTTCAAAAATCTTTGAAAAAGCAATGTACAGAAGGGTGTATGCACATTACAAAAATGACCTACTCAGTAAAGTACAGTTTGGTTTTAGACAAGGCGTTTCAACAGATTCAGCAATTTTTGCTTTTGTAAACAACATACTGGAATCAATGCATAAAAAATTAAATTCCCTAGGTATATTCTGTGATCTTGCTAAGGCTTTTGACTGTGTTGATCATGAATTCTACTAGGTAAATTAGACACTATGGAGTTAGTGGTAAGCCAGGACTTGGTTTAAATCATACCTGGAAAATAGAAAGCAATGTGTATCACTGAAAGATGTAATACAGGAGATGTTATAAACTCAGAATGGGGTATAGTTAAATGTGGTGTGCCTCAGGGTTCAATTCTTGGCCTCTGCTGTTCTTAATCTATATAAATGATCTCCCACATATACTAGGTGATAATGAACACATGGTGCTCTTTGCAGATGATACTAGCATATCCTTGAAAGACCATCAGCACAAAACCTCGAAAACACAGCAAATGATTATAAAGAAAATTAACAGGTGGTTTAATGCCAACAAACTAATACTTAATGTAGAAAAGACACAGTTACTTCAGTTTGTTACAAAAAATAAAACAAAGGACAGCTATAATGTGATATCAGAAGGAAAAGCAATCAATGAAAGCAGTTTCACAAATTCCTGGGTGTATATATAGATAACAAATTGAACTGGAAACAGCATATTCAACAACTTCTTAAAAAACTGAATTCTGCAACATTTTCACTGAGGGTAATATCTAGAATAGCTAATATAGAAACCAGAAAGTTAGTATATTTTGCATATTTTCATTCCCTGCTCACTTATGGCATCTCATTCTGGGGAAACTCGTCACAAGCACAGAGGGTATTTAAATTGCAAAAGCGTGCTATAAGAACTATTTGTGGAGCAAACCCAGACGTCGTGCAGAAATCTATTTAAAAACCTGGGTGTTCTAACAATGCCAGCACAGTATGTATACTCTGTATTATCATTTGTAGTGAAAATCCTGAACACTTCAATCTTAATGCTGACATACATAGCCATAATACTAGGAATAAATATAATATTCACAAGGATTACAAATCACTGTCAATTGTACAGAAAGGGTAACATTTACTGGAGCTTCCTTATTCAATGTATTACCAACAGAAATTAAATGTTATCTACAAAAACCCAACTACTTTAAGTCCAAACTGAAAGAGTTTCTGCTTCAGAACCCATTTTACTCTGTAAAAGAATTTTCTTCTTGGAATTTGGTAACTAAGAATGACTGATAAAATAGTATATATGGTGTATGGAAGGGGAAGGTGACAAAATTATCCACAATTACTAAAATGATATATGGTTTTTCTTTCTGTTGAAACTTGACAAATGAATAATTACACTGTTTACAAAATTTCACTCATATATAGTAACTAACATGGGATAGCATGCACTCAAAAACTGCTGTGAAAAATTATCATATAACAGGTTTTTAAGTAATTGACTGCTTATGAGTTGTTGGTAATATAATTGATATTGCTAATAGTGTGTGTACTGTTCCACATAAATAGCAACTAACATATATAATATGTAGTCACAAATTACAGTGAAACTTACATGGTAACTGGTTGGTAAGAAAATAACTGGTTATTAGATGCTGGTAACAAGTGTATACACTGTTCCACATAATAAGTATTAATTAACTCGGGATTGTATTTGTAGATTACAGGAGATATTGGTTATACTAATGGGTTGTTGCTAACTTGTTGTCAATATATAATAATATTATCAATTATATAGTAATATTGACATTACTAATAAGTGTATGTACTGTTCCACATCCCCGAGATTATTCTCACATGGGATCAAAGTGAACATATCTATCTATCTATCTATCTAAATGGCTATACATTCATTTTTAAATAACACATTTGAGGAAGTGAATAATAAAATGAGCCCTGTAAAAATATTTTGTGATCTTGCAAAAGCATTTCACTGTGTAAATCATTAGTTACTTTGTAAAAAAACAAATGGAATTCTATGGTATTTATGGAACCGCAGGTAAATGGTTTAAATCATACATTGAAAGTTGAATGCAAAAAGTTTCAATTTTTGATTCTAAAATAAGTAAAGATGCTTCATCAGATTGGGAGAAAATAAAACATGGAATTCCACAAGGCTCTGTCCTAGGACCCCACTTCTTTTTGTTATACATCAATGACCTTCCTGGAAACTTATCTGACAAAGTTAAGAGTGTTTTATATGCAGATGAAACTAACTTGACTGTGAGAAAAACTCCAAACAGTAATCTAGAATTTAATGTAAATTAATACTTAATGAAGTAGCAAATTGGTTTAAGGCAAATTAATAAAAATTAATTTTGAAAAAACACATTATATTAGGTTTAAAACAAAAAATTATGCACAGCCAGATTTACACATATATATATATAAAACACAATCTTGGACACAAAGAGTATAAAATTCCTTGGCATTAAAACAGATGAGGAAATCTGTTGGCATTAAGATATCACTTCACTACTGAAGAAATTAAGTAATGCCACCTTTGCAATATGAATACATTCTCTAACAGCAGATCTAGAATTATTGAAACAGGTGTACTCCTCATATTTTCATTCAGTGATGTCATATAGCATATTTTTTGGGATAACTCTTCACAAAGTAAAAAAGTTTTCATAGCACAGAAAAAGAGCTATTAGGTTGCTGTGTAGGGTAAAAACAAGAATTTCTTGCAGACAACTTTTTAAAAAACTCAGTATTCTTACAATGACTTCTTAGTATATACATTCTCTCATATGCTTTGTCAAAGAAAATTTTAACCTGTTTACATCTAATTCACAGGTACACAATTTAAATATAAGAAACAGAAATAACTTCCACAAAACACAAGTGCCTCTTCCCAAGACTATAAAACAGTTTGCAGATAATAAAGGTATATTTAAAGAAAAACTGATGGATAATCTTATTGGCAACTCCTTCTGCTCCATTCAAGAATTTGAAGAAAATAATTAATTGCATTTATTTTGACCTTTTGCAAAACTCAGTCATAAAAAATTAATGTTTATTTTTATTCTCTTTATTTGTCTTTGTAACATATGATAATTGTTTCCACTATGATTATGACTCATATTGTACGAATATGTATTAACCATGACATGTTTCACATTCCAGAGGTCCTTGCTCAGCAGGAATCTAAGAAATAAGATTGGTAAATAAATAAATGATGAGTTTATGGTTGGTTTTTAGGGTTGCAGGACAAGTCACTTGTGGATAGAGTGGGTGACAACACAAGAACTTCGATTTGTGAAAGATCAGCAGCAGGGCCGTATTTAGGCTTTGTGGGCCCCTAGGCTATATATGTTGGCAGTCACGTAATAATGGGACCCTGGTGCTTGCCTCCCTTTGTTGTGCGGGCCCCTAGGTTACAGCCTAGGTAGTCTATGCTTAAATGTGTCCTTGATCAGCAGTTTAGCAGTTAGAAATGAGGGCTTATGATGGGTGTTGGAAGTACGTAGAAAAGGGGATTACCCATAATAACAGATGCATCTGTTGCTGATGTATGTAAGAAAGGGAATATTTGGTGTGGGAGTGAAGACTACTGTCAAATGTAGATTTGGGGCTGGTGTGAACGTAATCATGAAGGATGCTCTGCCATAGGATACTGGCCTCCTTTAGGAATGTGATGTGTATTTTTCAACGGTCCCCACTCCTCTATCTCCAGACTTCTTTCTGGTCCCTGTTGATGTAACTTTCCTGAATCACTTCTGTCTATGAGACCCCACACAACCTTCCCATTACATTGTTGGCTTATTTCATCCTCATCAGAAATTACTTATTCAATTCCCAATTATCTTATAAGATATGTTTGCACTATCCTATGCCAACCTATTCTTGAATCATCTGCTGGAACAATTCCTGAACAATATCCCATTTAAACACAGTTTATGTTTCAGATAAATAGATTACATATTTATGACTGCAACCATCAATTCCCTTAACGAAATCAGTTTCATCAACTTCACTTGGAATTACTCCATACATACATCATGTTACTTGATGTGGATATTACCCAATGACAGAGTGCTCTACACAAGTATTTTCACATAAAGACCACTAATTTACAACAATATACTTTGATATTTGTATCACCAAATGTTTGCCTCTTTACATCCAACAATTTTCGTCATGCACCCCCAGAAAATCAGGCAGTTCCCATTGGTCTTGATTTCATTAACCAGATCCTGCAACATGGGCATGATTTCTTGGATTTCCTCCCTGAAATTTGTACCTCTCATTCCAATATTCTACTCTGCTTATATCAAACAAATTATCTTTGATGCACTGGCAGCTTATAAGATATGGGTTATTACAAGACATATTGAAATTTTGGGCTTAATTATAAGGATACATATCTTTAATTAATAAAGGGGTTTCCTTATACAGTATAAAGTTTGTTTCTGTAAGTTGGCTGCTTTTTTTAGTTTTCAGAAACAAGTTAAGAATGTTTTGTAATAATTTTGTGTTTATCTATCTGTGTTTGATTTTTTTTTTTTAAATATATGTTTCAGGTGTACTCCAAATTTATAGAAGAAGTTCTTGATGCTAAAAAAGAAATGATTGGCAATAAAAACATTGTCCCAGCATGTCTTCCTTATTTTTCTGGTCGAGCATTGATTTACAAAATAAAGAAAAAACGACTCCAACAACTAATGAAGGTATAATTGTAGAGAGTCTAAACTCCATGTTAGAGTGTACTGTATCTGTATCAAAATATTTTTAAATTATTACAAAATGTTGCAGATTACAAATTTGCCACTGTATGTGGTTAAATACTTCCAAAGTTTTCTAAAGCATACATTTGCAAAGACTTTTGTATTGCATTAAATGGTATTACAATTTTTTTTATTTTTTTTTTATGACTAGCTGATATATCTGTCCTTGTCAAATGGTGAATATGAAAGTTCTGATGTTTTATTTTGTTTTACCAATTTGTCACATACATTCTCCATAACAAAATGCAAATATCCCCTCACCCACGGCATCTTATTTAATACAATTATACAATTGTACCTAGGAAGAAAAAAAGGAATTTCTTGCTGATTATGCGGCTGTCCTGAGGGATTGTGCTATTATTTTCATTTAGATCATGGGCATGGATATGTTGTGATATTATTTTCATTTAGATCATGGGCATGGATATATTTTCCTTTCAGGCTCAGCGATATGTAATTATAATATCTGTTAAATTTGTTTTAAATCATTTTGATATGCTACATTTTCTGTTTTTCCCTCTGGAGTGTGAATCCATAGTTGACTCTGCATTTCAACCCTTGAGCAGGCTACATATAACTGAGCATAGGGAAAGCATTGTGGGTCTAAGTTTATGCCCACCACATTGAGCATCTGATCCTGATCCCTTATTAATAGTTATGGTGAATGCAAATCAAGCATTTAGAATGAATAAGCAAATCAGTCATGGGGATACGCGGTATAAAAATGTCCAATCAGTTAAGATTTCCAGTTCTTACTGTCACCTGGATTACATTTTGTAGCAATCTCATCCCATTTCATATCTTTGGTGGGTCACTGCTGCTCAGAAGAATTATTTTAGAGTGCGTCTTTAAATTTAAGTTCCGTCGAAGCAGTCTAGATGGTTGCAATGTATTGATAAATTCTGTGAGGTGGAATTCATTGTCCACTGCCTTGTCACAGTGCAGAATTCTAGTGAAAATGAAAAAAGACTTGTTGACAGGTGTGCAGGAAATCTGCTGCTATCCAATCAGAACAGCTTCTGTTCAAATACCTCTTCACCTGTTTCACCTCAGAGATGTACTCATTTGTATGTTTCAAGGCTTACATTGGGCGTGTCTCCCAAGCAAAGAAATCTCGAGACATTCAATTCACTCACTGGAGTTGATCGTGGGATGACAAGAAATGTCTGATGGAAGGCTGTGGCAAGTACCGTAGTTACTCTTCTCATGAGCTGACTTTTTTCCCTAATGTCACATCATCCGATCCAGTGCTTTCTACCACATGTTTGTGAGCTTTGTGCACTCATCCCATAAGATCAGCTTGCATTGATTCAATATTTGGACTTACATGAGGTTTTGCTAATATGTGCTGTCTGTCCTTAAACTACCAACTTGGTTGCTGTCCCTAATTAGGCTAATATCAATGCTGTTATATTTCATTGTCACACTTTGGAGAGTAGCAAGTTGATGAGAAACATTTTTCCACCTTCATGCATCTAAGAAATACATTCTTCTCTGTTGGCTGTCTATGAGCCTGTATTTGCTGAGGTCTTCTTTAGTTCTGTGTAAGTCAGGAGATCAATTACATTGTAACTATTTTCCCTCCAAACATCTCTAACAAATACTTTA
This sequence comes from Vandiemenella viatica, assembly GCA_031002005.1. Taxonomy (NCBI): domain Eukaryota; kingdom Metazoa; phylum Arthropoda; class Insecta; order Orthoptera; family Morabidae; genus Vandiemenella; species Vandiemenella viatica. The sequence continues at coordinate 164,527,942 of CM061919.1, read as the reverse complement.
TGGCCATTGTAATTGGGTGCAAAGGCCTATGATACCATCTGGTTTAATACAATACTAACACCTGCATGACTGGAGTTTCAGTGAATGCGTAACTCCATTTTTACAATTCTTTCTGGCCCAATGTTCTTTCGGATACTGAATTAGTAACAAACTTTCAGATTTACTAAACCAAGAAAAAGATGCTGTTCAATGGTTTGTTTTAAGTATACCACTTATTGCAGTGATCATAAACAACAATGGTCAGTAATAAGGTATCTAATTAATTATTCCTTATTTTTTTAGTTTCTGTCAAAAAAAAGTTGTGCTTTTGACAAGTAGACTTATAATAGAGCCAAGTCTTTTGTATAAGAAAAGTATTAAATTTTTATGACTCCATTTAATTTCTGGTCTTAGTTTAAGATCAGAAACTCTGCCATATTTAAGAATTGATACAGAGCCCTATTGTCTGAATACTTATAAGTGGCTAAGCTAGAGATTGCAGGGTTCAGACCACTTTTGCTTACCACAATTCTACAGAGCCTCTGTGTGGTATAAACAAGATTACGACTACGTAGTGTATCATTTGGCATGGGAAAGTTACATCAGGATATTGCTCATTGTCCATTATGTGGAAATCAGAATAGCTATGGAAGCATATCTCTCCAATCCCATACTGAATCTGTGTTGTAATTGCTGAACTGCCACTTGCTATCTGCCTATAGTGACTTTTGATGCATATTGGATTAACACTATTAATCCATGCTTATGACATTAACTATTTTTTTTTAATCTATGAACAGTTCTACTCTAACTGACTAAACAGTTCTACTCTAATTGACTAAATAATCTAGATTCCATGCAAGGGCTGTGATTAAATATTATCTGTAGGCCTCCCTCATAGATGTAGTAAGTCTGTACCATGTCTCATAAAGGGTTAGAATTATTTGAAACATAGTTCAATACAAATGGAGTTTTGCTCCTACCAATAGCATTGTTCCTAATATTTTTAATTAAAAACAGAGGAAGTAAACCCATCACTCATCATAGATGGAGGCAGAAGGACTCTGACGAACACAAAGACATGAATGCATTTTATAATGTTTTTACACAAAACATAATCTTGTTTCGAGAAAAATGTTTGGGAATGGGATTTGTCATGTACTTATTGACATGCACCACTTTTATATGCATCTGATTTCCTTGCTAAATTTCTTCTAATCATGATTACAATATTTCAATATATTGTTCTGCCTTCATGTATGATGAGTGACAGGTTTACTTTCCATATTTTTCCTTATTTCTATTGTCACTATTATCAAGTTTTTTGTTTTTTGTTTTTTGATATTTTACACCACTATAACACTCACACTCCAGTGTACACTGATGGATCTAAGCAAAATGATGGAGTTGGGTGTTTGAATGTGTTTTTTTAAAAGCTACCACAGCACAAGTTCAGGCTGAATGTAATGTACCCTTTGTTGAATGTAATGCTACTTTGTAGAAACTCTCATTTGCTGGAGCATCTTTAGATTTGAGATTACTTATTTTCTGTGAATCACTGAGCTTCCTTCGAGTAATAGGAAGATCATTGATTACAGGATGCCCATGACACAATTGATTCATTACACTGATCTTGGAAAGTAGTTGCATTATATTGGAGTCCTGGCCATTCAGGAATTAAGTGAAACGTTAAAGCACCACCCGATTCGTGACAGGTATATATAGTTGGAGGGAAAGCATAAGAGCGATGTTGAAGGAGTTAGGTTGGGAAGACCTGGAACACCGAAGGCGTTGCTCTCGACTGAAGCTAATTAAAAAATTCTCGACTGACGTATTTCGGAATGACAGCAAATAAATATTGCTACCAGCAACATTCATATCTCGGAATGACCGCAAAAATAAGATAAGAGGAATCAGGGCTAGAACTGATTCATTTCTATACTCATTTTTTCCATGAGCGATTGGGGAATGGAATTGAAAGGATTTACTGGGCTAGTGAACTTAAAATCCGATAGGAGTAGCTTTCGATAAAGCACTCCAGCCATCCTAATTTGGGTTTTCCATGGTTTTCCCGGATCACTCCAGGCGAATGCTGGGATGGCTCTTCACAATAGCCTTTGGGTGCCTCCTGTTATATCCTTTCCAATCCATTAACCTTTCGGATAGGTTCATTGCACCCTCCACCACACTCTTTAAGTGAATCGCGTAAGAGTGAATAATAATAGTGGGTACATGGCAAATGGAGTGCCTAGAAGGAGACTAATATAACATACTCTGGCTGGTGAAACTGTGGAATGATAGAGCTCCTCCTTCCAGCTGGTAAAGATTGAAATTCTCTTCATCAGTGTTTGAATGTGGCACAGTTGGTTGGGTTGACCACAGGTGTACAAGTTGGCCTAACCAGGTACCTTGACTTCTGTCTTCATGAATAAGTGTAATGCTCAAAATATTGTGATTTGTATACCTGTTGTATTTCTTGCCACTTCATCCCTTGTAATAATACAAAGGGCTTGTGTGTTGTGTGTCCAAATGTTGGAACCCCTGCCTGAGTGTTTTGAGTTCAGAAGATTGCATGATGCAGTGCCACTGAATTTGTGAAATGTTTGCTGGTTTGCTTTGTTTCTTAGCTAAGAACAGTTTTTGAACCTGCACTTCTTCAGATATTAAGTGCATTTATTTTGCTTGACTGATGGCTGTTGGGAGAATTTGTAATGAAGATGAATAAACTAGTTGTGGTAGACAGTGCTTCTTAAACAAAACTGAATACAGTTTAATTTTTTGACTGTACTGTTCTAAATGCATCATATTTCAGGTAGACCATACCACTCTGGCAGCCATAATAATATAGACTAATTAAATTATTATTATTATTTTTATTGTTGTAAATTTCCATGTACAAACATTAGCAGGACATAAACTAATACAAGATTGTGTAATTACACCATCTTTCCTTCAACTTTGATAAGTAATAGGTATTATACTTCATTGCTACTTTAAAATAATCTTATATCATTTCTTCCTCCACCATAAGTTTTTGAAATTAGTACAGAGCATCTCATTGAATCATTTATGCATTTACAAAATACGTTTTATGATAGAAGAGATTTTACAGGATGGAACTTGAAAGTTTGCTAAAAATCACAATTAGAAATTATGAAGTAACAGAAATGTATTTACCATGCTAATTTTTTTTTCTATTAAACAAGGAAATGTTACAAATTACTTTGTTTTCTGTCAATCTGTTAATAAGTACTAAACCTTCAGAATGTTTCTGTGAAACTATAACTTAGAAGAAAGCATAAAGTACCCATTATTTAAATTATTTTTGTAGCGGCTTGATGATGCAGAATGGATGATTCCATCTGCTGTTGGAGAAAAAGCTCGTGCACAATATGAAGCACTGATTTCCTGGGTAGACAAGGAGGTTCAAGATTTGTACCATAAGTGGGTTGATACATTAAATGAAGATGTCAATGCACGTTTGTGCCGCCCTTTGATGTGTCGCAGCTCAACTCATCCTGGGCTAATTGAATGCAATTTTGACAGGTACTATCAATCTTTCTCTATCGTTGCAATGTTGTTTTGAACATATTTTAATAAAAGCTATTTATTTATGATGCTAGCCTCTAAGCCCATCAAAAATGACTTGTTCTACGAATATTCTGGATTATATAATTTTCATTTTATTTGTGAACAAATATATTTCTTTTTAGTTCTTTGTTATTCTTAAAATTCCATTTGTATAATATATATATATTTTAAGGAAACTTCTGAAGATTTGCCGAGAAGCAAGGCAGTGGGAAATGCTGAAATACCCTGTTCCAAGTCACATAACAAAGGTCTACAACAAACGACGCAATATCAAGATATTGTATGAAATGGTTGAAGCAGTTACACAGGATTTCAATAATATTGTTACTGGTAAGAATATTTTGAATATTTTAGTGCAATGGTACAAATTCTAGTTGGTTCTACTCTCTCTCAGACGTTGTGAGGCACCGAGGATATCCATGACCAAGTGCATTCTTCAGAGTTCAAAGAAGCGTAAGAACAAAATCAGCGAGACATTTTTGGAGACAGAACAGCTTTGGCAGAAGAAGTGCTCGATCCAATGATTGGAGCAAAAGGAAAAGCTTAATGTGAACATCTTAGGGAATAGACAGGCCATGACTCCCATTTGGTGATCGCCTGATATCACTTGATATCGCCAGAAAAAGTTACAACCATCATTTGGTGCTCTTCAAATCCTGTAGAGGTCAGTCTCCAAAAGTGCAAGTGATGAGCACCATAGGGGCCTGGTACACAGGTGCCAGGTATGGGTTTGGCACACCCGCGGTGCCCGAGCTGGAATCTTGTGAGCAGTGGAAGTTTCCCAAACTGTAAACTGCTGCCATGCTTCAACAACCACCATAGGGTGTGATGGTGGAACCTTGTGAGTCTAGGAGAGCAGGGATCTTGGCTTCATCGCCCGGATCACTGGGATGGAACAACCCTCTGTAAGAAAAAAAAACCATCAACCTCAAAGTCTGACACGTGTCGAGGAGTTGAATGAATGATGAGGTTAATCACTCGCTGGCATGTAACCTCAGGGGCACCTGTGTACCCATGTTGTATTAGCCTGGGGAATAAGCAATGGAAGTATGCCTCTCGGGCCTTTCCTCCTTAAATCTTGGGGCCAAAATTCAGGCAAAAACTAAAAAAACCTAATCAAACCAATAAAAAATCTAATACCTGCAGTACGGGTGTGCCGCAGGCTAATCTAAATACACCCAGTTCTAAGAAGTGGGTGAGTGTTGATAGCTCCCCCAATTCTGAAAGTGATCACAATAGAAAAGTTAGTTCGCTTGTGAACGCTTTTATATTAATGCAAAGGTTGGAAGGAACTTTTGAAAAAGTTTCAACATTTTATATTTCAAAGGGATTAGAAGGTCTGGTAGGGATGCTGGATTCAGTTGAAAAACTGAGGAAGCAGACACTGCTACTGGAAACAACCACCAGTAGGCAAGCTAGCTAACACCTTAACTGTGAGAAGCTCGGGGATTTCGCCATTACCTGCGAACTCTACAAATCCCTGAATAGCAGCAAAGGTGTTGTCACCTGCCGTGATTTCATTGATATAGGGGCTGTGGAACTCGTTAAGGAGTGGGAATATCAGAAAATGTTTGAAGTACGTCAGATCACATGAAAGGTAAATGGCAGTATTGAAAAGACTGTCACCTTTGTCTGATGTTTGACACTCCAGTACTGCCAAAGAATATGAAAGCAGGTTATATTAACCTTAATGTCCGTAAGTATGTTCCAGACCCGATGCGCTGTTTTCAGTGTCAGCGGTTTGGTATCGTGTAAGGGCAGCCCCACCTGTGATAAGTGCGGCAAGGGGGCACATGAGCCGGGTGTCAGTTGTACGCTCCCACAGGTATGAGTGAACTGCTCCAGATCACACCCTACCTAGAGTAGAGAGTGTCAAGTGTATCTTGAAGAGTGCAAGATACAGGAGCTGAAGACCAAAGAGAGGCTTCCTTACGGGGAAGCTAAAAAGAAGGCCAAATCGCTCACCCCTCTAATTTTTGGAACTACATATGCCAAGATGTCTTCAGCTCCCGTCAGGAAAGAGAGTGTTGCTAGTCAGACATCAGTTGCAAATATGAGCACAAGTACTATGTGCTCATGTCAATGCAAATGCGGTGCAAAAACCCCAAAGGTTGTAACACCTCAAACTGCGGACATCTGTAGCAACCTCGACCACAAAAGCATTAGCAAAGGTTCCACCAGCAGCAGCAGTTAAAGTCACTGCACCTCCAATTCCTCCACTTGCAGTAACAGGTGTAGCAACAACATCTGCTGCCAGCGCTAATATAGGTGATCAGAAGATCTGGGGTCCGAAGTATCGGCAGACGGATCCGACTCAGTTTGTGAAATCCCCCTCTTCATCCCCTCCCAGATTACCTGATAGTAGGTAGAAGAAGGGATAGAGGGCGAGGAAGAAGAAGGTCAATGAGGTGTTTGATGAGTTTACTGACTCTTAGATGTCTTATCTCTTTGCAGCCAGTAGAAACTGATATGCTGGTGGATGAGACTGGTCCCGTTCCTCAGCAGACAGTGACTGAATACCCACCCGAACCAGGGCGGGTGAACTATACAGGTAGGATGGCTCCCATGCTCCAGTGGAACATTAACTGTTTTATGGCTCACAAAGAGGAGTTACAACTCTTAGCACGCTATGATCCTTTGAGTCTCTGTCTCCAAGAGGCACATTTCAGACCAACAAACCAACCTGTGTGAAGAGGATATGATGTTTACCATAAGGACAATACAGAGGGTGATCGAGTGAAGGGCGTAGTCACTGTGTTTGTCCAAAACACTATCCATTCGGAACCTGTAGCTCTCTCCTCTACCCTACAAGCAGTGGTGGTTAAAATACATTGACTGGTGCAAATGATTGTATGCTCCTTATATCTACTGGCAGGGTCACCAGTTGATTGCGGTCAGCTTGCTGATATCACACGGCAAATTTCTCATCCTTTTCTCCTATTGGGAGACTTTAATGTGCACAATGCATAGTGGGGTTCGACCTCAGAGCTCGAGAGATTTGTAAATTGTTGGAGCAGGAGGATATGTTTATTCTCAATACTGGCCAAATGACGGACTTCACCACTGCTTCTGGTTCATCCTCTGCCATTGATCTATCTCCTCTCTCTCCTTCAATTGTGGATTCCATGCATTGGGAGGTGGATCATGACCTTCATAGAAGTGACCACTACCCAATATAGTTGCACTTAGAGTTCAAATGTGGGGGAGAACTGCACTACAAAAATGGGATATCAGCAGAGCTGAATGGCAGCTCTGCAGTTGTTCAGTCTGTCTTGAACAGCTCCAGAACACCGAAGAGAAGATGTGATTCACCAGGTGGTTGATATTTCCATGCCTAGCAGCTCTGGAACGCAGCGCAGAATGCCCTTCTTCTGGTGGAAAAGCGAATGTCGTTCTGCTATTCAGGGTTGCAGACAGGGCTTGTGTCAGCTTAGGTTACACCCGACACCTGACAGCCTCTCAGCATACCAAATTGATAGAGTTAAGGCATGTCGTGTGATTAAGGAGAGCAAAATAAGGTCATGGCAGAACTTTGTGAGCTCAATTAACTGTTCCACAATGTCGTCAAAGGAATGGGAGTCTATCCGCCGTATATCTGGGAGGCACTTCCCACCACCAGTACTGTATTATTGGATCAAGGGTGTGCAGTCACCAACGAGCGAAGCATAGCACAGCTGATGGCAGAGTACTTCGCTGCCATCACTTCATCTGCCTGACAGTCCAGCAACAAAGAATTTCTGCTGAAAGATAAATCTTTAGCTTCGACACATCAGATTTCCAGACGTACAATAGCACATTTTCACCTTTGGAGCTAAACAGTGCCAAGGACACCGCTCCAGATGCTGCTTTCGGTGTGGATTCAGGAAGTCCACTCCATTATGGATAACCTGATCCTACTGGAGGCAGCAATACAGGATGCATTCATCCACAGTCCCTTGTGGGTATATTTTTTGATATAGAGAAGGCATATAATACTACATGGCAGCATGTTATTGTAAAACAGTTATATGTCTGGGGTTTCAGGGAAAATCTGCCCCATTTTTTAAAATAATTTTTATCAGGTCGTTGCTTCCAGTACTGAGTCGGTAGTTAATTGTCAGACCTTTTTATTCAGGAAAACAGAGTTCCTCAAGGATCAGTTCTAAGTTGCCACCATTCGCAATAGCGATTAATAATATTTCAACTGTTATAAGAAGGCCCATCCAGTATTCCTTATATGTTGATGACTTTTTAATTTTTTTGTGCATCATCAAGCCTGAGAAGCGCTGAGCAGCAGCTGTAGCTGAACAGGCTGGATGAATGGTTAGTACACACCGGCTTGAGTTTCTCTGCTTAGAAAAGCCGGTGTGTGCTTTTTAGCCATAGTAGAAGTCTTTTATCAGAACCTCACCTCACCTTGATGAACACCAATTTTAAATTTTAATGAAAGTATTCGTTTTCTAGGTCTCATTTTAGACAGTAGGCTTACTTGGCTGCCACATCTTAAAGATGTTAAAGCCAGAACCCTGAAAGTTCTCAATGTTTTAAAATGTCTGTGTGACAGGTTGTGAGGCGCCAATCACTCATGCTTGCTACAGTTTTATAGAGCCTTTGCACTGTCGTGAGTAAGAATGCGGTTGCATTGTATACGGTTTGGGATGGTTATATCCATATACAAGATATTGTCCACCATGCAGGAATTCGTCCCATCACAGGTGCTTACCGCACCAGTCCGATACCCAGCTTTTGTGTCAAGCCTGGTGAGCCACTGCTTTCCATCCGCCGGCATCTCCTCATGGTGTGACACTATGTACATATTGCCACAACTTATGGCAGTCCTGTGTATGACAGGGTAATTCATCCTAACTTTGAACGGCTTTACACCAACCGCCAAAGAGCAACCAAACCATTCAGCTACTGTACAAAGGCTATTATGGAAGAATATGGGTTCCAGATGTCCTCTTTTCATCATCAGGGTTGGAGTAAATCTCCTCCCTGGCTTTTAACAAGGCCCAGAACGATTTTAGACAAGATGTTTACAGCTGACAGTGTTTTTGTCAAAATTTTTAACGATGCTACTAACCAGAATGGAACCAGAATGAATTCCATTTATGTTCTACATTTCAGAGAACTGAAGAAACAAAGAACTGAAGTCAATAAACAAAACAGAATCCAGAGAATAGAAGAGCAATCTTTAGTGAACATTTCTTGATAGGAGAGCTCATCTAATGTACTGGTGCACCTATTTTTCCCATTTACAAATTATCATTGTCCCTTGCTCCATTCCCCAGATGCACTAGTCACAAGATAATTTGCATATTTTAAGCTAGGCAATAAGCTTTCAAACTGTGAAAACCCCATCCAAATTGGTGTGGTACTTTTTGCGTGATGGTCTAGCAAACCGTCAGGCATACATAGCTCACTTACAGGTTTATAGTAGTATAGATTTTTCTGATTAAATTACATGGAATACTTTAATCCAGTGGTTCCCAATTAGTGGTATGCGAACGCCCAGGGGTATGTGAAGTTGCTTCAAGGGGGCGAGCAGTAACCTATGCGCTAAGGTAATCACTTAGATAATTGAAAAACAATTTCACAAACATTACTATCGCCAAAACATATTTTAAGACACTAAAAATCCCACAAAAACAATTCTTGTAAAAATAGGCCTAGTCTTGTTCTTGTGTAGTGACAAAAAGTTATGAGATCTACTTCTGAGCCAAGTTTACACTTCACATTGTGTATTCACTTCACTTTGTGAAACAGAATGGTTTATCTAGTGTCATAGATAATTTATTGAGAATAAAAAAAAATTGCGGTGACTTGGCCATTATGCGCACCATGTTTTAGTTAACCTATATAAATACCTTAAATGTGTTGCTTAGTCAAACTTACAAGTACATAAAAACCAAGATTTTTCTAATTTGACAAGTATATATTATGCCTTCAATTTCAGTAAAAATTACAATGTGTCTAATGGCCAAGTCACCAGATTTTTTTTTTTAATTCTAAATTAATGATCTAGGTAACAATGCAAGGAAAGAAATGCCACTAGACAATATTTACATGGAAAAGAAAGGGAAAATACACCAATCACTCACCAAAGTTGAAAGGAGGAAGGCAGCAGAAACACAAAAAAAACGCACAAAAACAAAGAAAAAACAATATTTCGACACGAGTCTTAATCATGTGAGACATATCTAGAAAATGTAAATAAATAAATAAAAATATAATTGAAATTATTTTTGAAAAATATATGAAACTATTGTGCTGGCCAGTGATGGGTGTATACGGGTGAGGACAACATAATGTCTGAGATTCGTGCAAAGAAAAAAGAGCCCATTAGCTCCATTATCCAGTACTTAAATAAACAGTCGTGATTTTTGTCATTATTAGAATTCTTATAATAACACTTTTGGGTATTCATTTATTTTTTATTGGATTAAAATTAATAAAGCTTGAAACACATGTTTCTTTTTCTTTTTTTAATTAACATTTCAACTATAAGGGGTACATGAGGTTGAACTCTTCCTTGAAGTGGAACTCTGAAAAAACCAATTGGAAACCACTGCTTTAATCATATTACTACTTCATTGATGCATTTCTGAAAATGTAACTCAGTTGTGGATTGTGTGTAATGTTGATGCATGTAGACACAACAATAATACCCATGAATTACAACTTTAATTTGGTAGACAGTATGCCAAGAAACATATTTTTATTTTGTATGAACCTCCCAGAAAATGGATTGCCGATAGCAATTTTTGTTGACCCCGATTAGAAAGTCACAGACCTTTTCATAGGAAATGGGCATGTAGAGGAGGGGATGAAAATGGAAAGTGAGAGAATTGGTTACAAAACTTTTGTCAAACCACTGCTTTCATATCGTCGTGTAATATGGTACCCATATTTTGGGTATCAAACACAGGAGTTGTACGGAGTGCAAAGAATAGCTGATGGATTTGTTTCCAGAAATTACTGCAGAACAAAACCATCTCCTGATTTGAAAGAAGTTGCTGAAATAGGATTCATTGGAAGACAGGTGAAGGATGAAGAGTGCTGGGAGAACACAAGGCAAGGCATACATTGGTGATGAGGAGTGAAAAGATATTTATAGAAGAATTAAGATTGGTGATGAAAAAGAAAATATGTCAATGATCACATGTTGGCACTCTACTTCAGGCATAAGTCTGTGGGAAAGGTGTTACCCCCCCCCCCCACATATAAGCGAATCGTGGACTGTAACAAATTACCATGGGACAAACAATGAAAGAATTTAAAATTAAAATTTTTTGAGGTCAAAAGTAGGTTCACACAAGAAAGGGGGTGTAGGGAAATTGCAACCAGAGTGTGTACTCAACACCAATTGCATTAAATTTCAACTTAATTTTGTGGGAAAGTTTAAAGTAATAATTTTTAAACAAGTAGCCATTGGATAAGAGATTTGTTAACTTGGTAAGTTAAAGGGTATAATCTTGTATCATTTGTGGAATTTTGAGAAGAAATTTTAATAAAATTCATTGTTCTGTAGATTACTAAGCTCCAAGAATGATGATATGCAAGGCCACAATAGTCTTTATAAACCATTTAAGATTTTTAGTTAGTTAGAAGCAATCAATTGTTGAAGCAGTGTCATATTAGTTTTATTCATGTATTGGGGCAAATTTAGTAGAAATGTGTTGAAACTGGTTGAAAGTATCTTTAAAGTAGAGTACTTTTTCTATTATTTCTCCGATTTCAATAATCAGTGACAGCATAACGTTATGAGAGCACCACATAACTTAAATATATTACCACAACTATTTTGGTTTAGTAATTAGAGCTTCAGATAAAGTTTTGTCTTGGAATTTTTTTAAAGTGTCACACAGTGTCTTACACTAATCCACCTGTAACAGTACTAATTTAACATGATAAGACAGTCCCTCTGACTTCTTCACCACAGTGTGCAAGAATCTTTGCATTCTGAGCAAACGTTTTACGTCCCATGCTTTTATTAACATTAATAAACTTCTAAAGAACAAATTGATTAAGGGGCCACCATATAATTTCTTTTAAATTATTCCATTGTTAGTCAACCTTTGCATATTGCATTTAAGTTTAAAATTTTTTTGCCAATTGATGTACTGTAAATGCATTGTTTCTCTTTTGAAATATATATGTGTATCTTTATTGTCTTTTGAAGTTACCAGGACTGCCTGCTGATCACTTCTACCATCTTCTATAGAAATTGAATCAGCAGTATCCAGGTTATAAAAATAGATTAAAATGTGTTTAGGAATCTTTGTCACAATGTGTTATGTCTGTGATTATTTGTTCAAAAAACTTTACAGCGAGTGATTTAAGGAACATTTTGGTTGTTAACTAATCTTTTCCTCCACGCTTAAAGATACATGTGACCCACTTAAACAACGATAGGTTAGAATTGCCACCCGTGATTCAATATAAGTCACTTAAATTTCTGATGATTTTTTTAGAGTGAGAGTTTAACATTAAGAGATCCAGAATCCAGGGGTTGATAGAATGATCCTATAAGAAATTCTGCTAATTCTTACATCCACCCTTGACAACTCAAAATATTTGCCTATGTCAGTGATCGTAGAGCAATTAATGCTTTCGTCAACAGCTACTGTAACTACTTCACTAATGGAGAGTGTTCCGTATTTCCTAAAACTTCAAAACAAGGAAGAAAAACATCTACATCTATACTCTGCAATTCACAAGTATTGTGGGTGGCAGAGGGTGCTAAGCACCAATCCTAATTTTGCGTATTCCAATCCTGAACATAACGAGGAAAGAAATAATACATAAACGCATCAGTACAGCATCTTATTTCTCTAATTCTAACCCTCCTGTCATTGTGACCTAAATAGGATGGCAGAAGAAGTATTTCATTGTACTCATAAATTAAAGAATTTCACATATTCTCCAGTAAATTCAAACGAAAATGGTGTCGTCAGTCTGCCAAACAATCCCAGCCCAATTTGTATATCAATTCTGTGATGCTTTCGTATGCTCACCTCTATTCCTTCTCTACTGAGTCAATCAATCCCTTACGATATGGATCCCAAACTCCACAACAGTAATACAAATGTGGACACACTAGTGTTTTGTATGCTATTTCCTTTGTATGAGCATTACAATTTCTCAAAATACGACCTGTGAATCGTAATCTAGAATTAGCTTTGCCTATGACAGAAGTTATATGAAGTCCCATTTCATGCTGCTTTGTACAATTACGCCCAGATACTTCAAGGAATCAACCGTGTCAATAACTGAATTGTTACGTTTGCACTCATGAACAAACGGATTCTTTTTGTTACTTATTTCCATTGCCTTGCACTTCTTGCAATTAAGTGTAAGCTGCCAGTTATGGCACCATTCTGAAATAACATCCAGATCGCACTGAATTTCTAAGTAATCGTCGTAACATCATATTTTAATATTAGGAAAAGAAGTGGTCCTATTACACTTCCTTGAGGTATGCCTGAAGTAACATCTAGCTTAGAAGAGGCCTCCCCATGAATAACTACATTCTGTCACTGACCAGTTAGAAAATCATTTATCCATTCACAAATCTAATGCGATATACCGTATGCTCGAATCTTCGTTAAAAGATGATTGTGTGGTACAGAGTCAAAAGCTTTACGAAAATCCAAAAAAATTGCATCAACGTGTGAACCTGTGATGATAACTTTCATGATGTCATTTGAAAATAGGGCCAGTTGTGTGTCACAAGACCTGTTCTTCCAAAATCCGTGTTGGTACAGTGTAAGTAACTCGTTTTCTTCTAGAAATTTCATAATGTTAGAACATATCACATGTTCCAGAATTCTACTGCAGACAGATGTTAGAGATATGGGTTGATAATTCATAGGATCTTTCCAATCTCCTTCTTGAAAACAGGAATCACCTGGGCTTTTTTTCCAGTCAGAAGGTACTATTCTCTCTTCTAACTGACAAATATGGTTCTGTTTCTTCCGCGTATACTCTTACTGGTATACCATTGGGACCCGGTGCTTTTCCCCACTTCAGAAGCTTTAACTGCTTTACAAATCCTACATTATCAATTTCTATCGAATCCATCTCGAATTCTACAAGGCTATATTCAACCTCTGGCATCAACCAGCTTTTGTCCATATTTTATGTGTACATCATTAGTTAAAACTGCAGTTGGAAATCTTCTCTGTTTGTCCTAATACTCTGAGAATTGAAAAACGTTATACTCAGTTGTTTGTTGTCATTATTTGCATTTTCCTTGTTCGCATTCTGAATTGGAATGAAAAAGTACTTACCACTAAATTATTTAATTTATTGGCCCCATCAGTGTAACCATCATGTTATTGCATATTTTTATTTCCATTCTGTAGAACATGGCTCATGATGTTCCTAAAAAATATAATTCATTTCTAGTTGAATCCATATTTTGGTAGCCACCATGGATGCTACCGTATCTTCAGCGTGTAGTGGACTTCTTACCAGACAAATGGATACCATATTTCTGTGCATTCTGTGTCTTTTTTTTTTTTTAAACAGTAACATGATTTACTGGGAATGCCAACTTTTTTATGTAGGTTTCTGAACTTTTGGTTGACATACCTTCATCGGAGATACTGCATTTTTTTACTTAAGGAAGAGTGACAAGTATCATAGAGTACTAGGTTGCTGTCTTGGTTGAAGTTATCGCCTTTCTTTAAATTTTCTTCTGCCTCTGTATTTCATTGATTCCACAGCTGGACTTCTCTCCACAGCAGCCTTATGTTATAATATAATACAATGCGTATTTTTTTAAGTAAGTACCATTTTGTCACACCATGGCTGCAGCGCTACGGTTGGTGTTCTGCGCATGCGCACTGGGTACCTGCATCTCTTGCCTACACACTGACGCCATTACAGTCTAATTCTTCCTTGTTTACGTTGTTCACTGAGTGTTTAAGATGCCTCCGATAATCGTGAGTCCCGCCGACTGTGAAGTACGGGCTGTTATAAGATTTCTTTGTGTTAAAGGCCTAAAACCGATCGATATTCATCTTGAGATCTGTGCAGTTTATGGACAAAACATTGTGAGTGATGGAATGGAGAGAAAGTGGGTGAGAGCATTTAAATATGGCCACACAAATGTGCTTGATGAACAACGGAGTGGGCGTCCTTCGGTCGTTAATGAAAGTTTGGTGCAGAAAGTGGACAATAAGGTGAGAGAAAACAGACGCTTTATGATTTCCTCCTTGTGTGATGACTTTCCTAATGTTTCTCGTAGTGTTTTGTATGGCATTGTGACCGAGCACTTCAATTACCGAAAATTGTGCTCACGTTGGGTACCGAAAATGTTAATGGATGTGCACAAAACCAAACGTTTAGGCAGTGCATTGACTTTCCTTGAGCGGTAGCACAATGATGGTAATGATTTCTTAAGCCAAATTGTTACGGGCAATGAGACATGAGTGGCCTACATCACCTGAATCAAAGCAACAAGAAAGTGAAGTTCAAGCAAACGATTTCTGCCCGGAAAATCATGTGCACAGTTTTTTGGGACAGAAAAGGAGTATTGCTTGTGGAATTTTTGCCTCATAATGAGACAATCAATGCAGCAGCTTATTGTGAGACATTGAACAATCTGCTCTGTTCAATCCAGAACAAAAGACGTGGCAAGTTGAGCAAGGGCAACATTTTGCAAGCATGACAATGCCCATACACATGTGGCTAATCAGACAAAAGATTTCATCACATCTTTTCGATGGAAAACTCTAGATCATCCTCCGTACAGCCCTGATCTGGCGCCCAGTGACTACCATCTGTTCCTGCACTTGAATAAACACCTGGGCGGTCAGCGTAATGAAGTCAAAACAGTTGTGATGCAGTGGTTAACAAGTCAGGCAGCAGTCTTCAATAGCAGGGTTTTCAAAAACTGGTACTACGTTATGACAAGTGACTCAATATTGAAGGGAATTATGTAGAAAAGTAGAGTAAGGTACAGGCTTTCATGTAAAAATAAAATTATTGAGATATATTTGCAGTCTTTTTTAATTTCAAAATGGTACTTACTTAAAAAACATGCCTCGTAATATAATATTTAATTAAATTGTGATGGAGTGCAGGCTCTGGTGACAATTTCCCTTCACACCCATTTCCCCCCTTTCTTCACCCACCTAGTTTTTCCCTCTGCAAATTTTATCTTTAAATTCTTTCAATGTTTTTGGTAAATTATACATCATTTCTCTTGATAACTTATTCCAATCACTGACACCCTTCCCCAAAAAAGAATCTTCCTACACCCTTGTGCCTGAAATCAAGTGCCAGCTTGTGGTCATGGTCATCTCTTCCCTTCGATGCATTACTTTTAATTCTTACACCAATATCTTTCTATGCTTCATTGGCAGTATATGGCTTGTACGCTCCCATGACCCTCTTCACCCTCCTTCTTTCTTCCTATGAATTCCATTCCAGCTCTTATATCATATCTGTTACTGATTGCATTCTGCGTGAATTTCCAGAAATAAATCTAGCAGCCCTTTTTTGCACCCTCTCCAACTGCTGTATATGATATGCAAAATGTGGGTCCCATACTAAACTACCGCAATAGACCAATGGTGTGACCAAAGTTTTGTAACCTAATCCCTTCACATCTCTTGTACATCCCCTTATCACTCTCTCCAACAAGTGCAGAATTTTGAAACCTTTTCCTACTACCTGACCAATGTGTCCTGCCCAGTTAAGCTTGTTATCAAATGTAATGCCAAGATATTTACGTTTCAAGTTTTCAACAGGCAATTATTTACCAACCCAACTAGATATGCTGTTCAGATCACCCTGCATCTGTTTACAGTCCTCTGCCACTTTGATCATTTTATGTAGCAATATATCATCTGCAAACAATCTAATTTCTGTTAGTAAAGAATCAACACAATTATTCATTAGAATAATGAATAGCAATGGTCCCAATAGGCTATCCTGTGGCACTCCCATTTTTCCTTATGTGGTTGCATATCAATCTCTCCATTAATTTAGCTACCACTGATGTCAAACTAATTGGCATTTAATTTTCGACTGTATTTCTCACCCCTCATTTATGTACCAGCACTACAATCACACTTTTCCAGTCCTGTCATAAAGAGCAAGTATCCAGACTCAGTTTAAATAATATTTCAAGATAAGGTAGAATGTCACATCCGGCGATCTTTAAGATATCTGTAGTAATAGTATCTGCACCAGCATCTTTATGTATTTTCAGCTTTCTTACCTCCATCATGATGTCGTCAGGATGAATTTCAAATTTTTTCGTCTTTTCATTTCTAATTGTGTTGTTAACATCGTTCTCTGAGTTAGACCCTCCTGTTTCTGTTTCATTGTCTCTAAAGTTCTCACTAAACCAGTTACTTAAAATCTGATACTTTGTATGTTTGGGTGAAGGGCAAAATGTCCCTGCAGCACCTTCTACAGTATTGTCTGCACTATTGAAGCTATGATTTAATTTTTCTTTAATAAGTGTTTAACCACCATTGCTCAACTCCTTGATTAATTCCCACATCTTCTTCACTGTACAGATCTCTCCTTCCACATACTGAATCCTTTCCTGAAATATATATTAAATTCTGAAATATGTGCCTTCTAGTAATTATTTCTATTAACACCTTTAATTTTGGCAACTGGTTTAATGACCCCTCCTTTGTCCATCACAACTGATTCATTACCACTTCTTCCTTCTGTAATCTCAGAGACCAATGAAGTCATTAGCAGTTTTTCTTTTGAAGCTACCCAATACATTTCATCCTACCTATTGTAATGGTTCCCATCCTCACTAAAGTATTTGTAAATATCTGCTCCCTCTTGTTAGTAATCCAACTTCTCTACTAAAAGAAATTCAGTAAATTGAAGTCCCCACTGACAATGACCATCGTATGGTCACCCACAACTTGTACCTTCTAATACCAGAACATGCCAGTAGCTATTATTCCTAAAATATCAACTACTATTTTACTGTGAAAGCAATCAGAGTTTTCCTCGATAGCACTGCTGCAGGAGAACTCTGGAGATGGGAACTAGCATCCCAAGATATCCTGGATACCAGACACCCAACTGGCCTTAACCACTGATAAAATCCAACCACTTAACCCATCACTTTTTAATTTAATTAATTAATTTATTTACCTATTTTTATTCTTTTTTTTTAATTTTTTGTATTTATTATTATTTTTTTCCATCTTTTTAAAGTTGTAATACCTTTTTGCATCAGTACTAGGTACCCTTGCTATATATATTCATTTTACCATCACTTGCAATATATTATCTCAGATATTGCCGATATATCGATAGTTTACTCCTTAGCCATTTCTCCCACTACCTAGCGAGTCGCTGGGGGACTTTCTGTGTGCACACACGGCCGGAACCAATTTGTCCATTTCTCTTCTACTTGAATAAGGTCATTACTGATATATTGTATAGTTGTTTGTCCGCCTATCATGTTTTTTTTCTTCTCAGAGATCAACTTTGGTATGTGGTGGGTTAATTTCCCTTTCTTTTATTATTTATAGTTAACTAAAAACATATTTATAAATGGAATATTTTCATAATTACTCTTCTTCCTACTTCTTGCAACTCTCCCTCCCACTTTTCATTGACCTTCCTTTCATCATTCGATATCCATAATGATAGCTTAAATTATAAAAAATTACAAAGAAACAGTCACTCAGGTAAAGTAAATGTCAGTTTAACATAAAAACATAACTATTTCAGTTTTTTTTTTAAGTCATAACTTAACTAGTATTTTGAAAAATTGGAATTAGTATATTGTATGAAAATATTTACAGTTTAAAGTTACATGAAATTCCTGGGGTAAAATGTTTTGAAAGTCAGTTTTAACCTTATAGTTGCATGAATTCTGGTATAGTATTTTAACTGAATAAAACATTATTGTCTTTTTTTTAGCATTGTCTGATGATGAACGACTGTTATTTCGAGAAAGAATCAAAGTTTGCAACAAGAAAATTAAACCTGGTCTGGTGAACTTAATGTGGAATACTGATGTATCAGATGTATATATTTCAGATTGTCTTACTCATATAGCAGAGGTGAAGTATTTAATAAGAACCTTCTTTAAAGAAATAGGTGTAACATTTATTTAATCCAATTTCTCAGCTGCTGATTTTGCTATCTGTAATTTCAGTGCATTTAATGACATATTACAACCAATCCCTACCATATCTACAATAGAAAATCTTTTTCCTCCCCAAAAATTGTTTGTAGATTGTGTGCATTGTATTAAGTTACCAAGATATTTTGTTCCTTTTACTCTTTCAGCTCTACAATTTTTCTGTCCTTTATAACAAAGAGAAGGAAGCTATGTTAGTACCTTGTTAAAATTCACTTATCCTTCATTCTTCCATCTCCACTATTTAAATGAAACTTAATGATAAGACAATACTTTATTTCTCTCAAACAGTATGACAACTGTTTTAGAGCCCCATTTAGCCATCTTTTGCTGCTTATATAATTTTAACTATTTAGTCACAACTAGATAAAATGTACTTACAAAAACTGAATAAAGTTACATACATTAATAAATTTAGAAATTTATCTACAATGAATTTTTTATTATTTTTTTTGCATACAACCTGTATAATAAATTACACCAATGAGTTTGTTAACAGTAATAATTTTTTTACTTCCGCTAGTGAGTTTTGTAATTTAATGTTTTCGAATAATTTAATAATACAACTGTTCTAGTTATCACCCAAATAAAGTCTACCATGCGGTTCAAACAAAATGTGTCAGTGGGATACGAAAACAAATTATACCAATCTAAACGCCTTAAAGTAGTTCTTCCTACTCCACTATTGGTGTAATTACATAAAACTTGTCATAAATATGTAACTATTTTTAAAGCAAAAAATTAGAGTAATAAAGAATTATTTTCTTACAAAATTATGAATGACTTGTTAACAATAATACTAGCAAAATTAAGCCTTAGCACTAAATCCGTATTTTTTTGCTATCACTATTTTTAATCAACTATTATTAGTCAATCTGTTTAGTCATATGGTGAGCCTCTAAGTGTACACATACCCGATCCCTTTTGCCATATGTTCTCCTCTCTTCATGTTTAAGGTTTGAAATTAATATTGCAAATTTCCCCCCCACCCTTTTCCTACCCAATTCTGTCACTCTTGCATTCACCTGTTGGGAGTGACAGGCGTATTTTCTCTAAACTTATTTGATTTTCACTATGTTAGATTCACAGTTGGGAATCTTAAGTCAGGTTGTTACTTTAAGTTTTATATACTGTTTAATTTTTTTCACATTTTTATATCTAGCCTTTTTATAGGAAACCTTTTCTCCAGATGATCTTAAATATTTTTAAAAAAAATTGAATACTGGTTTGAACTGTTTCTGATTTTGATGTTAAACCTCTCAGACATAAAAGATTACTGATTTTTCAAGAAGTCCATTTATCCATCCCGTAGCAGCTTTATCAACAAATGTGCTAATGGATAGTTAAAGTGTGTATTTTCTTTTTGTGATGACTAAGACATGTATCCTAAAAATTTAAATTAATCATCATCATCATTAGATGTTTCCGCTTATGCGGGTTATCCTGCACATCCTCTTCCAAGTCTGGCGGTCTTTCCTAGGTTTTTCCTACATCACTTTTCTCTAAACGATTCCCTTAGCCTCTACATCTTTCTTCACTTGGCCCATCCATCTTGCCTGAGGTCTTCCAACTGGTCTCCTTCCCTTCCCACTGTTCAGCAGTGCTACTTTCGGCATCCTCTCCTCCTCCATCCTCATAACATGTCCCAACCACTGCAGTTTTTTCCTTCTTAACATCTCTTCTAATGCTTCCACTAGTAGTCTCTCCCTGATGTTTTCATTTCTAATTTTGTCTTTTCTCGTAATATTCTCTATCCCTCTCAGAAACCTCATCTCTGCTGCCTGCAATCTGCTAGTATCTCTTTTTGTCCAAGTCCATGTTTAATTTAATTTAATTGCAATGGAGCACACGCTCCGGTGGAAATTTCCCTACACACCCAAATTCCCGCTATCCTTCACTAACCTACATTTGCCGTCTACAAATTTTAACTTCAAATTCTTTTAACGTTACAGAATCATAAGTCAGTATGGGCTGGTAATATACTTTGTAGAGCAGAATTTTAGCATCCTTCGCTATATTCCACCTTCAGATTACATCCTTTATCTGCTGACACAAATGCCTGCTATTCGTTACTCTTTGGCTTATTTCTTTCTCCATCTTTCCATTGGTAGTTACCTTGCTTTCCAGAAACACAAATGATTCCACCCATTCAGATTTCTTGCTGTTGAGTAACATATCCTTCGAAGAGCCAGAGATTATTTTGGTCTTTTTGCACTAATCTACATGCCATGTTTACCCATTGCAGTCCACCATTTCTGTAATTCTCTTTCCAGATCCTGTTCTGTCTCCTCCCATATTATGATGTCATCAGCATATGCTGTCACCTTCAGCTCTGTTGGATCTCTGTGTCCTTGGACTTCAGCTATTATTACGTATAATACTACTTTAAATAGGACAGGTGACAACATACTTCCTTGTCTTACTCCTCTTTCCATGTGAAACCGTTCTGAATGTTTACTGTCTATGCACATGCAATTCTCACACTTCTCATAGATGTTCTTTATTAATTCCACAATCCATTCATCTACTCCTACTACTTTCCCTCAGTACCTTATCATAGGCCTTTCTTATTTCAACGAAAGCTATTACTGTGTCTTTGCCAAATTCCCACCTTTTCTCTCTGATTTGCGTGAGTATGAAATTTCGTCCACTGTAGATCCTTGCCTGAAACCAAACTGCTCCTTTCTAGCTGTATTCTCTAGCCCTTGCTTGATTTTATTTAGCCTAATTTTTTCATATATTTTCAGGCCATGGCTCAGCAGTGTAATACCCCTGTAGTTCTCACATTTTGTTTTACTCCCTTTTTTTATGAATAGGCTCTATGACTTCCTTCCTAAAATCCTCTGGTATTTTCCTTTCTTTCCAGACTCTCCATATGACTCTATACAACCATTGCATTCCCATTGCTCCTGCTGCTTTTACCATTTCTGCTGTCAATACATCTAGTCCTGGCGATTTCCCATTTGTCATTTCTTTCACTGCCAATTCTAATTCCAGGATACTAAATTCTTCTGTTTCCCTTTCTAAAGTGGTTGTTCCACTATCATTTTCTTTGGTTGCTTCCTGGTTTCCTTCTAAAAGTTTTTTTAAGTACTCTTTCTATGTACTCAATAGCCCCTCCTCTTTCCATTGCACATTAAATTAATATACCATTAAAATAACTTTAAATGATGCAAATGTATATAAATTAAACATTTGGATAGGAGAATAAAAGTTGCTACCGCATTGAAACACTAATAGACACACACGTACTGTGAGTTAGTTGCCAGCCTCCATCAGGCAGCTACCTCACTCCATTTGTAAATAAGGTATGTAAGCCCCAAAATTTCAGCACCATATGTGTATATGTGTCTCTCAGAATTTTGATGCCATGGAACCCTTAGCTTTAGTAAGTGGTGTTTATCGTCCCTATCCAAATGTTTAATTTAAATGATTTATAGCTCCTTTGTTTCTGCCTTTGAGGCAGTCTCCAGCTGCACCCAACTCTCATAATGTTCTCCTGTTGACGAAGGGTTTATCCCGAAAATTACTTTATTATTTGTGTTTGTCTTTTCTGTGTGTTCGCGCCCCACATTCATCATCTAAAGGTAAGTGGTGGCTCATTTACCTATCCTAATTTGATTCCTTTCCACTACTTAGCGTCTTGATTTTATTGTTACTATATATATATATATATATATATACCAGACGGCTGTCTCTGTGTACACACCTGACCCCGTCTGGTGTCCACTTCTGCACGAATGATGCTGTATGCCGAAATATTGAGCTTTTCTTGTGTTTTTTTTTTTTTTTTTTTTTTTTTTTTTTTTTTTTTTTTTTTTTTTTTTTGTTCGTCGTTTCCAGTGACCTTCATCTGTGGTAAGTGTTTGGTCATATTTCCCTATCCTTCCTATTTTTATATATATACTAGCTGACCCGGCAATGCTTCACTATTGCTGGACTTGAGTAGGCACATAGATTAAATGAAAAAATATTTACATATAAATTTTAAACTGCTGTTTCATTCATTTTCAGTTGGAAAGGGTGAGAGGGGATGTGCTTTGTAAAACATATGCAGGCACTATTTTTCTGTTTGTTTCAAAGTATAAGTGTGCAAATTCCCATTGAAATCTGATGAAATATGTGGTTTTGTCTAAATTATGGGGAGGAGGGGTGGTTTTTTTTTTTTGACAGGAACCTTCTCCGTCATCTCTTTGACAACTCACCAAAGCTTCACCGTAAACGGACGAACAGTTTGCGGATTTGTTTAAATTATGGCGTGTTATGGGGAAGAGGGGGTAATTAAGGTGGTGGAAAGAGAGGAGAGGGATTGGGTTTTTGTGAAATTAATGTGTACAGTATTTCTCTCTCTTTTTTAAAGTATAAGTGTACAAATTCTTATCTAAATCGGATAAAAATGTGGTTTGCCTAAATTATGGGGTGAAAACGTAATGGGGTTGGAAAGGGGGAGATTGGATGAATATTCGGAAACCATACGTAGGCAGTATTTTTCTGTTTGTTTTAAAGTATAAGTGTACAAATTCTTATCTAAATCGGATAAAAAATGTGGTTTGCCTAAATTATGGGGTAAAAACGTAATGGGGTTGGAAAGGGGGAGAGGGGATGAATATTCGGAAACCATACGTAGGCAGTATTTTTCTGTTTGTTTTAAAGTATAAGTGTACAAATTCCTATCTAAATCGGATAAAAAATGTGGTATTGCCTAAATTATGGGAGTGGAAAGGGGGCGAGGGGATTAATATTCAGAAACCGTATGTAGGCAGTATTTTTATGTTTGTTTTAAATTATAAGTGTACAAATTCCTATCTAAATCGGATAAAAAATGTGGTTTTGCCTAAATTATGGGTTGTTATGGGGAATAGGGGGTAACTTTTTGGTTTTTTTTTTTCACAGAAACCTTCGCAGACGCACACTCGAAAACTCTCCAAAGTTTCATTGCAATCTGATAAATGGTATAGGAATGCATAGAAGACGAACAAACCTACAAACATTGATTTTTATATATAAGATATATATCATTTGGATAGGAGGAAAACCACTGCTTACTATAGAATAAGACTCCTGTGGCATTGAGACATGAAGAAAGAAAGAACATCTACACACATAGATCAAAATTTTCAAGCCTATAGCCCTTCTTCAGTAGTAGTGAGATAACTGCATGACAGAGACTGGCAGCCAATTGAGTTAGCCAACAAGGGCAGTAGCTCATGGTGGTGTGAAAAAAACAACATGGCGGGAAGTGAGTGTGGGGATATAAATGCATAAACCAGAAAATAATAATAAAAAAATAAATCTGTCCATAGGAACCTGTACAGGAAGCGAGGTAGACGTCAGCTGATGATCCTAAATTGACTTTTACACCTTGTGTATGTGCAAAAAAAAGGAAAAAAAACAAAAAAACTGTGAAAAATGTGAAATAAAAATAAGAGTATTAAGACATTTAAAATTTAGCAAAATTCAAAAGTTACAAACTACAATATATGTGTATATAAAAATTTAACGATGGATAGGGAAATAAGATCCAACACATGCCACAGATGAAGGTTGCTGAGAACGACGAACACAAGATATAGCAAACACAAGAAATGCACAATATTTCAGCATATAGCCTTATTCTTGCAAAAGTGAGACACCAGAAGGAGCCAGACGTGTACACGGTGACGGCCGTCTGGTGAATGGCATGGCCAGCAAAGATGGTCATATAGGAAAGGGGGGAGGGGGGGGAGGGAAGCATATATACAAGATCAATAATCGATAATGCTGTAGTTATGTTATCATTGAAAGCGGTGGATCAACATAACTGGGTGATGAAATATATATAAATCATATTTTGACAAACTTTAAGTTCGAAAAATACAAAATTCACAATATAAATAGTAGTGATAAAAAGTGCAGGGTCTGGTGGGAGGGATTTATTGCAGAGTGAAACCTGGAGGATGTCTGGTGTCCAGGATATTCTGATAGGCTACATAGTTCATCTACGAGGGTGGTTTGAAAAGTTCTCAGAATGTATTAGAATTAAGTATCTTACCTTGGTGGAACTGCTTTTATTTTTCAACATAGTCTCCCTGTAGACTAATGCATTTGGTCCAGCGATGTTACAATGCCTTGATCCCATCTCGAAAATGACATTCCTCCAGGCCTACAAAATACCTCTCCAATTCGGCTGTCAGTTCTTCCCTTATAGAAAATCTTTGTCCACTGAGGAAATTTTTCAGCTTGGGGAATAGATGAAAGTGTGATGGTGCCAAATCAGGTGAATATGGTGGATGTGGCAACAATTTGTACTTCAGTTCATGAAGTTTTGCCATGGCAATAACACTTTTGTGCGGCGGAGCGTTGTCCTGATGAAAGATCACATTTTTCCTTGCCAAACCATGCCTTGTTTCGCGTATCTTTTCCTGTAATTGGTCTAGGAGGTTTGCATAGTATTGCCCCGTGATTGTTTGGCCAGTAGGAAGACAATCTATCAGCATAATGCTTTTTGCATCCCAGAAAACTGAGGCCATGACCTTTCCGGCCAAACGCACTGCCTTTGCTTTCTTTGGTGGTGGTGAATCAGCATGTTTCCACTGCTTTGACTGCAGTTTTGTCTCTGGGGTATAGTAGTGGACCAAAGTTTCATCTGTAGCCACAAACCGGCGCAAAAAATCTTGTTGGTTGCTCTGAAAACAAGCCAGACTTTGTTTGGACATTTCCGATCTAGTGCGTTTATCGTCCAGTATCAAGAGCCGCGGCACCCATCTTGCGGATAATGTTTTCATACCCAATTATTGGGTTAAAATATAATATACCCATTCAGAAGACATCCCTACAGCTTCAGCAATCTCCCGCACTTTCAGTCGACGATCCTTCATGACCATTTTATGCACTTTTGTGATAAATTCTGGGGTCGTAGCACTTTTTTGCCGTCCACTACATCGATCATCATCCAAGCTCTCCCTACCAAATTTAAACTCATTGGTCCACTTGGCAACAGTTGAAAATGAAGGAGTCCCCTAGTGTGTTCCGAAAGTCGGCATGAATTTCCTTTGCTTTCATACCTTTCTTTACAAAGTATTTAATCACTGCTCGAATCTCAGTTTTTTCCATTGTAACAAATCACTATGCGGGAACAACAGCAAAGAGTCATCACTACCACACTCCTGCAGCTAGAGCACTGAGGTGCTACGTGTTCACTCACAAAGGATGTGTGATTATTTCGTGGGAACCTCGTTGCTCTAGCACTGACATCTAGCGGTGATTCCGAGAACTTTTCAAACTGCCCTCGTACATAGTTCAGATGAGTTTGTGTTATCAGTGAAAACTCGAATTGCCCTAACTGAGAAACAGTTGTTAAAATTATTCAGTTTGTGGGCACTGGCCTGTTTTGCCACTGGATGGTCCTCATTGTTAGTATACACTGTCTACCTGTGGCCATTCGTTATGATAGCAAGTTGATTAGTAATGAGGCCTATATATAATCTGCAGCAAACTCCATAAATCTGGCAATCTAGGATGCCCTATTGTTGCAGTTTACAGATCGCCAACTGAGCGCATCTCTGCCTTTGTTGACCAGTACCTAAAACCCATAGTTAATCAGCTGCCTTCGCATATAACTGACACCCAACACTTTCTCTTCCTGCTTTCTGCCATACCCACCCCTCTTCCTTCCAACTCCATACTGGTTACCAATTACGTCACATCCTTGACAACAAACTTTCCACACTGGCATGGCCTAAGGGCCATGGAACATTTTCTGGACCAGTGCCCACCCAACAGCCTCCCTATGACATCCTTCCTCATCAAATTGGTGCACCTAATTCTCAATAAAAACTATTTCTCCTTCGAAGACAACATAGATCACTAAACCTGTGGCAGTGTCAAGGGCAACTGCATTGCCCCCTCTTATGCTAATCTGTTCATGGGTCATCTGGAACAGACATTTCTGGAGGAAGTCCTTCTCAAACCCCGCATTTGGCTTCAATTCATTGACGACATCTTTATGAGTTGGACGCATTGAGAAAACAAACTACTAAATTTCCTGAACCATCTCAATACCTTTAGCATGCTAACCTGTTCATGGGTCATCTGGAACAGACATTTCTGTAGGAAGTGCTTCTCAAACCCCTCATTTGGCTTTGATTCATTCACGACATCTTTATGATTTGGATGCATTGAGGAATCTAACTACTAAATTTCCTGAACCATCTCAATACCTTTAGCACGCTGAAATTCACTTGGTCCTACTCCCACACCCAGGCCACATTCCTGGATGTGGATTTGTCCCTCTCCAATGGCTTCCTCAACTCTTCAGTCCACATCAAACCCACAAATCTTCAACAGTAACTCCATTTTAACAGTTTCCACCTGTACCATACCAAACGTTCCCTCTCCTACACTCTTGGAATTTGAGGTAGTCATATATGGTCCAACCAATTGTCCCTCATGGATTATTCAAACAGAATTTCATAAGCATTGATTGGTGAACAAACAGATTTTATGGGCAACATTACAATCTACTCAGCCCATCAGTGATCTGAAACCTGCAAAAAACCAACCACAGTCCAGTCCTTGTCACACAATACTACCCAGGCCTCGAATCCATTACCAGAATCCTCCAGCAGGGCTATAATTTCCTGCAAACCCACCCTCAAATGAGATCCATTATTCCTAAAACCCTCCCTGTCCTTCCTAGAACTTGTTTCAGCAGACCTCCTAACCTCAGCGAACTTCTAGTCCAAAAACATAGTCTTCCTCGTCCCAACAGCCAGCCCCAAGGCTCTTTTCCATGCATTAGACCCCACTGCAAGATGTGCGACATACACCATGCTTCTACCACTTTCACCAACCCTGTCACAGGGGAAAGCTTCTCTATCATAAGACACACCACCTGTGAAACCTCCCATGTAATTTACGAGTTAACATGCAAACACTGCCTGGCTTCATATATAGGTTTGACCACAAATCCACTTTCATAAGAATAGATGGCTACTGACAGATGGTGTTCATACGGAATCCAAAGCCCCTAGTTGCTGCCCATGCCATCACCCGTGACTCAAATAATTTCAACACTTGTTTCAGGGTCCGTGCTGTCTGAGCTCCTGTGAACCCAGAAGGTGGGAACTTGCCTACCAGTACAAACTGAACACAAGGCAATCACCTGGTCTTAACTTCAGATAATACCCGATCATCATCATTATTTTTTTACTTATGTTTACCCTTTTTTAATCCCCTCTTTGACTCCATCCCCACTACCTATATTGAACCACCACTAACCTAAGGTGATGTTTACATCATAGAGTCTTTGCTTTAAATTTTTTTTAAATTACTGGCATTGTATTTTTTATTTTTTTATATTTTTTATTTATATATTAATACTAGCAGTTACCCGCGACTTCGTCCGCTTGAAAGTGTGTTATGGTATAAAATTTTATGTTACTATTCAGAGTACGACCAGCAGAAAAAATTCTCCTATAGGGTTGAAAATTTGGTCATCTGCTTCCTTGGCTTTTAATCTTCAATGAAAAGCATTCGTCAAAGCCGGGATGTAGGTAACAAAGATGTAATGCACGCCAAAAGACACGGTTACAAACATTACATTAATTACGTAAGATGTTTTTACCTAATCCCTAACCCCCCACCTCTCCCGTAGTGAGATCTCCCCCTAAAATGACGTGAGATTTTGACGGGACTTCCCCAACCCTACTACCGACCTTGTAGTTTTTCTTAGATCCTTTTTTTTAGCTTTCTTTCTTTCGAGAACCCCCCCCCCCCCTCCCCCTAAAGTCGTTATCCTCGTCGTTTGTGGATCTTTTTTTCTTTTTTTAGTTATACTGCCCTT
Organism: Vandiemenella viatica; assembly: GCA_031002005.1. Classification (NCBI taxonomy): domain Eukaryota; kingdom Metazoa; phylum Arthropoda; class Insecta; order Orthoptera; family Morabidae; genus Vandiemenella; species Vandiemenella viatica. The sequence goes on along the minus strand of CM061919.1, from coordinate 164,499,428 downwards.
CAGGAGTTTCAAATGCTACTTGAGATAACCACCGGATTTCGCCCCCCCCCCTACCCATTTCACCCCACGTAATTAATGGACGCCCCCTTAGTGGCGTAGACTTCTTGAGCAGATTCTGACGTCTTTATAGTCAGAATTCGCAATGGTAACCACATTCTGAACTCCAAATCCACTGTGCACCATGGAATATTAGTAATCATTCTGATCCAGGCAGTGTAGCAAACTTACCATAATCTTCGTTAATACAGCTCCTTTGAAATAAGTACTATGACTCAAATTTTGATATTTCACACCTATTGTGACACATATTACGAATCGAATTACGGTCTGATACCTGAAATGTCACACTACTTTACGTCCGCAACTGAAGTACAGATTTATATTACCTGTTCAGGAGCTATTATTAATATTTTGATACAATTTAGGTACAACGCGATACATGTCACTAAATTGGCCCTCATGAAATCATCTTAAACTACTATAAAGTTTCAGTTGTCATTTTGCTTCAAGCTGTAATTCAACCAAACCACAAAATCCACCAATATTGTTGCTAAAATATCAAGGGTTCTATCAACCGCACATTAATCATTCACTATTTGATTGTTAGTGACATCATGAATTGCGATATAAACTTGACCCATTAATTTCAGACCGTGATACAAAGCAACCGCTAAAATCTGTCGGAAAAATGACCTTTGTAATATGGTGGTTGTAAAAGCGAAGTAAACAATAAATTCATGTGGAACTACATCCAGTCACATGAACTATGGCATCAGGACCATGACAGTTATTAAAATAACGTAATTTAAAAACGTATTCTAAAATGCTCGTAACTTACGCTGTACAACGGAAAGTCCAAAATTCATTACAACTCTTACGTTAATGTTGCAAGTCAAGTTTACGTCGCAATACAGTGATTACTGATTATGTTAGTGCGCGTGTTTTAGTCCAGCTGTAATTCATACTGAAGGTGTATAATAAAATTAATTATGATAATTTATGATAAGCTAATAAGGAAACCTCATATTGAAACTGTTGCTACAACTCGAAATTAGTTCCGATTCGTTTAATGTGTTAGGTGTGACCCTATCGTTTGATTTTGTAGTGGAAATATCAGCATAGATAGTGGTTAGGTTGAAATGCTACCTGGACCTGAATATTCTTGTTATAGCATCAGGCAGCTGGAATTTAGTAATTATTAAAGTAATAAATAAGCTGCTTTCATAAGCGCCGTGTTAGTGACGACGTATATCGCTGTGTAAACTACTCCTAACATGGCTTCCGAAACGAAAAGTTTCTACCTTAGACTATTGAATACATTCGTTTTAAGTGAAGGATTTAATAGTTATTAGCAGAATATTCAACAGTAAGCAAAAAAAAAACACTTTTTTTTCATAGGCAACTATTTCACTGATTTCTACAGAAAGTTAAGATAAAAAACAAAAAAGGGTTTGTTATCTTCTATAAAGTTTTAAATTTTGTTAAAAATAATTTGTAATGTTACAGAGAATCTATAGCAGAAAAAAAAGAAACAGCAATAAACCGAACCGAGGTGGAAATGAAACTGTTTCATATTCGTCATGAACATACAAAAACGGCCTATTCGCGGACGACCATTTTGTCACTTTTAAGCTGGTATACTCTTAGTATTTAATATTTTTTTTCAAACTTTGATTTTTAACATATATTATGAAGCATATATTAGGTTTATGAACGGAATTACGGTGTCATACCTGAGGTGTTATGCCATTTCATGTATGCAACTGAAGAATTCTCTTCCTGAACTTAAGGTTAAGTACAGATTTATATTTCGTGCTTCCAAACTATTATTTGTCAAGTTTGTCGGTTTTATGGCTTTTAAACTAAACACAAACTTGCATATGTAAGAAGGTTTTTGCTTTTATTTCTGAAAAGTAGTGTTTGCGATATACGTAAAAAGCAAAGAGTAAACGTGGCACTGCTATCTACGAAGTAGGAAACTCTTTGTTGTTTACGAATTGATATTAATGGCAATTTCTAAAAGAACTATGCGTTTTTGCGGGATAAAATCTATCCTATCACACTTCGCACGCAATTAACTGACTTCATGCCAAATTTCATTTAAATATGTTGAGTTATTAAGGCGTGATTGATTCCTGAAGTACATCCAAACACACATCCGTACTTTCTCGTTTTCTCATTTATAGATATATAGATTGTCTGCAATTGTACCCTATTGGATCATGCAAAGCGTTAATGATTCAGTTTTGTAAGTTTCCATACAGCTTTAATTTTTTCTGCGATAATTCTCTTCCTTTCTTCAGTCCAATATATTATGTTTTCATATTTAGATTTAATTATATTTTGTTCTTCCCACCAACCAGAGATCAGTTAGGATATTTATCTATGCTTGGGTATTAGGTCTGAATCACTGCCCCTACTTTTCTTCTGTTTGAATTTAGCCCCACCATTTTCCTGGTAAACAGTATTTCTGTGAGACAGTCTCCAACATCACCCACCTCTCATAATGTTCTCCTGTTGACAAGGGGCTTGTCCCGAAATTTCTTTATCAGTTGCATTTTTGTCTTTTCTGTGTGTTCGCTTCCCACATCCATCATCTAAAGGTATGTAGTGATTCATTTCCCTATCCTAAGTTAGTTCCTATATATATGTTGACTCATTTAACTAGTGTGTGATTTTTTTTTTTTTCAGCTTCAAGATTTTGTTGATGACTTCAAGAAATCAAACTTGGAGATTGTTAAAGTATGTGAAAAGATTTGTGATACACCACTGATTAAAATTGAATCTCACAAAACGTTTGATTTAGAGGAGTTAAGGACTTACTTGAATGAATACAGGTACCACTTTGTTTCCATAATATTTACAGTATATGCCAGAATCTCTTGCAACTTCTGTTTTATTTCAGAAATGATTAGAGCTATGATAGTTTTATACAAACTATTTCTCATTTCCCAAAACAAACCTTTTCTTATTTTTCAATAGATTTTTTAATAGCATAATTAATGTATTTCATACACTCCAACTAATTCATTCCAGCTGATCCATTTGGTTATTGCTTTTTTATCCTGTAACATGTTGCTTTAAATTAAATATGTGGTAGAGGAACAGATGCGCCATATTAAATTATGAAATAATTCTAACAAATCAAAAACACACAGCTGGTTCAAATTTTTTATTTCAAGTTATCAAGTTTGTAACTGACAAATTCTTGTAGCATCCACCTCTAGCACCCAATGATAATTGCCATGAATCCAGTTACTTGCACTGGTCGTCGGAAAGACCAGCTAGTTCTCTGCTTCAACTACAAGTACTATATAGTGCCAGCTAAAGCTGCAAACCCTAGCATTCAATATCTACTAAGGTAAAAACTAAGAAAAGCTGCTTTACTTTGTTTGATTTTGCTGCAGTTTTGTTACCTTCCTATCCACCTTCCCAGGAATGATCCTTTGTACTACCATAGCTCATTGATGCTATTTTTACCCATTGTCACCATTCATGTTAGGAATGTGTGGTCCTGTCACTCTGAAATGCACTTTCTCGACTTGTCTCCCATGTTTTTAACACTTAACTACTGTTGTTTAAAATCTTTTCCTATATCCAATTTTTTTTTTTCCTGATTTGGTTTTAGCATCTCAAGCTCCCCATTTCACTATCATATTTTCCATGATTTGGATGCTAACAATTCGTTTTAATCCATATTCCTTCACACCTTTTCCACTTGTTCCCCATGTTTTTGTACATGTAACTTTTGCTTTTCCTGTTTGGATTTAGACGCTCACGCTCCCCATTTCAGTGACAAATTTCCCGCAACTTGGATGTTAATAATTCGATTTAATACATATTCCTTTGTATATTTTATCACTGCCCCCTCAGCTACCACTCTCGCCTCCTTCAGCATGCACATTTGCAATCATGTAAATTTTTTTATTGATTATTATTGTTCCATCCATTGACTGCTCTGCTTCATAGGCATCTTTTTCGAACCACATTGTCGGTGACACATTTACACTTGCAGTCAATCTTAACACTTCGCAGCCTCATTTATTCATTACTAGGTGGGGTACCCAGTTACGCTCAGGGAGTTGATGTGAGATTGTGTGGTAGTTGGAATAAAAGGATAAACTTTAATGTATAAGAGGTAATTTTTTTTATTGAAACATATTCTTACATTACTTGTTTATAAACATTTTTCATTTTATTATCCGGGGTATATATGAACAAATTTCTTAGTTGAAAGCAAGCTACGTATTTTGATGGTGACTTCTATCTGATATGCATTAAATCGACATTCGTGTTCTGCAGGTAGTCTTTTGTGGGCTTGAATTATAACTTTATAGTCATCAGAAATCATTCAGCCTAGTGCTGTTTTGAAGATCCCTTGAACATCTTGGATTATTGCTTGTCTCAATCCCTTGATATTTGTGAATCGTTGATCAATTTCTCTTTCTTAATTTACAATGAAGATACTTGCAGAAATTTGTGGTCTTTGTTGGGTAGTGCTAGTAATGATCCCATTTTGTGATAGCTTTGTCCTTGGACGGAGAAAACATAATCGATTTCATCTCTGTTATTGTTGACCAAAGTGACACCGAAAGAAGTCATTTGGAAGCAGGTGTTGTACGCTTTTATATTTTGAAGAAAGTGTTTAAACTCTGGTGTTTCCCCGGTCAAGTAGTGTAGAAATTCCTGTGGAGGTGCTTGCAGTGGTTGTAATCGGATATTTCCAGTCAGGCAACAGAATCCTGGTTTTTCTCCACTGAATTTTTTGGTCTTGCAAAATTGGCAGATGTTTTCCATTTTTTCTGATTACAACGTGTTTATATTTGTTATATTCTTTTTTTGGGTCGTAGTGGAATGCTTCATGTGTTAGGTTGTACTGTTTTCATTTACTCGTCTGTGCTGCTCATAGGGTAATATTTTCAAGGGTGACTTAAGTTTAATTATAAGATTTTGTTGCAATTCTTGATTCTTTAATTCATTCATTTCGTTGTTCTTTGGCTTCTCTGATTCTCATGGTGCTCATTCTTCTTCGTTGGGAACTTAAATGTACCTCAAGCTCTTATGCTGTTTTGTTTCTTTGCTGTTCCTTTTGTTTTCCCCGTTTTGCTTCAGTAATGGCAACATCTCCTCCTCTTTTAGGTTTGTGCATTGTGTAAAATATAAATCATATAAACTTTTTATTAATAAATATACTAAGTAGACAGTTTACACACTTTACTTTCGATTTATATTCAGTCACTGTATCACTTTAACGATTCACACTTCACTGTTTAGCCCTTATATCTTGAACATCATGTCCTTCAGGTAACAATGCAAACCTTCTTCAAAGTTTGCTTATATTCACTCACTGTACTACTTTGGAATTTTCCCTTATTTTTCAGCTCTTCCTTTCGTCACTGATAAGAAAGTGACCCGGATCTTGCTTTATATACCCTCACCAATGGGTAGTCCCACCCATACAAAAAAGGCTTTGAATGATCCACAATGTTCCAGAACATTCCACAACAATTTAAAGTGTTTGGGAATGTTCCACAATGATCTGTGATGTTCCGGGATAGTCCTGAACATTCCAGAATATCCCGGAACATTCTGGAATGTTGTAGAATGCTCTCGAATTCTCTAGAATGTTCTAGACTGTTCTAGAAATTTCTATAGGGTGAAACTTCCAACCCTTATATCTTCAACAGTATGCCCCTCAGGTAAAAATGGCAACCTTTTTCATCTATAAGGGATAGAGAGCTACTACATCATATAACTCCCTTGATCATCCCAGGACTCGTTTTTGAGTTTCATTGGCACGCACATTGCACACTTACTTTTATAATATTTATTGATTATTATTATTATTTATTCTTTTCCAAAATCTTTCCTACCAACATTCCTTATTGATAAATACAGTCTCATATGCTTTTCCTAAAATCATCTCTCTGCTTGAACATTGCTCCAGATGGTTTCACCATCAAACTGCCAGTATTTGGGTGCCCCCCACAAGTTCACCCTACCCTACATGCCTTCAGCTACAAACCGTCTTTGACCCTAACCCCCCTTGTCCTGCAACAGTACATTGATCTGGTAAACCAACACTCCAGACACCTCATTTCCCTTCACAAAATACTCCTGCTCTCATACTCGCAAGTAAGCCCACTTATACATCAGATTCTACAACAATGCCCAGAACCATCTGCACAAGTTGCCCACATTACTGAAGTCCCATCTTGCAGTGGGACTGTTTCTTTCCTGCCAGCCACTCATCCACAAATGAAAACCTCAGCCTCCCCTGATTTCCTCAAAACCTCCCATTGCCCAACTGCTCAACATACCTCAACCTCCTCCTTTGAAACCCACACCTCACTCTCTGCACTCCTGCTCTACTTCCAAGCCTAAACTGTCAGTCATGAACCACTGTGCGAATCCTAACTCCCTGTTCTCTCCAAAGGCCTTACCTTTTCACCTACCCTTACATTTGACCATGCTTTCCTAGTTCTTTCTTTCATTCTGCCGAACACTCCGCTGGCGGTATCACTTTGCCACTCATGGGAGTGATTCTGGGTCTCAATCTTACCTGGATCCCACTTTCCAATAATTCAAACCATTATCCACACTTGACACATCACTTCTTACCCAGAACCATCTCATGCAATTTTTTGAGGAATTCTTATTCGCCGTTTGGCTTCTGCTAGTTTTGTGAAACCCTTGGAAAATACTAGCAGTCTTGGCGCAGCTGTAACCTGTGCCAGAAAACAAGTTTTGATTAACCTGGACATTATCATTCTACCCGTGGACAAGGGCTCAACCACAGTAATTATGAATCACTGTTACTATGTGCCTGAGCCCTTTGTCAGTTATCAAATGCCAATACTTACTGCTGGCTCACTGAAGATCCCACACCTGCTGTCAATAAAAAATACAGGATTATGTACACTTCAATGGGCTCCTCCTAGGTCTCATCCCACAGTCAGTCTCTTATTACTTATCAGTACCTGGGTGACCGATCTTCGCTCGGTATCTTTCGATTTGTGTTCAGTGTCCAAGATTTGGAGTAAAGTTTGATTAAAGTATAAGGCTTGAAGGCTTCCTAGGCGTTTTGAGGTGCACAGTTAACCAAAGAGAAGTTTAACTAACATCAGTAGGCTTACTGGTACCTGAACCTTCTACGTAATGAGGTTAGAGCCGTTTTCGAGAAACCAAATACAAAAGTTGCTCCTTTTTTTTTTTTTTTTTTTTTTAAAAAAAAAAAAATCGTGTTAAAAACTTGAAAATCAAAACGTTATCTACATGTGAAATTTCATCCAAATCGCTAGATCCATTTGCGAGACGGCCTCACAAATTGCTTTAAAAAAAAAAAAAAAAAAAAAAAAAAAAAAAAAACTATTAATATGTTAAACAGAAATTTTAATGACAGTTTGGTATTAATTAATGGTGCGAGATTTGTGGTAATTCAAAGGATTCTACGATAACCCTTGATGATGGATTCTTATGTAACTCGACGAGAAAAATTGAAGGTAAAAAATATATTTTTTTAAATATTTCGCTTAGTTCTCGAGATATCTTATCTCAAAATTGACGTGGTTGGTTGATATGCGACCTGAACCAGAAGACAAATTTCGCCATAGCCAAATTTGATGAATTCGTATGAAACTCGTCGAGACAAATCGAAAATAAGGAATTTATTTTTCTGATATCTCACTTAGTTCTGGGGTATTATATCTCAAAAGTGAAGAGGTTAGGATTAGATCCGTCCTGGACCAGAAAAAAATCCACCAAAAGCACTATGTCTATATGGTGGAAATGTACTTTCAATGTTTTATTTTGTACCTAGTGGTTTTTGTTAGGTTGAAATACGGCCTGGACCAAAAGAAACGTCGCCCAATGCACAAGGAACTATACCTATAACTGATTTTTGACATGCTATATCTCGAAAACCAAGAAAATTTATTATTTATTTTCGATATGTTTCATCGAGTACTATGAGAATTCATCATAAGGTTGTGACGTCAATAGAACATCATCTGTGCTATATTTATTCACTCCGATAAAACTATGCTCATACCTCGCAGTAATCTCACATCTTCTGATCAGCATTTCAAAATGATAATAAAACAATTCCCATAAGAAGTAACCTTCCTTATAAACAATAAAGCACAAAGTCAGACGATTCAAAAGGCAAGATTCTATTTATCAGAACCCGTTATTATCAAACTCTACTCGAAATCTTGCATATTGAACAGAAATCGAAAGATGTTTTATAATTAAGGTGGTAGTATTTAATGGCTAACTAACAACCACTATTTATAGTCAAAAAGTAAACGATGATTACTTTATAACTGGTACCGGTAATATTAATTTCAAAGAAGTTTCTGTAAAGTTATCACCTCTGATAAAACCATTGATAAATTTTTAATTATCTTTCTTTTTAAATGTTTTACAATTGAACTTGCAGTGCTAATATTTCCACGGGTCAGCCAGTATACAAGAACTGTTCGTTTACTTATTCATTGGAATCAAATAAATCTATTTGTAGACTTTCTGGTACCTGAATTGTCTACGAGATGGCGCTAGTGCCGTTTTCGATATACAGAGTGACAAAATTGTTCATATTTTGTAAACTCGCTTTTTAGTAGGGAAGACAACTATTCAGGTAATCTTAAAAGTCAAAACATTATCTAAATACCAAATTTCATCCAAATCGTCACAGCCGTTTCCGAAATCCGAAATATATATATATATATATATACAAGAATTGCTCGTTTAAAGATATAAGATAATGAGTGTCACCTACCCTTTACCTCATTCCCAAAATCCGTAAGCCTTGCCCCATTGTTGTGGCTTATGGATCTCCTACTGAATGTATCTCTGCATTGGTGTACTGTCTAACAGCTACCCTCCAATATCAAGGGCACACAACACTTCCTTTTACGTCTTACCACCAGGTCCACACCACTTCTTTCCATTTCCATACTGGTAACCATTGCTGTCACATCACTGTACACATACATTCCATATTGCCATGGCCTTAGTGGCACGGAACAATTTCTGGATAAGCGCCCTCTGTCCCTGCTTATCTTTCTTCACCACCTTGGCTGAACTGATACTTAGTGACAACTATTTCTCCTTTGAAGGCAATATCTACTACCAAACCCGTAGCACTGCCAAGGGCACTCGCATGGCCCCCTCTTATGCTAACCTCTTCAGAGCCACCTGGAACAGAAATTTTGGAGAATGTCCCTCTAAAAACCTTCCTGTGGCTTAGGTTCATAGATGATATTTTTATGATCGGGGCAAATGGAAAAAAACACCCTTCTAAATTTTCTGGATGATCTTTACACCTTTAACTGAATTTTGCATGGATTACTTTCACACCCAGGCCACAGTCTTGTATGTGGATCTGTCCCTCTCCAATGACCACCTCAGTCCCTCATCCCACACCAAATCCACCAACTTACAGCAGTAAACTCCATTTTGACAGTTGGCATCCGTATAATACCACACGTTCCCTCCCCTACAGTTTTGGCATTCGAGGCAGTCGCATATGCTCCAGCCAGAAATTCCTGATGGAGTATTCAAACAACATCTCACAAGCATTTATATCCAGCATCTATCCCCCAGCTTTGGTTTACAAGAAACTTTCACGAGCCACATCGCAAGCTGCTCAGCCTATTTACTACACCAAATGCCAAAAAACCAACCATAGTCCAGTTGTGGATACACAATACTTCCCTAGCCTTGAATCCATCAATAGAATCCTTCAGCAGGAATATGATTTCCTACTAACCTGCCCAGAAATGAGATTCTTGCTTCCTAAAATCCCTGCTTTCCCATCCAGAACTGGTTATAATTATAAATAACTCAGTTCTTTTGCTTTCAACAGATTTACATTTATTGTACACAACTCATATTCCTCTAGGAACTACATCGGACTTATAGTATTCGAAGAATGCAAGGTTCTTCAGCAATGAAATGGTTTCAAAGCAACCGATCAGTCTTTATGTCCGCTAACCTCTAGCTATCTCGTGATTTCTTATCATCATGACAACTTACATTTCTTTGCTATAGGAGTAAATATATTGATTTTTGCTTAATCTCATGGCACAAAAATATGGTTTTCTTATGAAATGTTTCTGTTCTGTCACAGCCTCCCAACCTCAGCCAATTCTTAGTCCACAGACACAGTTTTCCTCATCCCATCAGACAGCCCCAAGGCTCTTTCCCACGCAATAGACCACATTGTATGATGTGCGTCATACACCATGCCTCAACAATTTTCACCAACCTATCACTGGAGAGAGCTTTGAAACCTCCCATGTAATATACCAGCTAACCTGCAAGCGCTGCCTGGCTTCCTATATAGGTTTGACTACCAATCCATTAGCCATGAGAATGAATGGAAGACAGTATTCACATGTAATCCAGTAGCTGTCTATGCCATCTCCAATTACATCAATAATTTAATTGTTGTTTCACAGTCTGTGTTATCAGAGTCCTCCCCAACAACAGCAGGTCCTTCGAAACTCAGAAGGTGGCAGCTTGCCTACCAATACAAACTGGGCACAAGGCAACCTCCTGGTCTCAATTTGAGATAATACCCAGTCAGTACTTTTCCTTCCCTTTGTCCTCTCCTTGCTTCCATCTCCACTGTCTAAATTGAACCACCACATACCAGAGGTGATGTTTAACTCCATAGATTATTTTATTTTATTTTTATCTTATTTTTTTCTTCCTTTTTCGATTATATTTTGTTTACTTATTTACTTTTGCTTACTAATAATTATGTTGTGAAGATTTTACTGTATTATTCTGCTCTTTTTGCAATATTTTTCATTGCTCAGGTACTAGCTCTAGTTCACTATCCCCCTCTCCTTGTCCTTTGTTTGAATTTACTCCTACCATGTTGCTGACTAACAGTCATATGTGAGACGGTCTCCTACACCACCCACCCTCCATAATATTCTCGTGTTGACAAAGGGCCAAGACCCGAAATATTCGATGTTATTCATGTTCTTGTCTTTTTTATGTTTTCACACCATGCAACCATCATCTAAGGTAAATGGTGGTTCATTTCACTATCCTATTTTGTAATTTCTATTCGCTACTTAGCACCTATTATTTCATATACAATTTCAGTTAATGCACACTTAGTTCGACCCAAACACTATGACTATTAGTTGCCTGCATGTGCAGTAATGTTAATGTATAGAATATTTAAAATACAGAAATAATTAAGTGATGGAAATAAATATCCACATGTCATTGTGTCTTGTGTACCTTATTTTAGCTGTGTGCAAGTAGAATTCATATTAAGCTACTAAGCTCGGCTTAACAACCCTTTCCTCCCACCCCTACAGCCCAGTGTAGATTTTTACCTAATCTTTTCCCCTCCCCCCCTTTCCCCTTGACCGAGCCACATAGCTTATAGATGCTCCCTATCTACAAAGTAAATTTATAGTTCAAAAGGAACTAGAATTTAAATGGAAATTTTGTACAGTAAAAGATTCATTGGAAATTTAATCGTTTGGGAAGGAATTATAAATTAGGTGAAAATTTGATAAATGACCATTTTTTTAAATTCTTATGGCTAAACCATTGTTTTTTAAAAATATAATCATACTAACATATAATGCTTGAAATAAATTAACACTTCTTGTATCAAAATTTAATTAGGATAGGAGTAAATTTTGATATACAGCTTGCTAGTGACATCAGAGAATTACTTTGCAAAAGTAAAAATATCCATAAATAATTAATTTTCTTGAGAAAGTATAAATTAGGTCATGAATGGCCATTTTTGAGTAATGTTATTTTAGACAGAGGATTGCAGTGTGTCAGTTCATGGTGAGAGAGTAAAGCATGCACAGTGCTGGTCAGCCACATGTAGATGTCAACTGAAGTGATTCCATTTTAGTCTTTCAAACAAACTTCAACTACAACAGACTTCTAAAGCATTGCATAAACTGATTGAACCATTTTATTCACTTTTATTGAAAGGTTTCCTGATGCAACAATTGTCACTAATCAGTGAGAGTTGAAATTATTGAGTGGCTGTAAGTAACCCACTGTTGAATCTGATAAACTTTCATTGTCAAGATGGTGTAGATTCCTGATACCAGCATTTAACTTCATACCATTTCACAATAAATGGAGTGAAACTTATTTCCTTGTGGAAAGTCATTGAAAACTGATTCTATCTCTATTGTTTATCCTTACAGTAATCAACCCATTTAGCAGCATGCTCAAAGGAGCTAGTGACCATTTAAGTGGAAAGAACTATTGCATTAAAACTATATATATTTTGCGTGTCCCGTACTGAAGATCTACTGCCAATAGCTCAAATAAAATACTTGAACTATTGAACCAGCATACTCACCTTTAAGCGACAAAATCCAACATCTTTCATTGAAATATTGTGGCTGGTTTAAAGATATAGGATATGATGTTCTGTAATAGGACCTAAAAGATAGCAAGAATGCCAGTATTATTGGCAAAGGTGTGAAAAATGTTGTGGGAAGTATGGAATATGTATGTGATAGGTTCATAATGCTGATATTAAAGGATAAAAGAAATAAGACACGTGTATGCCCCAAAATAATATGCATAAAATTATTATTATTATTATTACTCCGCGATTCACTAAAAGTGTGTGGTGGAGGGTGCATTGCACCTATCCGAAAGGGTAATAGTTTGGAAGGGATATACAGAATATGGCAGAAGGCGCCCATGGGCTATAACTCCTTCAAATCGCACTTATGCTTTCCCTACAACTATATATACCTGTCACGAACCGGGCGGCTCTTCTTTGGACCGTCTCTAATGACTCCATTAACCCCTTTTGATGGGGACCCCATACAGAACAACAATATTCTAAGTGAGGATGCACTAGTGACTTGTATACAATTGATTTAACTTCCGAAGTACATTGATTTATATTTGTCTAGATATGCCATAACCATGAAGTTTCCTAAGTAAACTAGTGTGAGGCACAGTGTCAAAAGCTTTTTTAAAATCTAATAGAACTAAATTAACCTGGGTTTGCTCATCTATAATAAGGCACAAGTCGTGAATTAGAAGTGCAAGTTGTGTTTCGCAGCATCGGCTTTTTCTGAAGCCATGGTGAGTTGGGTTTAAAAGCTCACCTTCATCCAAGAACCGCATGACATTTGAATAGATGATGTGTTCTAAAATCCTCCAATATATTGAGGATAACGAGATCGGCGTATAATTCTAAGGATCATTAACATTCCCATTTTTAAACACTGGACTTACAATAGCGGTCTTCCATTCAGCTGGTATTTTTCCTTGATAAAAGGAGACGGTATATATTTCATCAAATACGGTGCAATTTCCTTTGCGTACCTTGAGTAGAATCTTGTAGGAATACCGTCTGGTCCGGGAGCCTTATTGGTGTTTACATTCATAAGCAGTTTAGTTATTCCCTCAACATCAATAACGAGATCATTCATAATTTTGTCAGTACGATTGTTAAATATCAGAATCTCTTCTGAGTTTTCTATCATGAAAGCTTTTTTAAGTATATCATTCAAAATTTCTGCTTCCGCTATGCTTGTTTCTGATAATTCACCATTTTCCTTAATCAGCGACGGCATAACCTTATGAGAGCCTCTTATTACTTTGATATACGACCAGAACTTTTTTGGATTAGTAATCAGATCTTCGGATAAATTCCTGTCTTGGAATTCTTTAAACACATTGCCTTACGCACTTCCGCTTGCAACTGGACTAATTTAGCGCGGTTAGATGAGTCCCCCGATTTCTTCACTGTGGCATGTAAACGCCTTTGTCTCCTGAGCAAACGTTTCACTTCCCTATTGAACCAAGGGAAGTTCTTACTGACCTTAATACACTTCTTAGGAACAAACTGATTTAAACCAGTCCATATTAGTTCTTTTAAATTAAACCAAAGTTCCTCAACATTTGTATTTAACGTGTATGTTTCAAAATTTTTCGCAAAGTGATCAACCATACCTGCATCATTTGCCTTATCGAAGCACTATACGAGTTTGTCTTTGTTATGCTTCAAATTCAGACCAGATTTTAAAGTTACCACAACCGCCTTGTGATCACTGAAACCGTCTTCTGTACAAACTGAATCTATAGAGAGATTTTAAGGCAAAAGTTGGGGAAAAAATGGGCATGTAAATGTAAATTAACAAGGGAAAGGATTATTAAATGTGTGTGAGTAATGGCTTCAGGATTAGGAATAGATGAAATGAAAAAGAGAAATGCTTTATAGACACTTACTATATAATTTCCTAAGTTCACTCGCTCACTCAGTCACTCACCTCAATAGCTATTGGCTGGAGAACAGTGATGTCACGCGCCAACTGTCGCCCACAAGTTAACGGCAACCAGAAATATCATTAGAAGAAATTCAAGGTTATGTCCACAATTTAATAGCTAAGCAACTGCTACAAAAGTAATTGTCATAATACATTCATTAAGTTTGCTTTTTCTTAACATTTTAAAACTAAAAAATATGAATAAACATTAGTGCTGAAAAAATGTGGAACTGATTTTCAGTAATATGTCACAAATAATAATAATAATAATAATAAATCCTTGAAAAACTGTAAAATTTTAAATAACTTATGGTTTCTGCTATAATCATGAATGCCAATTCTCATTCCGGCCTAGGTTAAATTTCAATTTAATTAAAACTATCGCTATTGCTGCTGCTTGATGAAAGTTTATGCATTATGGTTTATTTGCTTTTTTACATATTTTACGGAACACTTTTGTTAATGTTCTTATTTCATGTTCATTGTACGTCAGTTATTAGGTTATTCAAGGTGGAGATCAGACCAAACGTGTTACCGAATTGAGTATTCTGTTAATTTATTTCTTCAGAGTTGCTCAACTATTTAATAATCTGGAATCTGTATCAAGTTCTCTGGCCGTTACTGACACTATGACCTAAGATTACATTATGATTACTATCCCAGTTTCAATAAATAAAAACAATGTGATGCTTTTGAAGCAATTGTGCATTCCCTTTAATCAGAAATTCTTCAAATTTTGCATAGTGAACATTTAGGGTCACATAGTTGTCAAGTTTATATTTTAGTAAGTTCAAGTCTACCAACCACGAACTATGAAACAATTGCATGATAGTGTGATTGTCTCTGTCCATGTTTCATTCATATATTAATACTTTTGATTTCTTTAAGCTCAAGAGATTTTATTCACCCTACAGGTCAAATTCCTATTTGGACAGATAACATTAACCTGTCATAATTTTTGACCCATAAAACTGGAACTATTCTAGACCCATGATGATATGCAAAAAAACGGTCACGGGCTTACACTAGTAACAAATAATTGGGATGGAATGAGGGTAACAGTAGTAGACTATATTATTGTTGGAAGAGTGATTAATTAATGGAAATGACAGTCACTTGTACTAGCAGACAGAATATGAAAGGATATTGAGTTGGGCAAAAAAATGTGTTAGGATTTTGTGTAGTTTTCTCGAAGAGGAAATAAAAGAAATGGACATGTCCTTTAGACAGAGAAAAATATGAAAAGTAGGGAGGAGCAAATTAATTGGTGGAATGAAAGGATTGTTAAAGCAGCTATTCAAAAGAATCATGCATGGAGAAAATGTTTTAAGAGTAAGAATGATGATGATAAGGAAGAATACACCAGAAATTTTTTTATTGTTTGAGAGAAATATAAGAGGAAACCACCGATAAATTTTCTCAGAAGTAGGGAGACAAACCGAAGAAGTGACAAGTGGTAATGAGGGTAACAATGATGGAAAAATTTGAACAGATTAGTATAATCTGCTAGGATTGCTATGAATACTTTCTGATTAAGGACTTTATAGAAATTCAAAGAAAGGAAAATTATGAGATACAAAAAAAAACAAAAAAAAAAAAAAAAAAATCTATGGTGGAATGAAGTGAAGAAAGTGGTGAGATGTATGGCAAGTACAAAAGAAATTGGAAACAATGATGTTGTCATCCTGAATAGGATAAATTTATCATGGAAGGACACTGAGTGAAGAACAGTAC
Source organism: Vandiemenella viatica (assembly GCA_031002005.1). Taxonomy (NCBI): domain Eukaryota; kingdom Metazoa; phylum Arthropoda; class Insecta; order Orthoptera; family Morabidae; genus Vandiemenella; species Vandiemenella viatica. Next base: position 164,483,403 of record CM061919.1, on the reverse strand, counting down.
ATGCAATAAATCTGATTTTTGCAGCAAGGCAGCTACATGAAAAGAAGTTTGACTATGGAGAAAGAATGACTTTGCTGTACATTGGCTTTGAGAAGACACATGATTGAGTAGAACGGGAATCTGTATGAGAAAACTTGGTGCAGCTTGAGTAGAATAGGAGTATTTGTGGAGCATTTCACAAGGAAGGTCGGAAATATTTACTGGTTTGATGTAACAACATGTTTAAAACAAAAAATATTTATTATTTCCAATTTTGTTGAATATACTACATAACGGTTTGTGACGAAGTTACAGAAGAATTTCTAAGCTGAAGCTGTCAGAATGATATCTGCATATGATATGATGATTTCAGGGGAATCAATCTAAAAGGTGAATGAATGTTTATAGTATTTGGACTGACAGATAAAAATCATTGTCATGGAAATAATTAGCTAAAAGACTGTGGGTGAGCTAGTACTGAAGGTTGTGGAGAAATTTTAATATTTGGTTGCAAGTATGATAGAAGAACAGAAAATGAGATAGGAGTAGGCTGCAAAAAAAGAAGAAATTTTAACCAGGAAGATTGATTGTATAGGCCTACAGAAATACAAAAAGGTCGAAGTTTAAATCTCAGGTATTACATTGTCATAAAATGTATGCAATGGCAACATTGGCCATGATTGAAAGCAGCTGTAGTATAATATAAGCTGAAGAGAAACAGGAAGGGTTATACTAAGCAATAAGGCTATAAGGAAGGAAATGGGAGTGTAGATTCTATGTAAGAGAAAAAGAAATTGCAAGACTTAGGAAAATGTCCTGGCCATATTCAAGATGGAGGAATGGTGTTTAGCGAGAAATTGAAGTTAGAGTTAATTGCTGGGGCAACATAGTAGAAGGGGAGCTTTGGATGGACAGAGGAAGATGTAGAGGCTTAGTTAATACATAGATTCAGTGAATTGTAGCAGGAATATGTATGTGTGTATACTGAAATGTACTGTTCTGATTGCTCTACCTAATGAAGTGTGCCCATGCCTTAGCAAGTTTGTATAAGTTTCAATGTTTTCAACTAATTAAGCCATTAGAATTTACTTATTACCAGCAAAATTAAATCTGTGACGGAGATATAACAGAAGGTAAATATTGTCTACAGTTAACAAAATTATGTTGCATTATAGCAATCGAGTAGGAAAAAAAATGGTGTGAGGTGATATTTGTATGGAAAGGAAACGTAAAATATATCCAAAACCCACCAAAGTTGAAGGGAGGAGTGCAGCAGCAATAAACAACATTCCACAAACACAAAAAGCACTGTTTTGGGATATACCCTTTCTTCAAGAAAAAAGAATCATAAAACAGGTGTCACATGGGCACCTAAGGATAACACCACCACATGAATGATAGTTTTGACTGTTATGATCAGACTGTAGGTGGTGGGGAAGGTGGAGGAGGTGGGCCAATAGTAGCATCAGTATAAATGTTAATTGCAGAAAGAAATTAATCTTCAGTGTTGGTATTTGTACTCTAGTATCTTTTTTAGGCTGCGGAGCCTGTGAAGGTGATGTGGGTAAGGTAGATGGGAGAATTTGACACTTTTCAGGCAAATATCTAAAAAAGTCGTAGTGATGACAAAGGATCTGGTTGAGGGATTCTGGTCCAGTGTGTGAGAAATACAGGATTATGGTTAGTTTTGGGTTTTGTTTTGGTGAGTTGGATAATTTTTAGGTTGGATTATTTGTTTGTGGACCAGTGCTGGTGAATACTCTCTGGATATAAGGGCTTGTGTCAAGTTGTGGGAATATCAGGTAAAGGATTCTTAGTTGTAGCAAATGTGTCTGCGTTGGGTATCTAGGTTGTAGAGGACGCTTTTTTTTTTTTTTTTTTTTTTTTTTTTTTTTTTTTTTTTTTTTTTTTTGTGTGTGTGTGTGTGTGTGTTTTGGATGGCAGCTATCAAAGTGAGGATAGGTTTGTGGATTTGATGTGTACAGAGGTGTGTTAGTGACCATTATATACAGATATGTCTGCATCAAGGATGGTGATAGGGGTGTCAGAGAATTTAGGAGTTTGAGGAGTAGATTTATACAATAGGTTCAGATCATAAAGATGTCAACTATATAGCTGAACCACAAGATTGAATGGAAGGTCACCTTTTTAAGAAAAGATCCCTAATCTGTCTAAGATAAGGTTCATTTGTGCTCATGTGATCTTTTTCTTTTGGTATGCTCTTGCATGCAGTTTTGGTATATTTCACCTTCCCTTTCAATATAAATATGTTATATTTCACTATTCTAAGCTAACTTAACTGTTTTATCTTTACATTCATCATTTTCGTTTAATCTTTCATACATGATGATATTCTTTTCAATGGCGATTTAAATACCTCGACTTCTCTTGTGTTCAACCAATTTAGTGCATTAATCCAGTATAAGTTCTTTGTTGTTGCTTGACAGTGCCAGCATTAGATATCAGGAAATTTTTGTGAGATATGTTGTTGTATCTTTAACTTCCTGTTATTACTAAAGGTGGATTTTTTTTTTTTTTTTTTTAATTTACATGGATAGTAAAAATGTAATTACCTTTTTTGTCAGGGAATTTTTTCCCTTCATTTCAGTGTACTGAAGTTTATATGCACCTTGTTACCTTGGCATTAAATGCTCCTTTAATCTTTTTTTTTAGACCTTACATGTATTTATGAAATTAATGTCTTCAGGGATCAAGAAATGGCATGTATTGGCAAGTACTATCAGGAAATACGACAATACATTAAAATTGTTTATGAAGGATTTGCTGATTACATTGATATGGTAAGCATAAGAAAAAGAGAAATAATCCAATTGTAATGCTAATATTTGTTTTAGCCAACTCTTTGCCTTACAAGTATGAAAACATTTAACATCCAGGAATATGCATACCAGCATGATTGCAGATTTTAAGTAGTTTTCCGCAATGACCTAGGCAAATGCTGGAATCTCATTAACTACACGTTTCACAAACAAAAATACATTTTCTTGGAAAACATAGTTACCTTAATCACAGACAGATATTCAACACTCAAGCTCCCCCATTGCTCCAGGGACTGACAACCCCTGGTTATAACTACAGCAGCAACTTTGGACAAATTTTCAGTTATAAGCCAAGATGTAAATCAAGGCTTTGTGGGATCTATATCATTCACAAATAATGTATTAAACACAATCCGCAATTGTGGCTGTGCACATTAAGGCATCTCTACACTGGATCGACAAGATGTAACCAGGATTTAATCCTTGTCCCTTTTTATCTGAGTGTGGATATTAGGCAGTTTCCCTGCAGTTATTAAGACAAATGACACATGAAGTACACATTTGACATTAAATTTCACTTATTACACATGGAACATAGTTATCCTTTTTGCACAAAGATTGCAACACAACATTCCTCTTGATCTGACAAATCTGGTGCTGTCACGGCTAGGGCACATGTCCTCCCACTATCATAATTACACACCAGATACCAGTGCTTAGCAGTCAGTTTCTGATGGTTCACCAGGGCTGATACAATAAGTAAAAAATATATAAAATACGTATTTTACAAAAATTGTGGTTAAAATGTTTTGCAAAAACAATATAATTAATTCTATCACCAAAGTTTTTGAATTAAGAAATGAAAGTGATGATATTGTTTTATAAATGCTGGTATTTAATTGTACAGTGAAAACAGTGTAGCTATTGACACATAGTCACTAGATAGAGTACGATGCACAGTGTAATTTCTCTATTCTCCTCAGTGTTCAAACTATTCCCTTAGCCATTTATGTTTCATTTGTTAAAAGACTACTACTAAATAATTTTCACATGTATGATTTGTAGTACAGTATTCTTTTGTGTGCTTTAATCAATTTTCTTTAAAGTTTTTTGTATAATATTTATGTATAATTTCAACTGGTATAAAATTAATAAATTAAATTTCATACACATAATTTAATTCTTAATACTAATAATACTTATGGCCAGTTTTATTAAAATACCTTATCATTGATTCTATTTCTCTGTGAATTTTTAATCATAAAAGCTAATGATTTGCAACCTCTTCTTATCATTAATTTATTTATCAGCTTATATTTTCTTATTTTGCTCATATCTATTACTTTAAGCTTTCATATGGAAAGGACAGATGAAATACACCAAAACACTCACCAAAGATGAAGGGAGGAGGACAGTAGCAACACAAAACAACACAGAAAATACAATGTTTAGGGTTAAACCCTTTGTCAAGTTAAAAGAACTAAGTGGCTGAGCTTGCGCAAGCCTTGCAGTCGACACAACCACTGATAGATTCTATGTAGCCTAAGGAAGTTAGGGAATTGGTCATTATTTGGATATGTATGGTCTTGTAATACAAGGCTCATATTGTGGCTATTAATATTTGGAGCTGGTGGGAGTTATGAGATTGCTGAGGTTGCAGAGAAACAGTTAGACTTATTTCCAGTAAACCATCAAAATTGTTTAGCAGCTGATGTGATAATGGGGATAGATTATGAGTTGTTAAAAGTTGAAGAAAATGCTGGATTTGAGTGAGAGTGATTTGAATGAGAGTGGAAGAAAATGTAGCAGTAGTACCTTGAAGGGAAAACTTAACCATTGCCATAAACTATGGAATTATTTGTTGAGGGATATTCTGATGTCTGAATCAGTACTGTGTAACAAATTGTGAGTAATGTGGCTAATCAAATAGATAACAATGACTTCATCTGAAAGTTTTCATTTTTTGGGTAATCAAGTCAGGTTGTGCAGTAAAATAGCGAGTTAGATGGTGATAAATTTTCTTCAAAGACTGAAAGAATTTAAAGTAAAATTTTTTGTAACCCTGGTGGTAGTGAGGGTGGTGATTAACAGTTATGTGTCACTATAGCATACACTGCTAGCTTTACTTCAGGTATCTTATTCTGTACTAATTGTTGCCAGCAGATTTTTTTTTTCACATGGACTTTAGGTTTTTAAGTAATTGACAGCTTATGAGTTGTTGGTAATATAATTGATATTGTTAATAGGTGTGTGTACTGTTTGACATAAATAGCAACTAACATGATATAATATGTGGTCGCAAATTACAGTGAAACTTATCATGGTAACTGGTTGGTAAGAAAATAACTGGTTATTAGATGCTGGTAACAAGTGTATACACTGTTCCACATAATAAGTATTAATTAACTCAGGATTGTATGTGTAGATTACAGGAGATATTGGTTATACTAATGGGTTGTAGCTAACTTGTCAATATATAATAATATTATCGATTAAATAGTAATATTGACATTAAAAATAAGTGTATGTACTGTTCCACATCCCCGAGATTATTCTCACATGGGATCAAAGTGAACATATCTATCTATCTTAATAGAACTATGTGAAAAAGAACAATAAGTTAAGTTCCATTTACATGTTTTGCAGTCAAAGTAGAAAGTGGAAAAGGGGGGGGGGGGAGGTATAATAGGGAACAGCAAAATACTCTTAAGAAATTTCTTTGTAAAAAAAGTTTTCAGCTTTTCTATTAGATACAGATACAGGTTGACTGTGTGAGAGGAAACAATTTACATCTGATTTAATTGCTTTCCAAGGAAATCACTTTGAGATTAGCTTAATAAGTACACTGACATTAATTCTGATTGACTCTGGCAGTGTTCGAAGACTTTAGATGTTCTGCCACACAGTTTCTAAAGTGTTTGCTGAAGTATATCCCAAATCATTTCCATCAAATTTACAAAAAAATTATTGTTGATATCAGTTGCTTTCTTGATCTATTATAGATTTCAGATGCAAGGAAAGATGAATCAGATTCTCTACTCAAGTTAGCAGCAACAAAATTTCGACCTTCTTATTTTCGGTTAATGAACTGTCAGTTATGTCACAAATCCAGAAGAATCAGAATGCAGACATATGAGTTAAACTCACCTTTGTCTCATAACTGTAAAGTGCTCCTTGGGCAATGATGCCCTGATGATAATGGTGAATCATTTATCTACCAGGTCTCCATTTTTTAATTTGCACAAATATACCATTCGTCCAGTCTTTAGGGATTTACTCTCGCTCTACCGTCAGAACCCTATCGAACAATACATTCCCATAATACCAGGTAATCCTGAAGTCTTTTGATTTCTCATAGACACATAATGCATTATAACCCTTCATATCCACTAAAGCATTTTCATCCACAGTATGATATGATCAAACAACTGACCATTTTTAGTTATGAGTACTATTTCAGGAAAAATGTTTATGGCATATTAGATATGAAAAGCAACTTTAGCAAGACCTGTGTCAAGACAAGAATCCATAGGGATAAACAACAATGCTTGTAACCTATCTGTTAAATTTTGTAACTGCGTAGCAAAATTTTGCTCTCAGAACCATGAGTTAGATTGGATAGAATATTAGTACATTTCATTTTTAAAGTAATTTTCTATGTTTATTCAAGTTAGAAAGCAGTTTTACAGTTTTCAAGATAGTATTTTCAATATTTTCAATTTCATCAGTTTTCGGCATTCGCTTGAAGTGGAAGTTTCTATCTAAATTATTTATTTTCAGCTAAAGTATTAAAGTTAGGATATTTTTCATGATAACTAAATTTAACGTTTATTTAAAGATCTAGCGATTTGTAAAGTTTCAGAAAGATCAAATTATTTTTAATATCAAGGTCAGATTAGCAAATGTTAGGACTTCAGACGTGTGATTTCATATCTGATCAGCCACCCCTGGGAACGAGGAAGTAGATACATTCATCTACATCTACATATATACTCTGCAATTCACAAAATTGTGGGTGGCAGAGGGTGCTCAGCACCAAAGCTAATCTCTTTGCTGTGCATTCCAATCCCTAATGGTACGAGGGAAAAAAGAATTCATATAAGAATCAGTCCGGCACCTTATTTCTCTAATTTTATCTTTCCTGTCCTTCCGACTCAAATAGGTTGGTGGAAGAAGTATTTCACTACACTCATGAGTGAAAGTTGGAGTATGCATGTTTTCCAATAAGTTTAAACGAAACGTGTGTCGTCTATCTACCAGAGACTCCCAACCTAATCTACTAATCAGTTCTGTGACGCTTTCATAAGGACTGTAGCAAGCGGTCACGAATCGAGCGGCTCTTCTCTGTACTTTCTCTATACTTTCGATCAATCCCTTACGAAACGGGTCCCAAATGGCACAACAATAATCCAAATGTGGACGCAAAAGAGATTTGTACGCTATCTCCTTTGTTTGTTCATTACAATTTTTCAAGATTCTACCTATGAATCGCAGCCTAGAATTTGCTCTACCTACTAAAGAATTAATGTGTATGTCCCATTTCATGTTCCTTTGTACTGTTACTCCCAAATATTTAATAGAATCGACCATATCAATAACTGTATTGTTTAACTCGTATTTCTGAACAATCGGATTCTTTTTGTTAGTTATGCTCATTGTCTTGCACTTTTTACAGTTTAGAGTAAGTTGCCACTCAGCGCACCAAGCCAAAATAACATCCAGATCGCGCTGAATTTCTAAGCAATCGGCCAAAGTTCTTACTTCCCTATAAATAACCGCATCATCAGCAAACAATCTAAAAATGCTTTTCACTTTGTCTCCGAGATCGTTTATAAAAATTAAGAAAAGAAGTGGTCCTATTACACTTCCTTGAGGTACACCCGATGTAACATCTAGATTAGAAGAACTTTCTCCTTCAACGACAACATACTGCGACCGACCAGTTAGAAAATCCTTTATCCATTCACAAAGCTGATCCGATATACCGTACGCTCGAAACTTCGCTAAAAGGCGGTTGTGTGGCACAGAGTCAAAGGCTTTCTGGAAATCTAAAAAAATTGCATCTACTTGTGAACCTGTATCGATAACTTTCATTACGTCTTGTGTAAATAGGGCCAGCTGTGTTTCACATGATCTTTTCTTCCGAAATCCATGTTGATTTGTTGTAAGCAAATTTTTATAATCTAGAAAATTCATAATGTTCGAGCATATAATATGCTCCATAACTCTACTACAAACAGATGTTATAGATATGGGACGATAGTTCCCAGGATCACTTCGATCACCTTTTTTGAAAATCGGAGTTACTTGCGCGATTTTCCAGTCTGAAGGTACTTTTCGCTCTTCTAATGATTTACTGAATATATCAGACAGAAATGGCCCGATTTCTGCAGCATACTCTGAAAATACTCTTACTGGAATTCCATCCGGGCCCGGTGCTTTCCCCCACTTCAGGAGCTCTAATTGCTTAACGATACCTGCAGTATCTATTCGTAATGATTCCATCACCGACTCGCCACAGCGTGGGAAAACGGGAATACTATCCTTATGTTCATTTGTAAATGAATTTTTGAATACAGTATTTAGTACGTTAGCTTTATCGCGGCTTTCATTAACCTCGGAACCTTCACGAATTAGTGCTGGAATATTGCTGTTGGTACAATTAACTTTTCGTACATACGACCAAAATTTCTTAGGGTTTTCTGTGAGACCCTTAGAGAGAGAGTTGGAGTGAAAATCGTTAAAGGCCTCGCGCATTACATTCTTAATACGTCCTCTTGAATCAGCTAAGGTTTCTAAATGCTGCGACACCCCTTCCTTCTTGAGCGTGCGTGTATTTTCCTTTGTTTTTTGAGTAATCTTTTGACTTCGCATGTGTACCACGGTGGATCATCCTCTCCCTTTATTGTCCGCTTTGGTATATGTATTTCCATGCCTTCCCTGACTATATGTATAAAACGATGCCACATCTCTTCAACGGTGTCCTTTGTTGACTTGAAGTTATGGTATTTATTCCTCAGGTAGGTTCTAAAACACTCCTTTGAGGCCTTACTGAATCTGTATACAATCCGCCCTTTTTTCCTTTTTCGCTCGGTCATTAATTTGATAGTCGCAATTACCGCTTTGTGATCGCTTATTCCTGTGGTCGTTGAAATGTCGGTGAATAATTCTGGCCTGTTGGTAACCAGCAAGTCTAAAATGTTTTCGCTACCGTTATGACACCGCGTAGGTTCATTAACTAGCTGCTCGAAATGATTATCTGACAACAAATCGAGAATTACTTCAGACGCTGCCTTATCCCTGCTACCTGTGTTGTGAACGTAATTACGCCAGTCAATATAAGGCAGATTGAAGTCGCCTCCTAGAATCATAGCATGATCTTTAAAACGGCTAGCTATACTATTTACATTATTTCTTAACTCCTCGACGATAGCTATATCCGAATCAGGTGGACGGTAGAAGGCACCTATGATGAGTTTTGACCCAGCAACGTTGAGTTTAATCCATATGATTTCACAGTTCGTATCGACGTCTATTTCATTACATGGGAGAAATTTACTCACAGCTATAAATACCCCACCTCCATGAGAATGTAATCTGTCTTTACGAAAAACGTTCATGCTATCTTTAAAAGTTTCGGCAGAACTTATTTCCGGTTTCAACCAACTTTCTGTACCGATAACGATATCTGCTTCTGTACTACAAATAACGCTTTCAAGTTCCGGTTGTTTGTTACAAACGCTTCTACAGTTAATTACGAGAACTTTTAACTGACGAGATTCTTTTACGTTGCTCCTACATTCCGGTGTTGTATCTGATTGGGTTGCCCGTAACTGAATTTCGTGTTTCTGGGCTTCCTCCCTCAGCCTAAAAAACCACCCAATGCATTCCACACGGCCCCTGCCACCCGTGTAGCCGATTCACGTGTGTAGTGCACACCTGACCTATTAAGGAGAACCCTACAAGACTCGACCCTATGGCGAAGATCGAGAAATCTGCAGCCAATGTCATCACAGAAACGTCGTAGTCTCTGGTTCAGCCCCTCAATACGGCTCTGAATCAGAGGTCCACAATCAACTCTGTCTACGATGCTACAGATGGTTAGCTCTGCCGATTTCTTGTGGTCACTGGCCACAGAGTTCACCCTTTCAGCCAGCCGCCGGAAGGAAGAGAGGATAACCTCCGACCCAAGGCGACAGGCATCATTGGTGCCGACATGAGCCACAATCTGTAGTTGGCTACACCCCGTCCCCTCTATGGCATCCGGGATGGCCTGTTCCACATCTCGGATCAGGCCACCCGGAATACACACTGAATGGACGTTGGATTTCTTCCCCGAGGAATCCGCCATTTCCCTAAGGGGCTCTAATAACCGCCTAACATTAGAGCTCCCAACTACCAGAATGCCCTTCTGCGTTTGCTCAGACCTGGCGGGCTGGGGGGCCGTCAACTCGCAGGATGACAATTGTGGGACTGAGTCAGCCTCCGACAATACATCAAACCGGTTGGACAGACGAACAAGTTTAGCGTCTTGGCCTTTAAGCCTGTTCGACTGCCCCCGTGTGTGGCTTCGAAGTCTAGAAGCCATACGCCAGTCACCAACAGGCGACTGTGGCACAGCATCCAACACTTCAGCCTGGGTTGCAGGTACGACAGTCGATATGGGAGAATCTGTGATAGGCTTGGCTATATCAGTTTCCCCAACATCACATCTGCTGCAGCCTTTTACGGCAGCTTCCAGCTGCGTAACTTTCGCTAACACAGCTGCAAGCTGAGCGCGCAGATCAGCCACCTCAGCTCGCGTCTGTACACAGCAATCACAGGCCCTAGACATACTGCTTTTGAAAAACGCAAAAGAAAGGAAACAAAAAAAGTACAGAAAAAAGGAACAGGAACTTGAAATAACCTGTACTTCCTACAAAATATATACACTCGGAGATTGCACTAATCAAATCCCCACACCACTACAGATAAAATATAACAATAAAATACGCTACTGCACTCGGCAACTGTTCAAACGCTACTAACTAGTACTGTCTACAAAATGTAAACACTCAGAGATTACACTATTAAAATACCCACACCACTACAGATATAAAAACAACAACAAAATACGCTACTGCACTCGCTGACTGTTCAAAGGCTACTAACGACCACTGTTTACAAATTGTAAACACTCAGAGATTACACTATTCAAATACCCACACCACTACAGATATAAAAACAACAACGAAATACGCTACTGCACTCGCTGACTGTTCAAACACTACTAACGACCACTGTTTACAAAATGTAAACACTCAGAGATTACACTATTCACGGTTCGCTTGAGAAATCAGCCGCTGGGAATATTCGAGAAGCAGGAAGTTCTATGTGAATATAGGACCGTGCGTGCAGTGTTCGCCGCTCAGTCTGCCAGGAACCGCGAACGCGATAACACGTAGCTCAGTGGGCAGGAAAGTTTTATATCTAGCACATCAGTAAAAGTTTTATTTCTGAATAATGACACTTCTCTTATTCAAGTTAACCATTATGTTGAATTAAAATAATATTTCTCCAAGTGAGGCCTCAGGATTGTTTGATTTTACTAAGCTGTTGAACAATGGGAGTGGGTGATTCTCTTTCGTTAAATTACTACAACTAGAAGTTTGAACTATTGGGGTGTGGTCTGGCTCGACTGGTTAAGCGAACTTGTAAAACGTTACTTTGGAAAATTCGTCTGATTGCCTGTACAGTTTTTGGCTTTGTGAACTTTTGGAAGAATATACTTTTAAATGGCAATGAACTATTTATCATTATTGAACTTTACCTTTTCATAGTTTTCTGGTTAAAAACCTATGTGGCGATCGTATCATCTTAACTAAGTCAAAACTGTTACAACCGAGGCTACACACGGTTATAGTTAAGACAATGTGTTTATGCTCCATCCCAAGCATAAGCTCGGTTCTTACATGCTGTTGAAACATTTCAGGAATGATCTTACTCACAAAAAGACCTTTCCAATACGAGAAGTCATTACTTTCATTAAAGGTGGGTGGAGGAGATTGCATTGCACCAGTTCTAATGTTTAATCTTTTGTGCATAGGAAGGGCTATACAGGATATGGCAGGAGGCACCCATGGGGTATTTTGAGGAACCATCATGACATTCACCTTGAGCGATCTGGGAAAGCCATGGAAAACTCTGATCAGGATGGCTGGAACAGTTTATCTAGACTTACTCCTATTTGATTCTAAGTTTTTTCACTTGATAAACCATTCCTATTCCATTCCCCAATCACATGTGGAAAAAATGAGTATTTCCTGGACAATCATTGATATGAATGTTGCTGGTAGTAATATGTGTTTGCTGACATCCTGAAATAGGTCGTTTGTGAATTTTTCAATTAGCTTCTGCTGAGAGCAATATCTTGGTGTACCAGGTCTTCCCAACCTATCTTCTTCAATATATCACTTATGATTCCCCCCCCCCCCCCCCAGTTGTTACGATTCAGGCTGCTCTTCTTTGGACCTTTTCCAATATTTCCATTAAGCTCATCTGATGGGGTATCATTACATAACAAGTGAGGATGCACCGTACTTTGTATGCAATCGATTCAACTTACAGTGTACACTGTTTTACATTCTAAGGACAGTGCAATTAATTGTATATCCAGTGCTAAATGTTGTCACCTTTTTACTTATATGAATGACTTTGGAATTTTTTAGAGTTTAATTCCAGCTGCCAGTATTTGCACCACATGATTATTTTATAACATCTGCTTGTAACAAAGTCATGATAAATAGTAACATCATTGGCAAATAGTCCCCCCTTATTATGCTATCACACTCCCATGGAGAACCCCAGACCTCACTTCAGTAAGCGTTGAGAACAAAGTACTATGTTTGGATTCTGCAACCAAATTGCATATTAGTCTAGATATGCCCTAACTATGATTTTTTTTTTTTTTTTTTTTTTTTTTTTTTTTTTTTTTTTTTTTTTTTTTAATAAGAAGATATTATGATTGTTAGTCAAGGCAGGCTATGTGCTTAGAGGAAGCAAAGCATGAAGTTTGAAATTATGAGTTAATGTAAAGTGATATATTACATCTTGATATCACAAGTTGTAGTCAGCATAAGCAAGAACATCCTGAATATAGATTTCACTAATTAAATAAATTGTAGATATAACTTTTAATTAGGCAAAGAAAATATTTTTTAAATTAAAGATATATACATAACATCTCTGGTTGTTTACTGTAGCAACAAGTTCCGTTTCACGCTCGGAATAAAAGTATTATTATATTGGTCTATACGCCACATTGACGATTAAATGTGATTTAAGTTAGTTGCACGTCACTTAGTGAGCTAAACTCCGAGTCTTTCCTCTGGCTATTTCCATGTGCTAGAGCAGTGTGATTATCAATTGTGTTTACTGTTAAAATGTGAGTAGTGGGTATTAAGCAATCGAAAAGTTTGTTTAGGAGAGGGTGAGTATCTTGCCACCATGGAGGGTGGCGAGTATGGTGAAGATGGCACACAGCCACAGACTGACAATACTTCGCCAGGTAACATGTGTACCAGTTATGCAGTGGGTGATGCTCTGAAAAAATTACTAATGTATTTCGCTGACGGTTCTCCAATGCCCCAGAAACAATGTAACAAAAGGCCATGTCGAGAAGACCACAATGCAATAGCACTGGGAGAGGAGGTAAACATACCGCTGCCAGCTTCATCCTACAGTAAGCAGACAAGGTTCCCCACACGCCCAGCTAGTTTGGTAAGTGAAGACACTTCGCAAGCTAGTGATGCTAACGCACTTCCGTGACAGACTCATTTCTATAGGGAAACAGATTGTAGGCCATTTGTTGTGTATGTGGAATATGAACCAAGCTATATGGAGAAGCACAAAACAAATATATAGCATCTTCACCCAATGGTGGTAGGGAAGCTTATATGTGACGCTGTGCCTGGCAATAGAAACTTTATCTCAAATATAAGAAACAAAGTACAAATAGAGCTTAAATCTCCAAAGTGGGCAAACCTTTTGGCAACTTTCAGTAATGACCCTAAGCACTTACAGTTTTACATCCCCCGTTTTTTCACTTCTAAGGAGGGCGTTGTTAAGAATGTAGATCCAATGCTTGCTGATGCAGAAATTCTACAGGAAATAAATCAGTTATAGAAGTTAAGGAAGTGCGATGTATAATGAGAAAAATTGTAAAAGACGGAGGTGTTGAATACGTTCCTACCCAATCGGTCCACATACCGTTTGGTGGGCAGCGACTGCCAGAATATATCAGTATTTTTAGCACGAGATGTAATGTAGTGCCATACATACCCAGAGTAATTCAATGTTTCAATTGTTTACGTTTCGGTCACCTGAGCAAGCAATGCTGCAGTGCATCCCACAACGCCAAGTACATGGGGAAACACATTACATCGAGCTGTGATTTTGAAGGCCCATTTGTCTGTATCTATTGTGAAGGCAACCATTTTGCCACTAGTATAAACTGTACAGAATTTTGGAAACAAAAGAGGATAAAGGAGAACATGATTCTCCATAACATGACTGGAACAGGCCCTTTCCTTAGAAAATACAACCACTTATGGAAAACGCACAGGGCCACCACCCTCACCTAAGAGCAACACAGAATATCCGCCTTTACCATTGTTTAGCAACGTGGAACATCCATCACCGTGGCCAGTTGGTCAAACACCCGGGATTGCTTCACCCAAACCACAAGTTAGGGCTGCAAGAAATTACTACTCCATCAGACCACTAAGGTCGCAGTCTGCATACAGTGGCATGGCCCTCGGCAGCAAGGCAGAATTCCTAAGAAACAGGCAACATATGATGCAGTAAACAACCAGCAGCAAAGAAATACCAGCTTTCCTCCCCCCCCCCCCTTTCCCCAGGAGCTGTATTATGATGCATATATGCATGCCAGTGGATCTCCCGTACAGAACCCAAATGGTGCGAGCAATACGGTAGCTAATGAGGAAATAATAGACAGAGTATGTAGACCTGTTACCTCATTTTTCAGCATGGCCACCACAGGAAGTCTTCCACATAATTTGAGGGACCACATAGCCACATTCCTGAACACTGATTGTATATAAGAAGAATTAGAGGCTACTGCACGAGATATGGGAATAGATGGTGTGTCGAATACACAGCCTACTGGGGCTAATAACAATAATATCACACTTCCTTACAACTGCAACGATGTCTAATCATGTTCCAAACATCCTAAAGTGGAACTCCAGGTCTATCCAATCAAACAAAAAATCCATTGAACAATTACCGAAATCACATAATATCAGCATAGCAGCCATTTTAGAAACCTGGTTGGGACCCGAGGAGAAATTTATGTGCACGGGTTACAGAATAATGCGTGCCGGCCATCCAGGAGGTTATGGGGGAGTTGCTTTACTAATTAAGAAAAGCTTACACTTTACTGAAATTAAGATTTGGAATACAGCTCCCACTATTAAGGCTTGTGCAATATGGCTAAAAGTTATGGGGACAGAAACAACAGTCATGGTTCTGTATAGAACTCCAAACACTCCTTTCAATAAACAAGATTTTTTAAATTTCATGACGTATATCCCGCTGCCTGCTCTCATCATGGCTGACCTAAACACACATCATAGCCTATGGGAATTTGGAAGAACAGACCAGGCTGGGAAGGCTGCTCCTAGAAGCATTGGATAACATAAATCTAATACCTCTAAATGATGGTATGTAAACAATGATAGTTAGGCCGATATACCAAAAATCAGCAGTGGACATAATGTTAGAATCGCCATGTATATTTCCTGCAGCCAGATGGCAGGTCATCCCAGAACCTTCTGGATCAGATCATTTACCAATAATGATCTCCTTTCCTACGAGTGGACAAACAACAATACCAAGACGATTGCCATACCACTGGAAGATAACTAAAGTGGATTGGCTGAAGTATGACAAAGAAGTAACAAGAAACCTTGAGGGTTTTGAATTCTTGGAAAATGTAGTAGCCGACTACACATGCCTTATTTATTTATTTATTTATTTATTTGTCGTATGGCAAGCAACTAATACAATAATAAATATATAATATGACAAGAACGTTGGTAGCGTTCACAAGCTGATGTCTAATTCTTCCAGCCATTCTAAGAAGGAACTTGTAGCTCCAAAAACATGCCTTATGACAGCCATTGAAAAGACAGCAATGAAGGCTATCCCCGAGATTAAACGGTGCACCTGCCATAGGAATTCACCTCCTTGGTGGGATAAAGACTGCTAATTAGCGGTAAAAGAAAGACAGATGGCTCTCAGGAAGTACAAAGACTAAGCGACAGAAGAGAACTATATGTATCTCCTTAAGTAGAAAAAATGCCAAGACTGGACCGACTTCTGTAACGCTCAACAGAACTGCTCCAGTAAAAGAGATTTGGGGAAAAATAAAAGGCTTCCAGAATGTGAAGGGGTCTAGATTTATTACTGCCCCAGCTATACTAGTTGCAGAAAACATTTTGTGCAACCTTACCTCAGCCACAACTTAGGAGAAGATGGAGATCAGAGAAGATGGAGATCAGAGAAGATGGGAGGCAATATGACACTCTTTTAGCACCCTTTACGGAAGAGGAACTTGAAGCAGCACTTGAACGTAAGCCGGCTTGGGAGGTATGAGATCATGCTATAATGGTAATTGTTATGTTCAAGTGCCACTATCGCAAAATTTTATTATTTATATTTACTTCTGAATTGGCACATCGAGTTGGGTAAGAATTCACTATCATATGGTAATGATGATACATAATAAAACCCTTTAATAATACTTTCCGTACATATCACAATTCCATTACTTTTATTGATAGTTAATATCATATGGAGTAGTTTGAGTAATGAATTGCAATTAATTAATCAAAATTCAGAAAAGCAAGTAAATCTAACCAAAGACAAATACAATATAAACAATCAAAATATTAGTATCTTCCTCTTTTGTCAACCTCTTCAAGCACATGATGTTTACAGCAAATAAAATATTAGTAATGCTTTTTACATTTGTGTCAATTATTCTCTTTTTTACTGCATTCCAGATAACTGAAAAACTAAATATTCAAAGTCAAAATATTAAACTAATATATAACTAAGTTAAGTTATGTGATCGTTTGTCTGTATTTTGTGAAAGAGTGCACATCTCAAATACAGTGTGATACATGGCCCCTAATTTTCCGTCGAAATGATTTCAATTACTTACCTTGCCCCTCAGTGCATATAGGTCATTAGCTAATTATTTACTCAGATTTTTATCTGGGCCATTAGCTCTAAAACTTTGAAAACTCCATCCAAATTGATGGGATATTTTTTGTGTGATACCAGTTCATACTCCTCAGAGGCACACAGCTTGCTTGCAGATTTACAATAGTAAGGAATAGACTTGCACAAAATATTCAGTAAGCAATAATTCAGAATTGGCTCCCAAGATTGTACATCTGAATAAGTGATTTATACCAGAGTGTAGCTTCTACCTATAATGAGAATAATGGAAAAATTGGAAGGCATTAAGGAGGCTACACTATGGAGTTTCTGTATTTATTTTATCGTGTGTCAGTGTGGTGAGAAATATATTACAGCCCATCAGGTTGCAGAGTAGAAGACCTGGTTCAGGCAACAACAACAAATAAAATTCAAGTGACCAATTTTTTTTCTTTCTAATTTTTGAATTTAGACATCTCCATGTTTTTTATTATATGTTTTGTCTTTGACTGTTTGTATTTTTTCAGTGCCTCTCATATGATAAACAAATAATACATAAGATTAAAGATTCATTTATGTTCAAGATCTTTAATAGTAAATTTCTCAGAGCAGAACAAGAAACATTTGAATACTTTGTTCTGAGGATTAATATAATTGCTTCATGGTTAAAAGAAATAATTTTAATTTCTCCTAAAGATTTCTGCATCTGGAATTTCTAATTATGTTGCATATTTTTCAGATGGGAGATCAGTGGAGTAATTATATTCTCCGTATGGATGCTTTATTAGAAGAAGCTCTTCAGCTTTGCATCAAAAACTCACTTGGTGTTTTGTTTGTTGTTTTACATGGAGATGGCACAACTGGGCCACAACCATTGATTAAAATGAGTGCAGACCTTAAAAATAATAAGGTATATATATATATATGCCCTACAAAAATGAATGTTCCCATGTGCTCGTTTTACTGGGTTAAATTAGAGATTTCTAGATTCAGTTAAAAATGTCTGATGGGCATTCTAAAATGCTCAAGCAATCTTTGGAAGACTTTGATGCCATGAAAATATTCATCTTTACCTACATATTCAATGTCCTTGGTTATACGTTTCTGCCAATGTATTTTCACTTGCTTAAGAAGAGCACTGCACTTTGAGAATGCACCATCAAAACAAACAATTACTGTGCCAGTGTGATTTCATTTGGTTGAAAATGGTGGTGGTGATTGTTTCCCACAAAGCATCCCTAGATCGTGACTTTTTTACGTGGCTAGCAGCTCAAGAACATTTCATTAATATACAACACAATGAAGTGCTTCGATGTTATGTTCCTGAAAATTTATCTTCCAATTTCTCATATTTTCTTTTTTTTTATGGCAATTTGTAAGTAGAATAATTAAATGTTAAGTTTAATTAGTCACCATTAAAAACACACTGGTGAAGATTCCAAGTTCGGACTTGGCCACCACCAAATGTAAAATTGGGAAAATAGTTTTCTTAATGATAAGTCAGAAGCAGTTGTGAAGTAACAATTTTTAATTTTCTTTAGAGTTTAAACTTGACCAACCACATTTTATGGTGTGACCACGAATTATATTAGAACCTCATATTTCCAAGATGCAGGCTTCTGCATTTGTTAACATCACTCCGAGCAGTTACTTATATCTGTGAAATCACACACACACACACACACACAATGCATTGCAATAAAGATGCTGTCTTTTCTCATGCCTACTTTACCAAGAGTAACATCACTGTTCTAAATGATTTTCGTTGCACTGCAGCATATCGAATTACCACTTCCCTACATACACATAAATAACACATTTCCTTTCTGTCGGAACCATACTTAATTCACCTTGTCTTCCAGCTACATCGGTTGCAACTCCGTAACTTCCTCTCTTTGTTCAAAGCTGGTTGTATGATTGTACTGTGGCATAGATGTAATTGATGTTTACCACTGTATAGTCATAAGTTCATGTATGTTAACTAAGTTTTTGCACCATAGATCTTTCTGCAGACCTTTACTTTAGACCATGAACCTTTACTTTATCCTCTATTAAGAAATTGTCCAGTTGCTCATTTCTTAAAAGTGATAAAATATGCATATACTAGCATAAAATTGTTTATTTTTTTCCATTTACAGCTTGGCCATGTAATGTCATACCATTTAATTATTGGACTAAAGCCGCATAACTGAAATAGCAGTTTTCATATTCTTAAAATTCTTAGATTCATTGAAATATACTTGGTGGTGTTACGGGTTATGCTCATCAATTTATTAAGATGGTTGACAGGGGAAGATAAATTGTTATATAAACAGTGAAGGTTGTGCTGCTTTTTCAGAAACAAGAGTGTGACAAAGTAAGAGACTTCAGCATAGATGTGAAATATCTTTATGGAGCCCGAATAGGTTTAGAGCATTAATTTGCCATAGGAACAATATGTTGTGACATCAATGTTCCTTGGATACATCATTGACAAGTGTTAGCATTTGAGCAAGTGATGTGAATGTGGCACTTTTCCAGCTACCATGTGGTTATAATTTTGAATTTTATGTCTACCTACTTGAATTTTCAGTTGCTGACTCATATTTTTGAATTTCCCTCCACAATATTTGGATTTTCCATTACAGCAGTAATGTCACAGACATAATGAAACATACCCCAAGGTCCCCACCTCCTTCCTATCAATCAATGTGACTTCTTATGGTAGGGTTTTTCTCTAAGGATAGGTGTACCAAAGAAAACCAGAAAATTTAATGCAAATCAGTGCCATTGTAATTGAATAATGCCTTGCAGTATCTTAATATTTCTTGTGTAGAATAATCATGACAAATGTAAGGGTGCTTTTACGAGAAGTTGTGAGCCACAGGCTGGACTTATTGAATATACTCTGAATTAGGTATATGTTTTGATGCTTTGGTGATTACTTTTGTAATAATCCTGTTGCAGTCTTGTACAATTAAATACATAAAACAATTGGTTTAACATTTTGGGTGTCATCCTGTATGGCTGGCATTTCTTATATCTTTAAACAATCAATTCTTATATATATATAGTAACAATGAAATCAAGATGCTAAGTAGCAGAAAGTAATCAAATTAGGATAGGGAAATGAGCCACCACGTACCTTTAGATGATGGATGAGGGACGCGAACACACAGAAAAAACACAAGCACAAATAATAAAGTAGTTATATTTGTAGTGGCAGTAGAACATATCCTCCACTACAAATATAACAACAGCGACAAATCTGCCGTAGTCCGCCATGCTATTAATACCGGGCATGAAATAAAATTCCAATAATAAAGCAATTTTCGGAATAAACCCTTCGTTACGGGAGAACATTATGACGGGTGGGCACAGCTGGAGACTGCCTCAGAGAAAGACTGCCTGTCGGGAAAATGGTGCCTCAGAGAAAGACTGCCTGTCGGGAAAATGGTGGGTGTAAATTCAAACATTGGAAAATTACAGGGGCTCTGATTCACTGCCACTGAAAATAATATTAAAAATGAGATAGGATAGGGAAAATAAACAGTTACCCGTCACTTACCACAGGTGAAGGCAGGAGGGCGAGACACATAAAAACACAAAAACAAACGAATTGCACAATTTTTCGACTTTAGTATTAGTCATATGGCAGGGGGAAAGATGTGGTCACATCCCAACCCGCCACATGAATGAAGCACAGGAGGAAAATGCGTGGTAGAATTGCCGGGAGGGGGGGGGGGGGGTTGAATAGGCTTGACCAGCGATAAAAGTGAAACAAATCAATATAATCTTTGTGTAGCATAATTCAAAAAGTTATAATTGAAAATAAAGGGAGATAGAAGAATTTAAATTTGTTATATATATATATAAAAAAATTGAATACATGTAATGTACATATAAAAATAACCGACTGTAAAATGAAATGAGAGATGGCAAGTGACAGGTTTAATGTAGATTGAGGCCAGGGGTGTGTCTGGTGTCAAGGATGTGTTGGTAGGCTAGTTCCCATCTGCGGAGTTCTGAAGGGGTGGTGGTATTAGGAAAAACTCTAATAGCTCTAACTGTGATACAGGTGTTGAGGTTGTTTAAATTATGGAAGTTCGCATGAATTGCCACGGGATGGTCTGGGTTGGAAGTATAAACTGTTTGCTTGTGGCCATTCAATCTGTAGGAAAGTTGTTGAGTGGTGAGACCAATGTAAGAGGCAGTGCAGTGGATGCAGGTGAGTTGGTAAATAAGGTGAGTGGTAGCTCATGTGGCATGTCCAATTATAGGGTAAGATTCGCCTGTGACAGGATTAGATTAAGTAGTGGTGGCAGGGTGCATGCTGCAAGTTTTACAGCGGGGTCTGTTACACGGGAAAGATCCCTGTGGAGGTCTAGGAGAGTCGGCAGGTAAATACTTGTGGACCAAGATGTTGTACAGATTGGGCGGTCCACTGAAGCAAGTGCGGGTAGCAGTGGGTAGGATTTTGGGCAGGAGGAGACGCATTTCTGGGAAGGAACGTAAGAAATCATGCCTTGGCGGAGTATCTTTCAACATACCCCCCAATGGCCTGACAATAAAACTACCAGTCTCCTGTTGCCACCCACAACTCCACCAAACTCTCCATGCTTTTCGTTTCACACAATCGCTTACTCTCACCCATATTGTTCTCCAGCAATAGCTACTAAAAGCCCATCAACATTCGATTCAACTTTCGTCTTTCCACAAGATTCTTTGTCTAATGCATCCCTCCCCAACTCAACATCTTAAACAAATTCTCACAGAGTGCAGACAGTTGCAACAGAAATGTGCACAAAAACATCTGCTAAAGCTATCAAATCTATTGAAAAGCTACCTTGTTTTAGGCCTGTCTCTTCCTTACCAACATCGTTCACATAGGCAGCACACACCACCTCCTCCCCTGGTTGCCAAAGTCCCATGTCTTGCCCACATTTTTAATATGCCACACCCACCTCCATTACCACCCATCCCTTGTGCCACTGCCCGACCTGTAGACACACCACAACGGTCAGTGGTCAACCTCTCGTCCACGTCCTTGTCTGAACCACAACTCTCTATCCTCTCCAAGGGGCTTTCCTTCTCGCCCATTCCTAAGTTCGACCATGCTGCTCTGGTCCGGGACTCGCTTGCTTTCTGCCGCACACTCCACTGACGGTATCACTTTGCTACCACAACGAAGAGTGACAGCCGCCGAGGTGAGATTGAGTCCAGCTTAGAGCAGTTCAAACCACCATCCCAACTTGACCCTCCCCCACTTCCCCAAAATCATCCCGTCCTCCTGTTCCAAGACTTCCTCACATCGACCTTTCCTCAAAATCTCTCCTCAATTCTATTCCCAACTCCAATAACCTCAACCCTACTGAAGTCCGGGCCATGAGAGAACTGTCAATAACAAAAATATAATTATCCTTCCAGCAGACCAGGGCTCCAGCACCGTGGTCATGGACTGCAGTGACTACGATGCGGAGGCCCTTAAACAGCTCTCAGATACCAACACCTATTTTCCACATGCCACAGATCCCACCTCTTCCATCTGCCTCGAAATTCGCTCCTTCCTGGACCTCCTATGCCCCTTACAAGGTCTTTCTTCACAATCCTTATCCCTTCTCACCCCTCAAAATCCCCTGCACACCTACTTTGTACCTTCTCCCCAAGATACACAAGGCTGGCAATCCGGGACGACCTATAGTTGCGGCCTATGGTTCTCCCACTGAACGGATTTCAGCCTTGGTGGATCAACACCTCCAACCTTTTGTGCAGAACCTTCCATCTTACATCAAAGACACACCACATTTTTTGGAGCGTCTGTCAAAAGTCCCCAATCCTCTACCACCAGACTCCCTCCTTGTTTCAATTGACATAACCTCCTTGTACACCAATATTCCCCACCTTGGAGGCCTCAGTTCCCTTCAGCACTTCTTGGATATGCGCCCTCCAAACAGTCTTCCCAGAACATCCTTTCTCGTATCCCTAGCCAACTTTATCCTCTCCAAAAACTATTTCTCCTTCAACTCCCAGATTTACCACCAGATACGTGGCACTGCCATGGGTACCCGCGTGGCCCAGTCCTATGCTAACCATTTCCTGGGCCGTCTGGAAAATATTTTTCTGAAGAATTCTACCCTCAGTCCCCTCGTGTGGTTCAGATACATAGATGATATATTTATGATCTGGACCCACAGGGAGGACCACCTCATAGACTTCCTCAACTCACTAAATGATAATCACTCCATCGATTTCACATGATCATATTCCCACACCTGTATCACCTTCCTTGACGTAGATATCACCCTATGACAGGGGACCCTCCATACCTCAGTACACATCAAACCGACCAATTTACAATAATACCTACACTTTGACAGTTGTCACCCCTTCCACATTAAATGTTCCCTCCCATACAGCATTGCAATCAGTGGCAGACGCACCTATTCTGATCATGAATCAATCTCCAGTTACTCCCAAAAACTATCCCAAGCCCTTGTTTCCTGCCGATACCCCCATGATCTTGTGGAAAAACAAATTTCCCGTGCGATCACCCACAACGCTCGTTCTGCACCTCTTAAAGCTGACCGTGGACCAACACTTGTCACCCAGTTCTTTCCTGGCCTGGAATCTGTCAACCAGATACTCCGCCGTGGGCATGATTTCTTATGTTTCTTCCCAGAAATGCGTCTCCTCCTTCCCAAAATCCTAACCACTGCTCCCCGCACTTGCTTCAGCGGACTGCCCAATCTGTACAACAGCATGCACCCTGCCACCACTACTTACTCTAATCCTGTCACAGGCGAATCTTTCCCTATAATTGGACATGCCACATGTGCTACCACTCACCTTATTTACCAACTCACCTGCATCCACTGCACTGCCTCTTACATTGGTCTCACCACTCAACAACTTTCCTACAGAATGAATGGCCACAGGCAAACAGTTTATACTTCCAACCCAGATCACCCGTGGCAATTCATGCGAACTTCCATAATTCAAACAACCTCAACACCTGTTTCACAGTTAGAGCTATTCGAGTTTTTCCTAATACCACCACCCCTTCAGAACTCCGCAGATGGGAACTAGCCTACCAACATATCCTTGACACCAGACACACCCCTGGCCTAAACCTACGTTAAACATGTCACTTGTCATCTCGCATTTCATTTTACAGTCGGTTATTTTTATATGTACATTACATGTATTCAATTTTTTTATATATATATATATAACAAATTTAAATTCTTCTATCTCCCTTTATTTTCAATTATAACTTTTTGAATTATGCTACACAAAGATTATATTGATTTGTTTCACTTTTATCGCTGGTCAAGCCTATTCCCCCCCCCCCCCCCCTCCCGGCAATTCTACCACTACCACGCGTTTTCCGCCTGTGCTTCATTCATGTGGCGTGTTGGGATGTGACCACATCATTCCCCCTGCCATATGTCTCGCCTCCCACATGACTAAGACTAAAGTCGAAATATTGTGCAATTCGTTTGTTTTTGTGTTTTTACGTGTCTTGCCCTCCTGCCTTCATCTGTGGTAAGTGACGGGTAACTTTATTTTCCCTAACCTATCTTATTTTCAGTGCCTCACGGCAGTTTCTTTGTTTCCTTTATCCAATTGAAAATAATATTACTGATACCAGTTATAAAGTAATCATCGTTTACTTTTTGACCGTAAAAATTGGTTATTAGTTTGTCCTTAAATATTACCACCTTAATTATAAAACATTTAAAAAGTACGTGGGTGACCGATCTTTACTCGACATCTTTCGATTTCTGTTCAGTATACAAGATGTCGATTAACGTTTGATAATAAAGTGCATAATTAAGTATTAATACATCTACAAATTCCTGAAAAAGCTGCGTACGAGTGAACATAAAAACAACAGGTTCTGATAAATGGAATCATGCCTTTTGAAGCGTCTGACCTCGTGCTTTATTAATGTTTATAATGAATGTTACTTCTTACGGGATTTGTTTTATTATCATTTTGAAAGGCACGGTTGATGAGAAGATGTGAGGTACTGCCAGGTATGAGCAAAGTTATATCGGAGTGATTGAATTTAGCACTGATGACGTTCTGTCATTACCGTGTCGTCACGATCTGATGATGAATTCTTATAGAACTTGACAAAACATGTCAAAAATAAAGGATAAATGTTCCTGATATCTCGCTTGGTTTTCGAGATATAGCATGTCAAAAATCAGTTATAGGTATAGTTCCTTGTGCTTTTGGTGACATTTCTTCTGGTCAAGTCTGTATTTCAACCTAAGAAAAACCACGAGGAACAAAATAAATCATTGAAAGTACATTTCCACCATATAGACATAGTTGTTTTGATGGATTTTTTTTCTGGTCCAGGCCAGATTTAATCCTAACCTCTTCACTTTTGAGATATAATATCATGAGAACTAAGCGAGAAATCAGAAAAATAAATTCTTTATTTTCAATTTTTCTCTACGAATTTTATCATCAAACTTGGCTATAGCGAAATTTATCTTCTGGTCCAGGTCATATTTCAACCAACCACGTCAATTTTCAGATATAATATCTCTAGAATTAAGCAAGATATATATATGTATAACTAAGGAAGGATAGGGAAATATGGCCCAACACTTACCACAGATGAAGGTGGCTGGGACGACGAACAAAAAACGAACACAAGAGAAGCTCAATATTTCGGCCTATAGCAGCCTTAAACATGCAGAAGGTGAAGCACCAGGGGGCGTCACATGTGTACACATAGACGGCCGACTGGTGAATGGCATCTCAGGCGCGGATGGTAGTTTAGGTGGAAAAGGGGAGGGGGAGAGTAAGCTCAAATATAGTATCGATATAATATTCACAAGGATTACAAATCACTGCCAATTGTACAGATAGGGTTAACATTTACTGGAGCATCCTTATTCAATGTCTTACCAACAGAAATTAAATGTTATCTACAAAAACCCAACAACTTTAAGTCCAAACTGAAAGAGTTTCTGCTTCAGAATCCATTTTACTCTGTAAAAGAATTTTCTTTTTGGAATTTGGTAACTAAGAATGACTGATAAAATAGTATGATGCAACTAAGGAAAATGGAAGCGGCTTCTAGGCGATATAAATAAGAAAAGAAAGGGAAATTAACCCACCACATACCAAAGTGGACGGATGCGATGAGAGAACACTAATGCTGACAAACAAACAACACAATATTTCGGCATATGCCTTGCTCACAAACAGAAAAAAAACGGGCCATTAAGCTCGGAACGTGTGTGCACACCGAACGTTACCTATTGACTAACCGTGTTGTGGTGAGGGGGGGGGGGGACGGATAAGGAGTAGACTATCGATATCGGTATACAATGTCTGAGATAATATATTTAATATTTTGGCAGGCGATGGTAAAATGAGCAAATGTAGTAATGGTCCGGTATAAACATAGCAAAAAAAAAAAAAAAAAAAAAAAAAAAAGGTAGTGATGGGTTAATTGGAATTTAACGGTGGTTAAGTCCAGGTGGGTGTCTTGTATCCAGGATATTCTGGTACGCTAGTTCCCATCTCCGGAGTTCTGCTGCAGTGGTGCTGTCAGGGAAAACTCTGACTGCTCTCACAGTGAAACAGTCGTTGAGGTTGTTGGAATCATGGCTATTGGCATGTTCTGGTACTGGAAGGTACAGGTTACGAGTATGGACTGTTTGTCTGTGGCCATTCATTCTAACAGAGAGTTGCTGTGTGGTGAGGCCTATGTAAGAACTGGTGCAAAAGCGGCAAGTTAGTTGGTATATCAGATGAGTGGTTGAACAGGTGGCATGTCCAATAATGGGGAAAGTTTCTCCTGTGGTGGGGTTGGAAAATGTAGTGGTGGGTGGAAGCATGCTGCAGGTTTTACAGCGGGGTCTATTACAAGGATAAGATCCATATGGTGCTTTTGGAGAGTCTAACGGAGGGTATTTGTGGACTAAGATGTTCTTAAGATTGGGTGGTCTGCTAAAACATGCACGAGGGACATTGGGTAGAATTTTGGGTAGGAGAGTAAGCATTTGCGGAAATGAGCGAAGGAAGTCATTGCAATTTTGCCTTACCATGTTTTTAACTGAAGATTAGATTTCTTGAGTTTCTACTTTAATTACAATGACATCATACATAAATTAAATGCTGAGCTAAAATCTTAAGTCTGATATTTTTGAAGTATTAAACAACTACTGCTTCCTATGAGTGTCATAAGGTTTTAATAAAAAGAGCAGACTCCACAAATATTTCATTATGTACCATGTATGTTGTATGGTAAAAGTAACAAATTTTTCATATCACACCCTTAACATTAAAACACAAAAACTACCCCATAACTGCAAAAACAATTAGCTGTTCACATTACACATTTTTCCTAATTGAATCCAACAACAATGTTAATAAACAGAAATATTAATTTTTCCAGTTCAAGTGAAATTTATTCTTATTCCTCATGTTCATCATGCTCCTTCTTGCCTATGCATGGTAGAACCCCCAACATCAGCCATAATCTGATACCCAAATGTCAATATTTCCATCCGTTTACTCTTGTCCTATTGTACACTGTTATAAGGTACACACGTGCAACAGAGCAAATCAATGTGCACAAATACATGAATTCCACTCAGCATTATATATTCTAAGAGACACTGTGCAGTGTAGTATAGCAAAGATTTGTGTAACAAATATTCAACAAGTAGGAAATTTCCTGTGTGAACGAAGGCTTTCTCTGTATGTTGCTGAAATATAATCTTCATGGGTTCTCCGCTGAATTATGTTTAAGAAGATGAGCTTTTAACAGCATTCTCTGCCACCATCTTCACGACAGTTATTTACCACTATGACAACCAGAGCTGCACCATCTGGCGTTGATGCGTGTTATAAAACCTGACACTCCTATCCTTACCCTCCACCCGCTCTGTCCCATGGGCTGGCTGTGGCTCCATATTGCATCCCCACGCTAGTTGGCTAGCGATTCGTTGATGGAGCGGGTGGAGGGGAGGGCAGATCGCTACCCAACCAGAGTGATTGCTGAAAATATATGAAATGAAACAAGTTTGAAATGTGAAAAACTCAATTACATGGACAGTAATCAATTATCATATGCTTATAAAGAATTGTACAAGTTTCCAGCAGTTTTATTGTTACTGCTTCTTTTTGGAAGTAGCTTGTTGTCATCAGATATTATATTGCTGAGGTATTTGAATTTTTAACAACTTCATTTTCATGCTGTACTAATTTTAGTTTCACTGTTTTGCTTGTCGATAACACCATGAAACATAGATTTTAATCAAATTCTATCAAACTCTTCATTACACCAGTCTTGCCATTGTCACAATTCTCCTTCACTTTCTCTCCTCCCCACTACCTCCCTCCTGCAATTCATAACATCAATCGTGAACACCATGGAATTATTATATATTTCATTCTTTGTTTAATACACAAGTCTTAGTAGTTTGATAACACTTTCTAAAACATCTCCGATAGTTATTAAAGTAAATTCAGTTTATCATTTTTAGGATGGAATCTAACTGTACATATTGTGTGCATGATTATTTTTGTCAAGGTAAGATATATTTTATGATGAATTGGTGGAACTGATGAAAAACTTGTCTTTATTATAAATTCTATTTTAATGTTTTTAATAATCTATGTTTAAAAACCTGCTATCAACATTTCAGATTAGCTTTGAACCTCCTATTAGCAATGTGTCATCTATACTCAAGAATATAATTGGGATTTTAGTTGAAAGTCTCAAGTCTGTGCCAAGACTCTGTGAAATTATGCGAGTGCATTCTAACAGATTTCCATATCATGAAGTTATTTTTCAAAATGAAGAATGTAAGAAGCTTCAAGGCCAGCTCAATGAAGGTAATTTCTTAAAAGATTTTGTGTTATATAACTGACTGACTGGAGTAGGTTCTTCAGTTAAAAATTTTAAAAGAACGATTTTTTAATTCTGTGATTCACTGAAAGTAAAATTTTTCTGGCATGAATTCCTTAGTATTAAATTTCTTTCATAATCTAATGAACGTTTCCATCTAAAAATACTAAGGTTATCATGTTTTTGGCCAGTATATTTTCTGTTAACATACACAAACAGAAATCAATGAAACAAGATTGATTAAAAATAAAATAAAATACAACTGCATATTCCTATGGGCTTTGTTTTCCTATGAAACTCAAAATTGATTCACAGCTCATTCTTACAATGTTTCCTCAGATATTACTAAATTAAATGGAGTAAAAACCATAAACGTTGATTCAGGTCCTGTATTTGGAGAGATATCAATAAATTGTGTCCCTTTCTTTTCTTATTTAAATTGTGTATTCAGGAATATATAATGCAGACGCAAAAAATAATTTATCGGTTTATTTTGCTATGAAAGATCATTTCAAAATTGCTGAGCGTTAAAACAGCTTATTAGCTTAAGAATGGAAATTAATTAAAAACTAGATGACCAGTGTGAAAATTTCGCGAATACATTGAATAGTAAGGTTGGCTGGGAATACTAGTATGAAAGAAGAACAGCCTCATTTGTTCAGTTGTTTATTTGTTTAGTGTAATAAGTATATAACAAAAGTCAATGCCAGTGAAGCAGTTTATTAATATCTCTGTGACATATGCTACTGCTATCTAGTGCCAAGGCTAACTTCCATAGTTATTACTTTTGCCCTTTAAGGGTCAAATTCTGAAAAACATTCCTTTTTTAGAATATGATGTGACCATAGCAGAGATAGTAATCTTTAAAATGATCCATCATTTATCTATATTGGTGAGATATCGCAGATAAAGGGCTCATGACACAAAAATGAGGTTTAGAAATATTGATACTTTTGCCCTTTAAGGTTCGAATTCTGAAAAATTCCTTTTTTAAAATATAACGTGACCATGGCAGTGATCTTAATGTTTAAAATTATACCTCATTTTTAGATTTTGGTTAGGAATGCAGGGAGATAAATGGATCGTCGTAAAAAAAACCGTGTTTATGAAATACTGACATTTTTGTCACTTAAGAGTTCATTTCCAAA
Organism: Vandiemenella viatica; assembly: GCA_031002005.1. Taxonomy (NCBI): domain Eukaryota; kingdom Metazoa; phylum Arthropoda; class Insecta; order Orthoptera; family Morabidae; genus Vandiemenella; species Vandiemenella viatica. The sequence continues at coordinate 164,453,407 of CM061919.1, read as the reverse complement.
AAATTCCTTTCTTAAAATATGAGGTGCCCACGGTGGAGACCTTACTTTTTAAATACCTCATTTTTCTATATCACTTAGATATCAACATCCCCTCGTGGAAATTGAAATAAGAACACATTGACGCTGGTGTGTAAGACCCACCATACTTGCTCCAGACACTACGAGAGGGCTGTAAAAGCAATGATCAAAGGCACTGCACAGCGGACACACCAGGAACAGCAGTGTTGGCCGTCGAAGGGCACTAGCTGCGCAGCGGTTGGGCACCGCCGCAGTCAGTGTCAGCCAGTTTGCCGTGGCATACGGAGCTCCATCTCAGTCTTTAACACTGGTAGCATGCCGCGACAGCGTGTAGGTGAACCGTATGTGCAGTTGACGGACTTTGAGCGAGGGCGTATAGTGGGTATGCCGGAGGCCGGGTGGATGTACCGCCGAATTGCTCAACATGTGGGGCGCGAGGTCTATACAGTACATCGATGTTGACGCCAGTGGTCGGCGGAAGGTGCACGTGCCCGTCGACCTGGGTCCGGACAGCAGCGACGCACGGACGCACGCCAAGATCGTCGCATCCTACGCAGTGCCGTAGGGGACCGCACCGCCACTTCCCGGCAAATTAGGGACACTGTTGCTCCTGGGGTATCAGAGAGGACCATTCGCAACCGTCTCCATGAAGCTGGGCTACGGTCCCGCGCACCGTTAGGTCGTCTTCCGCTCACAATGTCACTAAAATGGCGCTCACGAAAGAAGCTTAAATAACTAATACTGTTTCAGTTCACATTCTGGCCCAGGCTGTAATTTAAAATTACCACTAGAAAATCAAAGCTTCTATCACTCGCACATTAATACATTTACTATATCATATGTTAGTGACATCATGAATAGCGAAATAAACTTGAGTTATTATTTCAGATCGCAATACTAAATGAACCCGAATAATGACACTGCCAATGTGGCATTAGTAAAAATGCAATAAATTAAATACTGAATACATCTGAAACTACATGAAATCTGTGGTCAGCTTCATGACAATTATTGAAGTAACGTAATTAAAAAATGTATACTAAAATGCTTGTAACTTTTAGTGTACAACGTAAAGTCCATAATTCTCTACAACTTTAAGATAACTTTTGTTAATATTGCTGGTCAAGCTTACATGACAATAAAGTGACTGTTACTGTTCGTGATGTAGTAAGGTGTATAATTAAATTAATTGTGATAGTAATTTATGCTATACTAATTAGGAATCTTGATATAGAAAATTCTGTTACTGCTCGAAATGTAGTTCCAGTGCATTTAATGTGTTGAGATGTGTTCGTATCGTTTGATTTTGTAGTGGCAATACTAGCAGAAATAGTGGTTTGGTTGAAAAGCTGCCTGGACCAGAATGTTTTTATTACAGCATAAGGCAGAAGGAATTTAGTTATCATTAGTAACCAATAAGCAGCTTTCTTAAGTTCCGTGTAATTGAGGTGTATTCTAGTGTAAACAATTTCCAGTGTTGCTTCATGAAACAATAAGTTTATAATGTGTAATCGTAAGTTTTCCCGGCGGATCTGATATCTTCAAACAATAAGTTTCTACATTAGCCCATTGAATACATTCATTTTAAATGTAGGATTCTATAGATATTTGCAGAATATTGAACAGTAAGTAAAAAGCACTATTTTGTGAATCATAGTCTCTACTATTTGTTCAAAAATTTTGAACAAAAAATAAAAAAGGTTAGTTAAATTTTAAATTTTGGCACAAATAATTTGTATTACAGAGACTGTAAAGTAACAAAACAGAAACAGGAAATATATTAAACCAAGATAGAAAGGAATCCTTTACATATTTATAAATACGACACTTCACACTTTTAGTGAACCGACTTTCGTGCTGGTATACTCATAGCATTTTACGTTGTTTTTTTACAAGCTTTGATTTTTCACATTTATTGTGACACACATATATTACGAATGAAATTATGGTGTAATATTTGATATGCCATACTATTTTATGTACGCAAATGAAAACATCTCTTTGCGAACTTAACAACAATACCTACCTTTTTTTTTAAGTTAAGGTTAAGTACAGATTTATATTTCCTGCTTCCAAACTATTATTTGTCAAGTGCGTCAGTTTTATGGCTTTTAAACTAAACACAAACTTGCATATGTAAGAATGTTTTTGCTCTTATATCTGAAAAGTCGTGTTTGCGATTTACATAAACAGCAAAGAGTAAACGTGGCACGGCTATCTACGAAGTAGGAGACTCTTTACTGTTTGTGTATTGATATTAATGGCAATTTCTAAAAGAACTATTAGTTTTTGGGGGATAAAATCTATTCTATGTCACTTTGCACACAATTAACTGACTTCATGCCAAATTTCATTTAAATATGTTGAGTTGTTAAGGCGTGATTGATTCCAGAAGTACATCTAAACACACATCCAAACTTTCTCACTTTCTCATTTATATATAGATAGATTGCCACTCTCATATTATGTTGATCTCCCATTTTCAATGATAATATACCTTCAGCATTACGAGTTATCAATCTAGTATTTGCGCTTCTCCCTTTCTCCTATTCTACAATCCTTGCCAAACAGATGGCTGTCATCGTGTAAATGTGTGTGCTCCACCTGGTGTTTCACTTTTGAAAGAATAAGACCGTACGCCAAAAGGTTGCGTGTTCCCTGCTGCCTTCATCTGCAGTAAGTGTTGGGTTCCAACTCATTTTTCATAATCCTTTCACATCACTCCAATAACATTTCATGTGAATATGGCCTACATTGGGCCAGTGTTTTTTCATGATCATGTGGCTTATGAAATGAACACCTGGGATTTTATATATACAGATTTATTCTCACATTCGTGACCTTGGTAACATCACCTGCTTCCTCTGATAGTATTTCTATAGATCTACCGATTATCAATTCTGTATTTTCTGCTCCACCTCCATCCCCACCCTTGCCACCTAACTAGGTTCACCCTTCTCAGGTGTCTCATAAATTTGCAAGAGTAAGGTTTAACCCTTTGTTGGAGGGGCTAGTGTATGGTGCGATTTGGGAGGGGCAGCATGTTAAGTATGCCAGATGATTTTTTCATCCTCTGCTTTCACACCGAAACACCAGTAGTGTGTGCTGTGTAGTTGTGGCAGCAAAGTGAAATTTACTGGCACACATGTCTTTGGTTGAAACACGAAAATATTTCTGATCTACCACTTTCAACAGCTATATCTCCCACACCCTCATAGCTATCATCAGGCAACCACCATAGGGCACGATAGTTGACTTGATGCTACTATTACACACAGACACTGGTTGTCTGTGCTATGTAGTTGTGGCTGAAATAAGAAAATTTCCCAAATCGACCACTTCCAACCCTCATATCCCACAGCTGCCGGGATTCGGCCAAGGTTGTGCACATTGAGAAACTCCATGCTATTGCCACACACATACATCATTGGTCTGCACTAGGTAGTGATGGCTGCAGAGTGAAATATATTTGTATGGATATATCTAATATTATAATAAGCATCTGGCCATCTGTGATGTAATCTCTCACACCATGATGTCACTCTATGATGTCGCGCAGTGATGTCATGCTTTATGCCATTGTTATTGGTTAGCACATTATTTAATAATATTTCTAAGCATCCGTGAATAAATTAACTGACAGAACACTGGAATAAAAATATGTATTGTATTTAAATCAACATATCAATCATTAGATGTTTATATTTACATAATATTCTTTTGTTATACCAGTATAGAAGTATTCCTTAAATTATTTGTCCACAGACATGTAAGATAAAAGCTTTAAGTTTCGTGCATCAACGTTAGCGAATGTTTTGATTAGATTGTTACTTTGCATGGGTTAGAATTACAACTGGAATTTGGTGTCACTGCAGAGGGCATGAATGATATAGTTTGTTTTTTTTCAAAATTATTTAAATTGTTTCCTATTATTGAAATTATTAAATCATTTGAACGGAAATAGTTGCACACTGATCACAATTACAAGAAATATTATGTGGCACAATGTAAGTTTATAAGAGTTGTTTTAATTTCCTTTGCTTTCACTGAGCAATATTACTGAGGCTATAATGTAACTGTATCAGCCATTCAAACTTTGTGATATTGGTCTGAATCACAGATAACAAAAAAGAAATGTGTTAAAACCCTTGCTGATTTTTGATCAAATTTATGTCGCGGTGCATTATTGCCACTAAAATGCAATACAGTACATGTATTAATATGTGTGAGATTGAAGTATTGTTCTTCTGGTAGCAAGTTTAGCATGGTAAGTGTTTAGGTTGAAATGCATCCTGGACCCAGATGGAAATGGAAACCTTTTGCTACAGCGCAAAGAATGAGGAATTACATTGAATTATATTTTATAACAATTCTATTTAGTTAAGTAATTGCTAAGACATGAATTGTCAGAACACTAAAAGAAAATTATGTATTTCGTTTAAATTGACATATTAATTATCAGGTCTATTTTATTTAAAAAAAAAACTGAAATCATTACATGGTTTGAATGAAATAAGTTTGAAATTGATTTTTGGCTGTCGGGGTCGCATCGCGTCATATTTCTTGTAGCCAATGTTTCAACCATCATTCTGTAGTCTTCTTACAGAATGATGGTTGAAACGTCGGCTACAAGAAATATGATGCGACATCACCTGGTCAGCCAAGAATCAACTGACTCTGGCTTTGGAAGCCTACGAAATTGATAGTGATATATGTGGCATAAACCACAATTAAATGTTATGTGGCATAGCGTAAGTTGTTAAGATTTATTTTTAGAATCCTTTGTTTTCACTGGGGTCATTATTTTAGCTGATGTAAGCTGTCTCAGAGTAAAAATATCAATCTTCATCACAGAAAGTATGGTGTGAGAGAACCTCTGAAGATGTGGGATCAAGTTTATATCACGATGAATGATGACACCAACATGCAATAGAGGGAATGTAGTAATTCATGCATGATTGAAGCTTTGCTTTTCTAGCAGTAATATTTGTGAAGATTGTGGTTAAGCTGAAATGCAACCTGGACCAAGTTGCAGCTTTTTTTCTACAGCACAAGGGATGATAAATTACAATTAGCTTGATTTTATAACAATTCTATTTAGTTAAGTAACTGGGGAGAAATAAATTACAATAACACTCCGTGAAAACAGTAATTTTTGACAGGATTTGAGGCTAGTATATAAGATTACAACTCCCCGGGCGACTGATCTTTGCTCAGTATCTTTCGATTTCTGTTCAACATTTCTGATTTTGCATGTAGTTTGATTAAGGTTAAACGTTTTTCTTGAAGGCTTCCTAGGCATTTTGAATGGCACAATTTCTTGCTTTGGTCAAAGAGAAGTTTAACAAACATTAGTAGGCTTACGGTACCTGAAACTTCTACGAGATGAGATAAGAGATGTTTACGAGACATGAAACATAAGAACTGCTCTCTTTTTTGGTAAAATCGTTACTTGAAAATCAAAAAATTACCCAAATATGAAATTTCATCCCAATCGCTAGAGCCATTTCCAAGATCGTCCTATTTACCATCTCATAAATTGCTTTTTTAAAAAAAAGAAAAAAAAAGAAAGATTAATTAATGGTGCTAGATTAGTGGCAATTCATTTAGATGAGTATATATAATCAGTGCTAAATCACACCTTCTGATCCAACTGTGTGTTTCCAAATGATAAGAAAACAATTCCCAAGAAAAGTAACCTTCACGATGGCCATTAATAAAGCACAGGGTCAGACACTTCAAAACATAGGATTGTATTCACCATAACACCTGTTTTTTCGCATGGACACCTGTGCTTTTTCACGCGTTTGTAGATTCAGTTAGTATTTATGTTTGAGATAAGACACATATGGTCAAAAAGTAAATGATAACATTATGGCTTCTAATATTGTTATCAAATAGTTATAAAAAAAATCACACCTGCCATAGCCAATATCCATTTGTTAAAAGTCTACTTTTTAAATGTTTTACAATTGAACATGTAGTATTTAATGATAATGACTTTTTACAATAAGACTGATATTTATTACTACTCCTCCAAATAAAATACCTTTCATTAATAAATATTCTTGCATTTACTTATGTCCACATTATTATATTACTGTTCGATGAATGACCACGATACTGTGCAAAATATTCATACGGGTCCGCTAGTATACAAGAACTGTTCATTTAAAGATATAAGAGCTCCTTGTTGTAACCACAGAGAAACTAATCATCAGTAGGGTTTCTGGCACCTGAAACATCTACGAGATGGCGTTAGAGCCATTTCAAGATACTAAATACAAAAATTGTTCATATTTTGCAAAATTTCATTTTTGCAGGGAAGACATCTATTTATGTAGGATCGTAATTTTTCACGGTGTTGAATATTAATATATTTTTCTCGGGCTTCCAGCTGTGTTAAGATGTCACATTTGTGGGACGTTTCGAAGGCGTCCATGTCTGCCTTCATTCTCAAACAAATGTCAATGATTAACTGTTTGTTTATTCAGCCGCTGCTATGGAAACAGTGGAAGACAAAAACCAACACAACGCGATTACATCATCCGCTCTTCTGCTCGTTACCGACGCGAAACAGTTTCAGCATTTTAATAGCTGGGTTCCAGGCCGCATTGAGTTGATAACCAGTGTCCCTGTTGACTAATAAATCAGTTAATCTTATTTCTACAGCCTCTGTAATAATGCCGGCCCAAAAAGACGAAAATATTGTTATTCTTCCAGCAGACAAGGGTAACTGCACGGTGGTTTTAAGCAAGATGGACTATCATAGTAAAATTATGCAGCTTTTGGAGGACCAAGCATACAGGAAGATTAACCATGACCCTACATCTAAGCTAACTAACTTGACTACGAAGCTGATCCGCTCCTTAGAACTACCAGAAGATGTGAAAAGACGACTCCAACCCTGTGCTCCTGTTCCTCCCAGGTTGTACAGTCTACCAAAAGTACATAAAGTAGGAGTACCTATGCGACCTATTGTAAGTACAATTGATAGCCCTACGTACTTTTTGGCTAAATACCTCAAAGATATTCTCAACCCATTGGTAGGGAAGGCTCATCGCAGTATTCGAAATTCCAGTGAGTTTGTGGAAATCTTAGATCCTGGTGATTTAATGGTGAGCTTCGATGTGGTCTCTCTTTTTACTCGTGTTCCCTTGGTGGACTCCTTAGATCTGTTAAGGAGGTATTTTGATCAAAAAATGATTGATATTTTCCACCATGTGTTGACAACCACTTATTTTAAGTTTGAAGGAGAATGTTACGAACAAGTGGACGGTGTAGCAATGGGTTCGCCGTTGTCTCCTGTCATTGCTGATTTCTTCATGGAATTTTTTGAAGAAGAGGCACTAAACCATGCACCACTCCAGCCGAAGTGTTTTTATAGGTATGTCGATGACACCTTTGTGATTTGGCCCCATGGCAGAAACAGTCTTGACCAATTCCTTGCGCATCTCAATTCTATACATGAAAACATTCAGTTCACAATGGAATTGGAGGAGGACGGTTGCCTGCCGTTTCTTGATGTGCTTGTTATTAAACGTGCCGATGGTTCGCTGGGACACACTGTGTATTGGAAGCCTATCCATACCGACTTATATTCAAATGCCAACAGCTGTCATCAGCCGGCACAACGAAACTCTGTATTAACTACCTTGGTACACAGAGCACAAAGGATTTGTGACAAACATAGCCTGGCTGGTGAATTGGACTATCTCCGGAAAACGTTTTCAAATAATGGTTATAATCAGGGACAGATTACTCGTGCGTTTAAACAGAAGGAAAATCGATGGAGAGATCAGATTGATACCAAGGGCCTTGCATTTCTGCTGTTTGTGGGTGCCCTAAGTTTCAAAATAGGTAGACTGCTATCACAACACGGAGTCAAGACAATTTATAGACCACCCACTAAAATTAGTAACTTGGTCGGCAGCGTTAAAGATGACCTAGGTTTACGAACCCCTGGTGTATATTATATACCATGTGAATGTGGCCGCGGCTACATCGGACAGACGCAGCTATGAATTGTGCAGCAATGTGTAGAGCACACCAGAAATGTTCGTCTTGGGCAAGAAGAAAAATCTGTGGTGGCCGAACATAGTGTGCAAGAGGGTCACACTTTTGAATTTGAAAAAACAACCATTTTAGCCTGGGTCAAAGATTTTTGGGCCAGCGTTATTACAGAGGCTGTAGAAATAAAATTAACTGATTTATTAGTCAACAGGGTTATCAATTCAGTGCGGCCTGGAACCCAGCTATTAAAATGCTGAAACAGTTTCGCGTCGGTAACGAGCAGAAGAGCGGATGACGTAATCGCATTGTGTTGGTTTTTGTCTTCCACCATTTCCGTAGCAGCAGCTGAATAAACAAACAGTTAATCATTGACATTTGGTTGAGAATGAAGGCAGAGATGGACACCTTCAAAACGTCCCACAAATGTGACATCTTAACACGGCTGGAAGCCCGAGAAAAATGTATTGACATCTATTTAGATAAACTTAAAAAGCAAAACCTTATATAAATATTAAATTTCATACTAATCAATAGAGCTGTTCTCAAGATATCAAATATATACAAGACTTGCTTGTTTGAAGACATTTTAACAAATATAATAACAATTAGTAGCTTTTCCAATGTTTTTTTTTTTTTTTCAGCTATGGAAATGTTTCTGTTTTGTTATACAATTGCAATGTAAACATTTTATCCTTGAAATTTTCTCATAGGCAATGATTCCAACAACACACTGAGGTATGGTTATCCTGTGTGTATTTTGTTCGGGTTAGTTGTTTTCCATTAAGGTCAGTGACGGTTTTCATATTACAATAAACAAATAAAGAATTTCTACAAATGAAGTGTTTCTTATTTTATCCAATTACAATCCACCAACCTCACTATTAATCATATTCACAGAATTTTCGCATGGGTCATCTAGTTTCTCACAATATAAGAACTCCAATATTAGCTATTCACTGTGAAGATATATATAATCATTTTTGTGGCAGTAGCAATAACACTCTGGCCTCACATTTGGGAGGATGCAGGTTCAAACCCTTTCCAGTCATCCAGATTTCAGCTTTCCATGTTTCCTGAATACATTTCAGTTAGATGGTTGCTTTACTTCAATAGGACCTTAGTCAATTTCCTTCCTGTTCCTTCCCCCAGTCTTTTCCCACTAATGACCTTAACTGCATAAGAAAAAAAGACAACAGTGACATAAATTTAGATTTCCTTTCAATACTTACTTGATGTGTAGATACCTTACAATTGGTGACAGTTGTTTTTGAGATCTATAAAAGTGATAACACACCCAAAGTAACCACCATTATTACAATGTTAGGAATGAAATTGTCCTTGTTACTAGACCCTGTGGCTACTATTATTAACTTTATAATAAATGTACAGGACAGGTAAAATACACCCAAAACTCATGAAAGCTGAAGGGAGGAGAGCAGCAGCAACACAAATCAACATACAAACACAGAAAAAACAATATTTTTAGTAAACACCCTTTTTCAAGTTAGCAGAAGTACATGGCTGAGCTTGCGAAATATTGTTTTTTCTGTGTTTGTGTGTTTCTTTGTGTTGCTGCTGCCGTCCTCCCTTCAGCTTTGGTGAGTGTTTGGTGTACTTTATCTGTCCTGTCCATATAAACATTGCCTCTCAGCAGTTCTTTCCTTCTATTGTTACCGAAAACTTTATAATATGATATCCTAATTATTTCTGTATTCATTCATTTTTCCAATAGAAGTGGAATCAAACATCAATCAGATATACGAGTATATTAAAATTTTGGAATCCTTACAAGATGATTTGGTCAATAAACAAAGATATGTTTATAACACATTATGAACAAGATAAGCACTCTGCTGATGTATTTGATGGAGATATTAGCAGGTAAGATTTTTTCTTAGTACCTATAATTAATTATTATTATTAATTGTGATAGAGCATTTAGCCTGGTAACAATTTCCAAGACACTTAATTTTCAGTTACAAAAAAATTCACTTAAAATTCTTTTAGTGTTTTAGTTAACGTGTTCAGTAAATCCTTCAATAACTTATTCCACCATTTGACTCATTATCCACAAATGAATTCCCACTGAAATCAAGTGTTAGTTTATGGTCACAATCATTACTTCCTTCCATATATTTCTCTTGATTACTATTGATGATGTGCATATGTCAACATATGTGTAAGCAAAACTGGATTTACGTTTAGTTGCTTGATATCAGTTGTTAATTTATACTAAAATCCAGTATTTTAATTGAGACCACACTGACATCCAGAAGTAATATATCTATATATATATAGATTTTTTTGTTCAATATATATTTATTTCTAATTATATTTTGATCTTCCCACCAACCAGAAATTAGTTTGGATATTTACTTTTGCTCGGGTATTAGCTCTGATTCACTGACCCTCTACTTTTCCGATGTTTGAATTTACCCCCTCCCACCTCTCATAATGTTCTCTCATTGACGAAGGGTTTTTTCCCGAAAATTTCTTTATTATTTGTGTTTGTGTCTTTTTGTGTGTTCGCGCCCCACATACATCATCTAAAGTTAAGTGGTGGCTCATTTCCCTATCCTAATTTGATTCCTTTCCACTGCTTAGCGTCTTTTTTTCATTGTTATCATATTGCCGCCCTGGCTCTCTTCTGTTCAGTCCTTTATGTTTAACTATATTTGTGTTCTTTTTTCTTTACTTCCTTCTTTTCTTTCTCTTCCTTTTTGTTTGTTTTCCGTTTTATTTTTCGCTGTTTCATAGTAAAATACGAATCCGAGTACATAACCTCACATCGTATATCAAACCATTGTTACCGTCAACGGCATATTGTACTCTCCGCGCACCGATACCTACCGTTCTGTCAGTGTTTCCATCTTATTATTGCGTAATTTCTACTGATAATCATCTCATTCATTCAAATTCTACATACATATGTTTTTATATTAGCATCCCATTTCCAGTTCAGCTACGGAATTTTCCACGGCTTGCAAACAAATACCTAAATTGTTACATACATTTTGAGCGTCCTTTGAATATCTTATTACTGTCCCTTCCAGTTTTTACCGCTCTCACTTTTATAGGCGTGCATCTTAAAGCTCATTGTTAACTATGAACCCACATTTTAAGTCACTTTAATATATATATATATTTTTCCTCCTTCCGTGTTTGTTGATCATCTTATTACAATTCAAACATCATTTCAGACAACGAACCTAATTTGCATTCTTCTAAATAAACATTTCTGGCTTTCAACATGCCTCCACTGACATCACTATATAGGCCACTTGTTGATAAATACATACATAGGTACAGATACCATGCTTTTCAGCTCGCCAAATTTCAATCACATATCCTTTTTTTAAAAGCCTGTCTGTCCTTCAACATACCTCCAAATGGTCTTACAATCAAACTACCAATATTTGGTTGTCCCCCACAAACTCACCCTGCCCTACATGCCTTTCGCTACCAACAGTCTTTGGCCCTTACTAACCTTGTTCTGCAACAATATACCATTCTGGCTAACCAACATTCTGGAAACCTCATATCCCTAAACAAAATACTCATGTTATCATTCCCACAAGTAATTACAGTTTTGCAGTTTTACAGCAAGCAGTTAACTCCAGCAGTATGCATGCGCAGAAACATTTACAGAAGTTATCCAAATTGCTGAAGTCCCATCTTGCACTAGGGCAGTTTCTTCCACACCAACCAATTGTCTACCAATCAAAATCACAGCCTCCTCTGATTTCCTCAGAACCGTCGATTGCCCAGCTCCTCAACATACCTCAACCTCCCCCTTTAAAACCTGCACCTCGCTCTCTGCACCAAAGCCCTACTCCCAAGCCTAAACTGCCAGTTATAAACCTATCCTCATCAGCATTATCTGAATCCCAGCTCTCTGTACTCTCCAAAGGACTCACCTTCTCACCCACCCCCACATTTGACCATGCCAAACTAGTCCGTGACTCTCTATCGTTCTGCCGTACACTCCGCTGGTGGTATCACTTTGCCACTCACAGCAGTGAACAGGGATATCAGGACAACCTAGAACCAAGTCAAGAGAAATTCAAACCATCATCCACACTTGACCCTCCACCTCTTCCCCAGAACCATCCCCTCCAAATTTTTGAAGATTTCCTTTCCACCAGTTTGGCCTCTCCCACTTTCCTTAAATCTTTAGCAAACACCGATAATCTTAGCCCAGCTGAAACCTGTGCAATTCAGATCTCATTATCCTTCCAGCTAACAAGGGCTCAACCTCTGTAGTCATGAACAGGAATGACTATGTGGCTGAAGCTCTTCGTCAGCTATAAGACACCAATACCTACTGCTGCCTATCGGAAGATCCAACTCCTGCTGTCAACAAAAAAATACAAGAATATATACAGTTTAGTGGACCTCTCCAAGGTCTCACCGCACAATCCATTTCGCTTCTTACTCTTCAAAATCCACGTACACCCACCCTTTATCTATTGTCCAAAATCCATAAACCTGACAATCCAGGATGCCTTATCGTTGCAGCCTATGGATCGCCAACTGAGCGCATCTCTGTCTTGGTTGAACAGTACCTACAGCCCATTGTTAATCAGCTCCCTACTCATATAAAGGACACCCAGCACATTCTCTTCCGGCTTTCTACCTTACCCACACCTCTTCCTTCCGACTCAATACTGGTTACCATTGACGTCTCGTCCTTGTATACAAACATTCCACACTGGCATGGCCTCAGGGCCATGGAACACTTTCTGGACCGGCGCCCTCCCAACAGCCTTCCTATGACATCCTTCCTCGTCAAATTAGCCCACCTTATCCTTAATAACAACTACTTCTCCTTCGAAGGCAACATCTATCACTAAACCTGCGGAACTGCCATGGGCACCCGCATGGCCCCCTCTTATGCTAATCTGTTCATGGGCCGGCTGGAATAGACATTTCTGAAGGAAGTCCTTCTCAAACCCCTCATTTGGCTTCATTTCATTGATGACATTTTTATGATTTGGACACATGGAGAAAATGAACTGATAAATTTCCTGAACCATCTCAATAACTTTAGCATGCTGAAATTCACTTGGTCCTACTCCCACACCCAGGCCACATTCTTGGATGTGGATTTCTCCCTATCCAATGGCTATCTCAACTCTTCAGTCCACATCAAACCAACCAAACTTCAACAGTATCTCCATTTCGACAGTTGCCTCCCATACCATACCAAACGTTCTCTCCCCTACAGTCTTGCCAATCGAGGTAGTCACATATGCTCCAACCAACAGTTTCTCATGGATTATTCAAACAGTATTTCAGAAGCATTAATATCTCACAACTACCCTCCAGCTTTGGTGAACAAACAGCTTTCACATGCTACATCACAATTGAATCAGCCAATCAATCATCCCAGAACCGCAAAAACCAACCACAATCCAGTCTTGGTCACACAGTACTACCCAGGCCTCGAATCCATCAACAGAATCCTCCGGCAGGGCTATGATTTTTTACAAACATGCCCTGAAATGAGATCCATTCTTCCTAAAATCCTCCCTGCCCCTCCTAGAACTTGTTTCAGCAGACCACCTAATCTCAGCAAACTTCTAGTCCACAAACACAGTCTTCCTCTTCCTAACAGTCAGCCCCAAGACTCTTTCTCATGTAATAGAACACGCTGCAAGATGTGTGACATACACCGTGTTTATGTGTGGTAGCAGTACAGAGTCACCCGTTGATATCGACTTTTGCCGAATTTTGGTACCTGTGGTAGTGTGGGAGAAATGGTGGTTGAAATTTGTCATTCAAGTATATTTTCATATTTCGGCCAAAGACATGTGTCTCCGTATATGTCACTCTGCTGCCACAACTACATAGCATAGACCGTTGGTTTTTGTATGTGGTAGTGATATCGTGTCTCGTACCGTGTAAAATGGTGGTTAGATGTCAGTAGCTATTGGGGTGTGGGACTTATGGTGGTTGAAAGTGGTCGACCTGTGGCACTTTCAAATTTCTACCAAAAACGTATGTGTCATGGTGTATCACTTTTCAGAAGAAACTATCTAGCGCAGGTCACTGGTGTTTCTGTGTGGTAGTTGCACAGAGTCACCCGTCAATAAGAACATTGGCCGAATGTCGGTAACTGTGGTAGTGGGGGAGATATGTCCGTTGAAAGGGGCCGATCATTGATAATTTCGTATTTCGGCCAAAGACATGTGTCCGTATATGTCACTCTGCTGCCACAACTATATAGCATAGACTGTTGGTGTTTGTGTATGGTAGTGGTATGGTGTCTCCTATCGTGTACTATGGTGGTTAGATGTCGGTAGCTATGGGAGTGTGGGAGATTATGGTGGTTGAAAGTGGTCGATCTGCGGCACTCTCATATTTCTACCAAAAACGTATGTGTCATGGTGTATCGCTTTTCAAAACTGTCTAGCGCAGTTCACTGGTGTTTGTGTGTGGTAGTAGCACAGTCACCCGTCAATATCAACGTTCACCGAATTTCGGTAACTGTGGTTGTGTGGGAGATATGGTGGTTGAAATAGGTCGATTAATGATATTTTCGTATTTTTACGAAAGACATGTGTGTCCGTATATTTTACTTTGCTGCCTGAAGTACATAGCGCAGTTGATTGGCGTTTGTGTGTGGTAATCGCATCAAGTCACCCATTGTGCAGTATGGTGGTTTGATGTAGGTAGCTGTCAATCCAAGTCCTTTACAAACACGAATGAAGTCGTGGGTACCAGCTAGTATTATATATATATATATGGTATTACACATTTAAGTACTATGGAAAGGTACTCTTACTAATAATTAGAAAGTTCTAAAGATTCCTTATACTATTTAGTGGAATGCTTTTACAGGGGAACACATGACGAACAGCCCTGTTTGCGAAACTTATTGCATTTACTGATAACTAAATATTGTGGCACATCATATTTATCATCATTGAGATTGGTTCTGATTAGTTTGATGTAATTAGTATTGTTCCAATTATTCTAAAGTTCAATATGTAAGCATTAAAACAGCCAATTTTTAAAGTGTCTTTGGTGTATATTTTGTCGTATATCTTCAGTGAAAATAAATTTTTGGGAATCAGAAGCCCTGAGAATTACCTAGGTAGAAATAGAAGCAGAGGGTATTTTCAGAAAACTAGGTAGGTTAAAGAAATGTAAAGGAACATGAATGGATAACTTTACTACAGACGTGTCAAAAATAGATTAATATGTGCCTGTACCATTATTTGAAATATAGTAAATATACAAGATCAAATAATTAGCTTGCTGCTGGGCTATTATGACAGAAAAGCAAGAATTTCTGGTTGAATGGTAATGAGTATGGGTGATTCAGGAATCTGTTGAATGTTTCTGAATCCTTAACAATTGTGAACACGAACATGAATTGAATATTAAAGTGAAAGTCTATGTGGTAAATAAATGTTTGTGCTTGTTAAGTATCTGTAAACGTATGGCTGCCACCCAAAATTATTAAAAACTAAGTGTCAGGTTTACTCGGATTTACTGAATGGTTAATATCTTATATTTCTGAGCACTAGTTTACACATGTTTGACCCTTATTGAACTTTATAAATCTCAAATATAAGCTTCAGGTTCCTCTTCAGTCAATCATTATAACTGGCTTACCATCATTCGTTAATACGTAAGCCTAAGTTTATCCTTCTTGATTCATGAGTGTCTCCACCATTAACAATTACCTAAAGCCAATTTCACTATTATGGAAACTTAGTTTTTGCTCTAACACCCAGAAAATCCCTAAAATTTCTGAGATCAAAACCTAAGTCTGGCACACTCAAAGAACCTAATTTTTTTCATATTTTAAGACTTGTTTTCAACAGTCATGAAAAACCTCAACCACAAACAATGAAGTGTGCACATTCTGTAAATGCAACAATCAAAAGTTTGACTCTGCCATTAGCTACCCTTAGTTTGACATTTTCCTATTGTTTAATAATTAATTTGAAGACATGACACTTACACGTGACCGCCATGTCTTTTAATTTTTCATGCTTGTCTGTATTAAAATTCTTTTAATTTTTCTCAAAATGTTACATTAAGTTTCCCCAGTTAATTTAAAACTTGTTTATTATGATAATCCCAAAAATTAGCTTCATTTTGCTTTGCTGTAATAATTATTCGAATTTTACCCTTTTCCATTTGGTGTCATTATGTTAACTAAACTCTCGAACTTTTGCTTAATTAGCCAAGTCATGCTAAAATATTATCCCACTCATCTTTTCCAACATCTTGCAAGCTATCTTTCTATTGGAAACCTCTTAATTCTGAGACGATTATAAATTTATACCTTCCCTCCAAAATATTTATCTTATTTACTTATGTCCTACTTCTTCTGTTACAAAAAATTGACATCAATTGCCTTCTTTCAAACTCTTCTATCTTTTTTAAAAAAATTCCTCCCCATTTAATTCCTCTAAACTGGTATTTTAATTATTTTCAATCATATTCACTATCCCTTGTGATGTACAAGATAATGAAACTGTAATTTATATTCTCAAATTACATTTACTTATTATGAAATTCCTTAAATCAATTTATACTTTATGTATGTTGTACTGTTTCACTTGTTTCTTTCTCAAAATATGGTTACATCATTTCACTATTGTATGTGATCATATACTGAAGCTTAGGTTGCTGGAAAAATTCCTAAATAAACTGTTTTGAACTTAAAACACATTCCACAATATTTCACTCTATACCAGATCCTCTAAAACCTGTTGGCAACAACCTCTATAGAACATCACCGAGCGTCGTGGGTGAGCAGTAATGTTATGGGCTTGCCTTCAGGAGTACGCTGGTTCAAATCCCTGTCTGGCCCTCCTGATTTTGGTTTACCCAAATCACTCCGGGCAAATAATGGGATGGTTCCTTCAGAAGGCAATGGCCAAATTCCTTACCCTCTCTAATAACCTAGATGTTGACAAAGTGTAAAAAAGGGGTGGGGGGAGAGAGAAAGGAATATTGTCCAATTTGTTACACTCTGGACCAAAAAAGTCTGCCATTTCGAACACTTTAAAGCAAACTGCACTCTATTCTGATATACTATGAAAATAAGGAAATCTAGAAAAATAATCAATCACCACAAATGAAGGCATGAGGGTCAGGAGGAAAATACGTAAACATGACCGCACCTTACAACTTTGTTGTGTTAGTTAGATGTGAGACATACCAGTATAGCAAGGGGATCAGATTAATATACATTGAGACTTAACACACGACTGAGCCAAGCATGAATTAGGTGGAATGGGTGGGGATTGCTATGGTTGCATTGAGGAGGATGGGAGGGAGGTAGTTGAACACCAACACTTATCTTCATCAGTCCACAGATCTCACCTGTTATATTTGCCAGGAAATATGCATTTTTTTTTTCACACCCTGTCTCCCAGTGAGGCCTCTCATCACAATCTATATCTCTCCTCAATCCTCAAAATCCCCACACACCTAACTTTACCTTCTTCCCAAGTTTCACAAGACAGGCAATTAACCTCTTCAAGTCCTGAGCTCATAACAAAAGTGCAAGGGAACTACTATTGTGTTATTTACTTTGTTTTAATGCTAGTTAACAATGAATGACCATAATTTTTTTGAAACAATAATTAATTTTTTATAGATGGTATATATATGATACCTTGGGAGTCAAGCAGGAAAATTATACACACAACTTTACTGCTTCATGTTACTTTATTTCATGGAAAAAATATATGTCTTTACCTTTATTTCGACGAGCCATGTTGTACAGCTGCAGGATCCCAAGTTTCCAATCAGGGCTGCCAAAAGTAGAAGATCGAACATATGAGCTGTGAGAAGCGCGATGTATATTGTAGATGATACAATAGGCCAGAAAAGGTTCAGTTGTGCAGTGGCCCAAGAAAAAAATAATTTCTGGAGGTATCATATATGATACCTCGGGACTGAAGAGGTTAAGGACAACCTATAGTTGCAGCATATCTATCACCGACTGAATGGGTTTCAGGCTTTGTGCATCAACACTCCAACAATTTGTGTAGATCCTTCTTTCCTGCAACAAGAAACCTTACAATTCTTCGAATGTCTGTCCACAGTCCGCATTCCTCAAACTTGAGAATCCTTCCTTGTCTCCATTAGCAATTACCTCCTTCCATACTAACATTCTGAACTGTCAGGACTTCATTTCTCTTCAACATTTTTGGATTTACATACTTTCCTCCCTCCCTCACACACACACACATACACACAAACACTGTATCTCCAGCACATTCTTACCTCATATCTCTGGCCCACTTCATTCTCACCAAAACTGCTACTCCTTCAACTTTCACATTACTCGTCAGATATGTGATACTGCTATAGATCCCCATGTGGCCCGTCTTATACCGGCCTACTCTTCCTGAACTGTCTGGAAGGACAATTTCAAAGAAATGTGTACAAAGGAAAATCACCTCATGGATATCCTTAATTTCTTTAACAAGAGCCATTCCATCAAATTCGTGTGGACGTATTCTTACACATGTGATTGATGTGGACATCTCCCTAATGACTTGTTCGCTCTGGGCTAGTAATTTAGTCGAGTGGTGAGTAGTTTAGTAGCTAAATTACTCGCCACCGACCAAAAATCGTTCGCACTACGGTCGAGTACAGTACACAAGTTGCGTGGTATTTTGCCAGCAGGCTGCATCGCAATCATATAAGTGAGCTGATACAGTTTATGTTAAGCGCTATTTTACAAGAGATGGATGAAGAAGTTTATGCGATAAAGAAAGAAAAAAAAGCAATGGGTACGAAAATGAGTTAATGAACTAGTAGCTGAAATTGTCCTCTGAAGGAATTAGATTTGGAAGATCCCTATGAATAGTTTGAGAATTTCCAAAATTTGTGTTAGAGAAAATGCAGTCAGAAATCCAGCGTGAAGATACCTATTTAAGGAGTGCAATGCCGGCAACTGCGTAATTACAGGCAGTTGCCACCGGATGAAGTTTATTGACACATTACCTCGTATTTATACACGGAAAATTGGGTATTTCCTAATTCATCACAGTGGGCAGGAATCTATGAAATATTAAAGGAATTGAATTAATGTTTCATAGAGATGCATCCACTAAACTGAATCATTTTACTGAATGAGTGTAAACTGTTTCAGTACTTGCGCCTAAGTTTTTGGACTACTTTTTTTAACTTCTGCGAGTAGATAATACTAAAACAATTTTTATCACTTTAGGTAGCACTTCTAATAACAATACGAATAATATCTTAATGTATAATCTAGATGCTATTGTAATTAATTTAATAAAATTTTGCACTAAGCAGATGTTTTTAATTTTCAATTTACTTCTCACCAAATCCAGATATGTTTATTGTATTTTCCGAATCCATGTGTGCAGATTGCTTCCTTTATTTGTTTTTATAGTTGGGGACTTAATATTCTACAAGCATTCATGTTCTACATATTTAGAAACAAATTTTAAAATTGTTTCTTCGTTCAAGCGAAATGACATTTTTGTGGCAGCTAACGAACTCTACTAAAACTATAGGTTCAGACTTGTTTAGCTCATGAGCGAATGGGCAGTGGCGCGTGGTGGGGGTGCTACTCGCCCGGTTTAATAGAACGAAACGGATCAACTCGACTAAACTACTGGACTAAATTTCATTGTTCACACAGGTTTAGTTACTAAATCACTCTCCACTCGACTAATTTACTCGCACAGTGTGAACGAGCCTTATGACAAAGTGTCCTACACACATCTGTGCACATCAAGCTGACAAATTTCCGTAACTTCCACATCAAACATTCCCTACACTTTCCACATCAAAAATTCTCTTCCATACAGCCTTGTAATATACTGAAGAATCACTTCCTGGTATTCCCAAAAACCTTATTGTGAAAAAGCAAATTTCTCGTGTTACCATCCATTGTTCCCTCAACTTCCTTTCTGCGCCTCCTAAGTTGCAGTCCAATATTCATCACTTATTTCTCTAATGGCCTGGAGTCCATTAACTAGATCCTTCACTAGTGATATGGCCTTCTATATTCGTTCCCCAAAATGGGCACCCTGCTTCCAATAATCCTACCTACTGCCCAATGCACATTCTTCAGCAGACCTCCATATCTGAAGTACATCTTGATCTACAAAACTAATTTTCTGATTCTCCTTAACTTCCCCATGCAATAAACTTCACTGCAAAACTTGCAGCATGCATCTAGCTGCCACTTCCTATTCCATTCCAGTCAGAGGGAAATATTTTTCCATGCTACTTGCACTACTACTTATCTCATTTACCAACTTACCTTAATTCACTTTACATCTTCTTACATTGGTCTAACAATGAAACAACTGTCCATTAGGATGCACACTTACAGATAAACAGTTTATCCTACCAACCTTTGCCATCCAGTGGCAGCCAGCTCATACCAGCTCACTCTAACAGTCTCAAAACCCGAAAGTCATTAATCAAAACCTGTTTTTCACTGAGAGCTTCCAGTGATTTTCCTGATATTACTACCCTTTTGGAACTCTGTTGATGGGAATTAGGCAACTAATATATCCTAAACACTAGGTATCCATACAGCCTCAACCTCCATTAAAGCTGTAAATTTGTCATGACTTTAAATATATGATAATTTTATTTATTTATTTTTTAAAACAGATTCAGTATATACTTTTTTTTCTGTTAACTTGGTTGTCCTGTGGAAACCACATCAATTTGTTCAAACTTGATTTTTCAGCTGGCATTATGTTGGTTTCTTCCTTTGAAGAAAGCCACAATCATGTGTTAGGTCTCATGTGTACACATCTGACCCTCTTGCAATATGTATCGCATCTAACATGACTATGGTTTTTTACTGAAATATTGTAGATTGTGTTCATGTGTTTGCATTTATGTGTTCATCCTAGTCCTCCTGCCTTAATCCAGAATAACCACCAGTTGATGACAGGACATTGTGAAACACTGAGAGGCATGTACACCCATTAAGCATAGAAATCTTTGGGTCTGTGGCCCTTCATCAAAAAATAGAACATGACAGCTGCATGGTTGAGCCTGCTAGCTAACTGTAGATATAATTGTGTATATTCTGGAGACCTGCTGTATATCAGAGTCCTGGAGAAGTATCAGAATAATATTGCCTCATAATGGAAGGACTTACAGGTTGGTTGGTTGATTGGTTTGTTGGTGGTAGATAAGTTAATTTAGAAATTGATGAACAACCATATCACAAAGGAAATATGATTCTTTTAAACCAGCAACATGGCTATATGAAATGTTATTCTTGTGGAGATACATGCAAGATATTTCAGATAAAATGCTCAAAGAAGCCCATGTTAATAAAGCATCACTGGAGCTTTCCAAAATGATGGATACAGTCAGATATATGGTGGTGGTATATAAGATGAATACCATTATGGGTAATGAAAAAGTGACCTACAGGTTGTAGAAATTCTTCACAGGAAGGAAGCATGTAGTTGGGGTAAGAAATACAGAATCAGAAGAGATGATAGTGAAAAATAGGATTTCCACAGGGTAGCGTATGTATTTTAACAATGTTATTGATTATGTTAATGAATGAAACTGTTAGTTGTTTATTGTTGATGGCGTAAAGTTATACAGCAGTATTAATATGCGTGAGGACTATGAACAGCTACAGGTGGAGCAGGATAGGTTATCTAATTGGGTTGCTCAATATAGAATAAAATAAATGCTTAAAAGAGACAGACCACAGCACATGATACCAAGAAAAATGTAAGTATCTTGGAATATCATTGCATAATATACATAGTTAAGCAGGCATACTGAAGAGGTTGTAGAGAGAAACTAGCAGAGTTCCTGGTGTTGCCCGGTTTAGTTGTTGTTGTTTACCCATACGCTGTTTTTATTCACGCAATGACCATGTTTCATACAATTCGTGCCATCAGTTTCTGGAATTAAAGCATACCTAGATACACCCGCACGCTACCAAGAAAGGAATTGGTTTAATGTGATTTACCCTTACACTATTTTCATTTGTGTGAACAGATTCATACTTACCAATTTTCATTGATTACGAACCGGCCATTTCCGGTACTAAACTGAATGGTAATTTAGCATCACAGTTCTAAGAATGGGTGGTTTTGATGCTTTGATATGAATATCAGTTTTCTTTTTAGTCCAGGTTACATTTCAATCTAATTACATTTGCTAATGTTGCTGCTCAAAAATCAAAACATTGCGCGCATTATAAATGAATGTAATTTTTCTCGGCGTTGTTTATTTATAAACGTTTCTCGGGAAACAAACTGAGTAATATTGTTATTAATGCACAATATTTCAGCGACTTTATTCTCCGTCGCCATCTTCAGGTGCAGTTGCAAGTCTTGAAGTCAGCTTTGAAGTCAGCCTTGAGCGTGTTGTTTGTAAACTGGCATGGCATCGACAGATGTTGTTATGTTGCCTAGCAGCATCTCAGATGTCATTAGACGCCCGCAGAACACAAAAAGCAGAGCGTTGGTGATGAGCAGCCTCAATAACGGGAATCCAGGCATCACTTATCTGGAATCCACAATCCCTGTTTACCAAATCAGACGCGAGGTGAATTTCAAATGCTTCTTTAATGACGCTGTCCCAGAAGCCTCTCGCATGTGTCAACACCTTAGTCACTTCGAAATCGAAACCATGTCCTTCTGTCAAACTATATTCCGCCACTGCTGATTTGTCTTTTTGCCCCAGGTGAACATATTGGGCGTGTTCCAAACAATGTTGTTGTACGCACCGTATGGTCTGACCGATGTATTTCTTTCCACATTCACACGGGATGCAGTAAACTCCGGGTGTACGCAGGGCAAGGTCATCTTTTGGAGAGCGCAAAATGTTTCTCAATTTTGGTGGTGGTAGAAAAATGGTCTTAATGCCATTTCTTGCCAGGACTCTTCCGACCCTAGATGTTGTGGCGCCAGAGTACGGCAAGAAGGCTAATTTATCGTGTGGACCATTATCGTGTTTATTAGGCCTGCGTTTCATTTCCCGGAATGCCAACTGTAGCTGATTTTTGGGACACACGGTGTATAGGAAGCCAACGCATACAGACCTGTACCTAAATGCGCACAGTCATTGTCACCCTGCATAGCGCAATACAGTACTAACTACTCTTGTCCACAGAGCGCAGGCAATATGTGATAAAGACAGCCTTCCTAGTGAGTTAAAACATCTCCGTGATACCTTCAGAAAGAATGGGTACGATGAACATCAGATACAGTTGGCATTCCGGGAAATGAAACGCAGGCCTAATAAACACGATAATGGTCCACATGATAAATTAGCCTTCTTGCCGTACTCTGGCGCCACAACATCTAGGGTCGGAAGAGTCCTGGCAAGAAATGGCATTAAGACCATTTTTCTACCACCACCAAATTTGAGAAACGTTTTTCGCTTTCCAAAAGATGACCTTGCCGTGCATACACCCGTAGTATTCTGCATCCCGTGTGAATGTGGAAAGAAATACATCGGTCAGACCATACGGTGCATACAACAATGTTGTTTGGAACACGCCCGACATGTTCACCTGGGGCAAAAAGACAAATCAGCAGTGGCAGAACATAGTTTGAGAGAAGGACATGGTTTCAATTTCGAAGCGACTAAGGTGTTGACACACGCGAGAGGCTTCTGGGACAGCGTCATTAAAGAAGCATTTGAAATTCGCCTTCGCGTCTGATTTGGTAAACAGGGATTGTGGATTCCAGATAAGTGATACATGGATTCCTGTTATTGAGGCTGCTCATCACCAACGCTCTGCTTTTTGTGTTTCGCGGGCGTCTAATGACATCTGAGATGCTGCTAGGCAACATAACAACATCTGTCGATGCCATGCCAGTTTACAAACAACACGCTCAAGGCTGACTTCAAGGCAGACTTCAAGACTTGCAACTGCACCTGAAGATGGCGACGGAGAATAAAGTCGCTGAAATATTGTGCATTAATAACAATATTACTTGGTTTGTTTCCCGAAAAAACGTTTATTCAAAAAAAAAAGTGCACATTATTACATAACACATACATAAAAATATATCTGTAATGTGTCTTTTTACTCTGGCATCACTTTAAAAAATACATATTTTGAATGGATTTTCAGAATTTGAAAGTTTGGGTTCAGAATTAGAATTTTATGTATTTCTTAAGCCGTTACAACACATTTACTTTACGAATAATGAAGCATTATCTGAAAACTGCTTAATCGATTTTGATTGAGTTTTCATAGTATCAAAGAGATGTATCTCATTGTGCTGACTCATCTGCAGCTGGAGATAACAAAATTTTCATTATGCTACTTCATCTGACACTGTAGGTCAAAATTAAAATATATTCTGTTGAATATCAGGTATTCAAAGTTGCATATCAAGTATTCAGAAATAAGCCAGATGTGAGAAAAGAAATTATTTATTTGAGGTAGTTACAAACTGTGGTGCCATAGTTACCATAGAAACTGAATTACTAAACAACACAATAAATTATAAAATGAGGAAAAGCTACTTCGTTGTCCTAAACTGTTTTTATTTGCAACACTAAAGGCTTAATACAATGTTCTATTTGTATTAAAAACCACCAGCTTATGCATTAATAATTATGAACAGAATGACTCTACTTTCAGCTCCAAACGCCAGATAGTTTGTCTGACATTCAATATCTCAAGAACGAAAATAGATTATAATACGATTGAAAGGTAGATTGTGTCAGAAACTCACGTGTGAAGTGCAGAATGTAATACGAAAACATTCAGTTTTCCTAAACCGTATATGATAGCCAGGGACTGTAGTTGTGCTAACAGAGATTGGGATCAAAGAAACTCGCTGTTTTTATTTTCGTTATTAATTTCTCACATTCAATATGGCCACCTATGGCATTTAAAAACTGAACATCCCCAATTAAAGGAAATAATATTTCAGGTTTGTTTAGTGTGGAATATGTAAAATAGTTATTATTGTAAATCGCTTTTATTGCATTCATTAAAGGCTATGGTCAGAGAAATCGTATTTGTGTCTTTGGGTGGACTGCAGAGTATGCAACATCTAGTGGTATTTGTCATCATAAGTTCAGAATTTCATTTATATCTCCGGAATTATGTAATTTTGAAATATAAGACATGTCATACAACTGAATTGAGATTCGAAGCTATAAAACGGTGAAAATCACCATCAAAATCTGCTCAGTGGTTTATGAGTTTTTATTTTTCAAATTTATCCAGTTTTCATTTTATAGATATCGGAGTACTGCATCTAAGAGTGCAGGTGAGTAGTGGATGTATTATGTATTTGAGTCAGTATAGGAGATCATGGAGGGGATCTAAGAAGTGCACCTTTATTTATTTGCTGCAATTTCTATAGAACACAAAAGGTACGGTTTGAGAATCATTAGAGACAGGATATGGATTAAAAAAATGCTGGCGGTGTAAATCATATACTGGGCACTAGTCCTGGATTGATAGTTGTAGAAGACTTATGAGTATTCATAAAAGGAAAAAAGTTGATCTTTAGCATAAACTAGCTTTTGAATGCAGATGTGAGGTTAGTAAGAAAATTTCTGCTGTAAGTAAGGGAGTCATTAACTGGAAAAAATTGTTATATTCACAGAATATTCATTGATTGCAGGGGAGTTAAAATTGATCGTGTAAAATTGATGGTGATGAAAAAGGTAAAAACTATTGGAGAGGATGAAAAAGTGATTAGCTGGTTTAAGCTTCCTTTCTCTCTATTCTCAATATTCAGTCTAAATCCAACAAAGTTTGAGGTTAACATTCAGTACAAGATACTATAGTTGAAATCGAAATAACAATACCTTAGGTTCAGAAAAGCAAGAAAACAACACATAACAACCATAAATAAGAAGTTCCTAATAAAATATAAACCATAAACTTACCTAAATGAGTGTAATCCATAATAATTCTGAAGCAAAATACACAAGTTTGGTTACACAACCATAACACTAATATTCCACTAAATTGAACACTGTAAAGCACTTTAATAATTATAATTTCACCATTTGATATTAAATTCACTAATAACTCGCAGTTCCAGACTAATTTAAAGCAGTAAATATGATTTTTAAAGCATCTCCACATGGAGTGAATTCAATATTTAATTCCAGCACATCTAAGTAACTTCAGAGGTTTAGAAGTAGATTTAACCAAGAAAAATAACCGGCCAGTCAATATTCTTCAAGTTTCCGATAACCATCAACTAATAAAAAGAAGTTATCAATAAATAAAAGTCCACTTTTTAATGACGTAGTAGAAGCCGATTTGGAAATTGAATTACTCTCTGACTAACATATTTCACTAAAAACTTTTCTAAAGTACTTAAATTAAATAAAGGTACGATTTAAATTTAGTTTCAGGCCACAACCTCCTTTAAATAAAAAGTGAAGTATCGGTTGCACCATCTACGAAACCAGTAAAATTTATAAATTCTATAACTTCTGATAGCCTTAACCGATTTAAAAGATTTTTACACCATTGAACTCAGCAAAGGCTGGGGAACACTTTGAAAATAATATTAACTTGATATTCTAAAATTCTGCAAATACGTGACGTAATGGTGACGTATCGCAATACTCGAAACAAATGTGCTTTTAAATTAACCAACTTTTAAAATTCATTTACACCGGTCTGGAAGCTTTAAAACCAAAACCAATCACATCACTACACTTGTCTCGTTACGCTCTTCATCTTGCGATTTTCTGGTAGCACTCAGTTATTGGAAACTTTTTCTAGATAGACTATTGTCTAGGTCAGTAGGCCATTTTGATAAAAGTTAGCCGCATCAGCCTCTTCCACCCAGTTTAATAGAACGGCTTGAGGAGTCAACACGCATCGTGTGTTCTTAGGTTTGAGAAAGCCCGGCTAGTGGTGGCTTATGGGTAGTCAGGACCAGGGCAGCATGGTTGACCGACGCCATTGCTAAACAGGTGTGGCAACCTCTAAAGTCTAAAACTTTCAGACGTGTTCATCTTAACTTTCAATTTCATTCGGGGTGGTGCGGTCTGTTCTGTTTCATGACTTGTGATCTTCGGCAAATGATTTTATCCGATTGCCATTGCTAACTGTGACTTTTGTAAATTCTGTGAAAACTTTTAAGAACATATACTTCAGTGATCTGGACCTAGACTTTCATTTCTACGTTAGTACCTTTCTTACAGGAGGTTAATCTGTAAGTGGCGGCCGTCTTCATCAGTACAGTTAGCATTCTCCAAGGTTTTTCACGGTTATAGAACTTTTTCCGAAATTTTGACAACATTTTGGATGACTTCTAGTTTAGGTGTACAAGCCGATACCGAACCCCGATATCCGCTTGGATCCTAACACTGGGTAGAGGAATTCTTAAAATTTAGAAAAAAAAAAGATTGGGGTAGGAAATGCAGTATCAAAAGAGGTGGAAGTAAATTTCGGGGTTCACAAAGTAGCGTATTGGGACCATTACTGTTCTTTATTCTAATGAATGTTTGTATTAATGGTTTGCAGTCAAAAATTAGATTGTTTGCAGGTGGCATAATGTTATATAATTGGACCAAAACAGTGGAAAACTGTAAACAGCTGCATACTGCTCTGGACAGGATATCTAGATGGGTGAGTCAACATGGAATGAAGATGAGAAAGAGGAGCTAGCTTATTAGCCAAAGATTATCATTATAAAGTGGATAAAGAATTGCTTATTGAAGACTTGGATATACATAACATTTGATAGCAAAGTTAATTGGGTAGGACACATTAGGACAGGTGGTAAAAAAAGATTTCAAAATCCTGCACTTGTTGGAAAAAGTAATGATAGGATGTATCAGAGAACTAAGGGAATTGGGTTATAAACATTGGTCACACCATTGCTTGGATATAGTGGTGTACTATGGGACCCACATTTTGGGTATCAAATACAGGAGGTGGAGGGGGTGAGAAGAAGCACTACTAGATTTGTCTTTGGAAATTACCACAACTGAAGTGATAGAGGAGCTGGAGTGGGATTTATTGGCGGATGGAAGGAGGGCGAAGAGAGTTATGGGAGTGTATGTTGGTATATTGGTGATGAGACATGGCAAGATATTGGTGGAAGAATTAGGAGAAGTATAAGGAAGGGAAGAGTTGACCATGACCACAAGCTGGCACTCGATTTCAAGCATAAGTGTATGGGAAGATCTTGTTTTGTAGGTAAGGGAATTGGGGAATTGAATAGATTACCACAGAAAATGATTAACAATTTACCAAAAACATTGAATGAATTTAATGTTCAAATTACTAGAGGGCAAAAGTAGAGGGGAAAAGAAATGGAGAAAAATGGGCATATAGGGAAATTGCCATTGGAGTGTGCATTCCATTACAATTAAAGTAAATGAGTAAATAAAGGTAGCAGCAAAATATCTTTCTTATAGGGAAAGTAGATGTTGGTTCAAATAAATTACTCTGGGATATACTGAAAATTTGTTCTTTAAATAAATGTTCATGGAATGCAGTCACAGAATTTAGAGGAGTGCACTGATTAAATTTTCCATATGCTATCATGTTGTTTTTGATGGTTTCTTGAAATTTTTACAGACATATGCCAGAATCGTTTCTACAGAAGGCTGTGGTTGAATTCTTTCATATTCCTTGTCTCGCATCATCTGACACATCCTGATTACCTCAACAGTGCATAAAGTTCAAACTTCAAGAATTTTATGGAATACTTAGAAGAGGATATCATTTTCTTTGTTGTCTGTGTTGTGTGGCATGATCCTTCAAATCTTCAATGCTACCTCTGCCTCATGCACATCATTGGTACATCACAGATGTTACTGGATATTCAAAAATGTGTAGGATCTGAATGTTAAACAACACTAAGCCAAATTACCTGTGCCATCTGCTACTAAATCCTTTCGGGATTTTCTTTGATTATTTATGTTTAATCTCTAATTGCAAAATATTTTATGTTAACTCTCGATATTACACACTCATTAAATATGAAACTACCTATCCACTTCTATTAAACCTTCTGAACATCAACCTGATAAAATACTGCCTCACCACACAGGTTTTATTCAAATACTAGCAGAGTACCCGGCGTTGCCCAATATGGTTAAGGTTGATTTACCCTTTCAATAATTTGATAAGCGATATGTGAAACATGTGTATTAAACTTTATGAACTTTCCCTCCATAATTCACGGAAATTCACAAAATTCAATAAAAATTTGACATAAAATCCTATAAGTTTGGATGAGGCAAGTTGCAGATTAGAGAAGGTTTTACAGTTTTTAAAACTCATTATTTCATGAATGATATTCCTCCATGGCGAGAATCCTAAGTTGTGATATACTTCCATGTCCAAACTTAAGTCTTTTCCTTGCGTTCTGGATGCCTGAAAAGCTCTGCTAAAAAATATTGATTTCATGGACGGATTTTCATTTCCTGCTTTGGAGGCACGTCACATAGCATCATAAGACGTGTGGTATATTGTAATTCGGATGTTTGGAAATGGCTGTATGGGCGTAAACCTAAACACCAATACAAATTAAGAAAATCAATGCTTTTTAATTGTGAAGAACGCACCGTTAAAGCAGTGTACTTCTTCTTTTATTGATTGAAATGGTCCTTATTATTGTAATAGTTGCATGTGATTTTTTTTATTATTATTATTATTTTTTTTATTTACCCTTCATTTATACAGCCTAATATCTTAGTGACTAAATTAGGCCCTACGTATTAATTTTTACATTGTTGATTACATTGTGTTTTGTACAAAATATTTACATGCAAGGAATTTGGCATACAGTTCCGTTACACTTTGACTTACAGTCTAATCTATACTATTATAAATCTGTAAGCAAGCTGCGTTTGTAGTGAGGCTTGATCTCTAATGAAGCAAAAACTACCGCATCAATTTGCATGGTGTTTCCAAATTTTTAAAGCTAATGTTGCTGATCAACATCTGCAGAAGTAGCTAACGAGTACCATGGGAAGAAGCAAGTCAGTAAAAAACTTCAGAAATGTGAAACTGTAGACCACAGATAATTATACACATTCAGACGGTCACTCCTTTCATAAAGAGACCTGACAAAATTTAGGATTTCCCTACTTTTTTTTTTTTTTTTACTTCTGTGATTCATTTTTCTGGACCGCAGTACTTCAAAATAAAAAGAATATGTGAGTCAAGTATAATCAGCATTTACTTGAATCGTAACAGGTCTGTTGAATTACGAAAAAGTTATATTATTAGTATTGAAGACATGTATTGTTTCTGGTAGACTGTTATACAGTTTGTCTCTGGAACAAAATTGCTACGTGAACGCTGTACAATACAGCCACAATAAGCCAATACTTAATACGAAATTCAGTTTTTTCTCGAAGAGCGATGTCTGAAAAACAGCTATTATAAATATCAGCAAATAATAAAACATACTTCTTTCATAATGTGCGGAATTGCACATATTTGGAAGTACTTTATTCGATTAATATGTCTCGTGGCTATAACGTGCAAATATAACTAGGCATTCGAAAATTCAGGTACATGCGACTCAAATAATTATATAGAAAATACGGATATATTGAAAGAAACTCAAATAAAAAAATTTTCATATCCTAATGCTACACCGCGTAAATTATAAAGCTAAAAGCATCGTCCCTTTGGTCTATAACAAAGCTTATCAGCTGTCATCACTGTCCAGGTTGCATTTCAATCGATTTACAACTTGCGATAATTTTGCCACTCAGAAATAATTGCTTGAGTTACATGCACATTAGTACATATACTGTACCGTGATCCATTTTGACATTTTTGAAGTAATTATATCTGACTGAAAATAATGGCAATAATGATGCGACGATTTCAAACCAAGATTAACTCCAATTTACGTAAATTTCTATTTTAAAGCAGGAATAATTGATGGTGTATCAACATAAAATAAAAAGCAATATCCAAACAGCAAAAAATAAATAAATCAGAAAAAATTGAGATGCTGTGGTTATTGGTAACGAATTTTTATTTCAAATATAACTAGGCATCCTAAAATTCTATTCTACACCGCGTAAATTTTAAAACTAAACCCGTTATGCCTGATGCTAAACAAAACAAGTCAATTGTCATCTGGTCCAGGCTGTTGTTTCGCCAGGTACTTACATGTGACTGAAATAATTACAAAGAAAATACGGCTATATTGAAAGAAACTTAAATTAAAAATGTTTCATATCCTAATGCTACACCGCGTAGATTATAAAGCTGCAGGCATCGTCTCTTACGCCTATAACAAAGCATTGTATCAGCTGTCAGGTTGCATTTCAAGCGATTCACAACTTGCGATAATGTTGCCACTCAGAAATAATTGTTTCAGTTACATGCACGTTACTACATAAACTGTACCATGATCACATCTCGACATTTTAGTATTAATTATATCTGACTGAAATAATGACAGTAATGATACGACGATTTGAAACAAACAAAAAATAAATAAATCAGAAAAATTGAGATGCTGTGATTATTGGTAACGAATTTTTATATTTCAGCACACTTCCAAGAGGACTAAGTCGTAGATTACTGCTATATTTACATAAATTTATGGCACCGCGGTTATGTTGCAATCCTCGGTATCCACAGTTAAAAATAAACTTTTTTTAGTTAAGTATCATGGAAACAATATTTTTCATTATATCCACAGATACATCCTTAACAAAGCTTATACCTAGCTATATAATCCCAGGCAAAGTTTACACATAAAATCGCAAAAAAAATTACACATAATGATTATAATATCAGCTTTCTTAACGTTACAACTGTTATATATCCATTTAAATTTTCGGTACCACGGTTAACGTGGAATCCTCCATATCAGCATTTAAATATATTATGTTTTAGCTGAGTTAAATATTGCTTTCAGAAATAATATTATTTATTACTACCACAGATATTCTATATTGTAACCAAGTTTATGCTCATCTATATACTCGCAGCCAAAGTTCACGCATAGTGATAATTGCAGCTGTGAAAACGTTTTAATTGTTAGTGCTGTGAGTTGGGTAAGTATAAAAGTTTATGATATGCCCTTGCGAAAGAGATCTAATCTGTCGGGGTCAACTTCTGCAGCTAAAAGATGTCGCCGAAATCGGCTAAATGAGAGTGAAATAGACCGACAACATCGTCTGCAACGTCAAAGAGAACGAGATGAAATAGCTGGAGCAAATGAAAGTAACCTGCACCGAGAAAAGCGATTGACCTATAACCGGGTTCTAAACGCTAAATCCATAGCTTCCGAAAGCGCACAGAAGAAAGAATGTCGTTTGTACCGTGAAAGCCTTTCTAAACAATAAATGTTTATACTTCGCACAATAATTACAACCACGAATTACTACTGTTAATTTTTCAGGAACCTTTTCTACTATTGAATCAATTGCATCACGTTAAAATATGAATAAAACAACTCTCTGGCATCAGTATGAAAACCGAACCTAACGTATTAACCGAAACAAACGAAACTATTCAGAATACATTAACAGTTCATGCCTTTCCATGTTAATGTCTGATAAGAGAATAAAATCGGTAAATAATTTCTACACCTGCCAAGGCACGCGCGCATGAAGCAGCGGGCAAATGCTAGTTAATTCTATAATATTACATTCGGTCTTGCTTACAGCAATAACAGTTACAGCTGCTATTGCAAATTTTAATGTTATATTGAATCACAAATATCACTTATTGTTGTTATAGTGCTAGTGGTTTTTATTGAAATATTCCAGTTATTCTTAGAGTATCCCATTATTCAGTTAGTTGCAGTTAACCCAGTTTGTACATATCTTTCTGTAATCTATCATTTAGTTATACCGGATTACTGGGTTCTCAGCCACTACAGTCCTGAGCCAATTCAAATTTGCAGCATCCTGGCTTACCATTAATATGGAAATTAACTCCCAAATATTGTTATGATTCATCGTGTATTTGTGCAGAAGTCAATGATCATTTCCTCTACTTTACAAACGAGACTGTTTTGGCCGTGGTAGAAGCGCTTTGTTTGCTGTAAGTGGTATGCTGACGTTTGCTCATTCTGCCACGCCATCGTTCTGACTCAGGCCTGTAGTAGGCTTGGTTCCGTTTTAACAATGGTAGGATTACTTAATTAGTTAGTTATACATTTGAATAGTTTTTTTTTTTTTTTGTTAATAAACACCTCTGGTATTATAATCTACTTTTCCCCTATAAGGCCTTATCCGTTTCTATGTAACAATTTTTTTTTATGTACTACGTCTATTCTAATCTAACTTGAAACCTGTACTACTCTATCAACACTAATCTACCCACCACTATCATCCCGGGATAGTCTGCCAGCCATGCCCCTCTGGATTTGCAGTTGGGCAGGATCGACCGACACATCAGGACAAAACTTCCGGCTCCCAGAAGTTTCTGAAGAATACTGTTTACTCTTGTCCGTGAATAATGCCGCTCGGTCCAGATATGTTTTTTTTTTTTTTTTTTTTTTTTGCAGTTGAGATACTTTGTTCGCCAGATTATCGAGAATAATCCATGATCGCTCATGTAGAATTATGTCTCGCGTTGATCTACTCCGTATTATGTTGATATCTGGCGTCCTTACTTCTTCTGTTATTGGACAGGACCACACTACATGTTCGGGCTGTAGACAACATTCTTTGTTTCACCTCCAGGTGCCAAAATAAACAACTTTTGGGGGGAACCCACCCTTGAACATGCAACATAAAGGTAATCTTGGTTGTCCGGAGTTGAAGCGCATCAATTTATCGAAACCTGACATTTCGGGCATCATTTTGTAGCCTTCTTCAGAGTACTGTCACAGCTGGAACTGCTGCCGCCTATATATAGCTCCCGAAGAACGCGCTAGCCGTCTGGAGTGACGTCACTCAAACTACCACAGCCACCGTGGCCGGTCCGATGGCGGCCTGCGTCCCACGTTTTCATGATCAAGCATGACCATATGTGGTCAAGTTGTAGCCCGCCGTCCGCGTTCATATTATCTGGTCTTTTTTTGATTTCCAATGCTTCTCTGACACGCTGGGGCCACCATCTGCTTTCTTGAATCAATACACTTGTGTCACTGAATAAAATTGCGTGCCCACTGTCAGCAGAATGTTGCGCTACAGCTGATTTGCTGACGTCATTATTTTTAAGATGTCTCATGTGTTCACACAGCCTTTCCTTGACTGTCCGTCCAGTTTCACCGATCTACACTTGGCCACAGCTACAGGGTATCTGGTATACGCCCGCTGTCTGCAACTTCTCCCTCTTGTCTTTGACTTTTAAAAGCACATCAGAAATCTTCCTAGGCGCTCTGTATATTGGACGGATATTTTTCTTCTTGGGTGATGGATAAAATCCGCCTTCTTTTAAAGAAGAAAAATATCCGAGAGTATAATATCGTAATTAAGTCGTGGTGGTCACTGGGCACTTGACCGTTTGTGAGCATTTCCTTTATCTCTGTCCAAGCCGGATTGCACGTGAAGGTTATGAACAAATCTGGTCTCCCATAAGTTCTCACGTATGTCATTGCATCTTGAATGAATTCGTGGATGTGCCTGGGACTACCTGTGAAGGTCGCTGGTAGCATGACCAAACTTCCAACAATTTCAAAATTTCCATCATTGGCCACAGCATCCTTAAGGTGGATATATTCTTCAATTCTCAGTTTATTCTGATTTAAACGAATAAAAAGAAGTCGTTCGCTTTCAATTTTCGCATACATGTCAACAATGAACTAATGGAATAATTGTCTACAATTTAATATGTGGTTCTGTCCAGTTTCTCTAATCATTAACCTGTATGAATAGAACTCCATCGCCGAAACCTTTTTGTTAGTTGTTTCACCTGTTGCTGGGTTGACATGCTTTACGTTAAAATGATATCCATCCTCACCCCGAGGAAATATCAATGGGTATTGTAGAGGATCGTATTATCTGTGTGTTTCAGAAATGTGCTGCAATTCATTTCCGCGTCTTTGGATTAAAATATCGCGTTGATGAAATTCTTCTCCTGATATAACTACCGCGACTTCACCTGTCTGAGGTGCATTAAAGCGTCGCTCGTGTTCCCCTTCCTGTGTTAGATCTGCTCTAATGACTATCTTATAGTAATGTGTTGGCATACTTTCCAATGCTGTTTTAAAGGTCTTAATAAGGTGGCTGTGCTCATGGAACATAGTTTGTAGATTGAACACAATCGTACGCCTTGCTCCTGGTATGCAGTTGAACCGTAGATCAGCTTCCCGTTGTTCGTCACCGACGAAATACAGTTGTAGAAATTTAGGAGTTTGATCAGGCAGAGGCAATAATGATCCAGCCTTGTGGTAAATCTGCCCTTGCACAGTAAAAGTGGATGGAAAGCCACATTGTTCAATTATTGATGACGCACCAAAAGATGTCATCTGGAAACACGAGTTGTACTTTCTTATGTTTTTAAGGAAATGCTTCGACTCCGAAGTATCGGCTAACAAGTAAAACGAAAGATGTTGTGGTGGTAATTCCAATTGTGGTAGTTTGTCTTTTCCATTTTTGCAACACATACCAGGTGATTCGGATTTAAATTTTTTGGCTTGACAGTTATTGCAAACTATGTCCATTTTCCCGATGGTAATACATGTATGGTTTGAATAGTCCTTATGCCGATCATAGTGAAATGCTTCCAATTTCAAGCCGACATTTCTAGCATCCCCAATCATTCTCTCTGCCTTTCTTCTACAAGTAAGATGTTTCTCCCATTGCTGTTCGCTTTAAGCAAGTCTTGACGTAGTAGCTCTCTCCCTCAGATCTTGAATTCGAGCTTCACGGTGCTGAGCTGTCTCTGCAGCTCTTGAAGCTCGAGCTCTCTCTCTCTTTCCATTGTAAGTCGTCTACTGTGCTCGTTGGTAGTTTGTTTACTTCTCAGTTTTTTCAGTTTTTTAGCATTCAACTGAACTTGACCAATAGCCTTACGTTTTCTTAGAGGCATTTTAATGTTCTGTAACATACAAAGTGTTTAATTAAAATAAGTAAATTATGTTTCTATAATGTTATAGAAATTTCTAGATCGTTTTTAATAGTCCACGGAAGTTTAAAACACGGTTTCAACATTCGGATAATGAGAAATCAGGGTATCATCAAAATCGCCAAAGCAGTTTTCGCAACTAAACAAAACGTTTAAGTATGTTCGAGAGACATCAATTATAATACGCCTTGGGTGTAGTTATCATCATGTGTCAACTTTCATATAGTTGTCTCTTCACCTGTACCTGATGCTACCATTACAATTAGCCAATAATCTTTTTACAAATTTTTGTAAGATTCACCACATAAGACGATTTGAATAAATTGGGGGTAAGTGAGGAATTTTCCCTATGAATATTATCACGAAAAGCAGAGAAGACAACTGTCTGGTACTGTGAAAATTCCGCCACAATCGATTCAACACATTACGCATTTTGCATTTGTTTTTAATACTTAGCAAATTTCATTACGAACTGTGCAGGCTTATCGAAGGGTGTGTTTCCGGTTAGGATTGCAGCTTTGGCATCAATGTTTCCTGCTCTGGCACCACTCCACTCAGCTTCATAATACAAAACTGATTTTTATTGTAAATTTGATGATAATTTATATATGGTTTTAAGTGAGCAAAAATTTAATGTTGAGGTCTGGGTCCAAGAGGCTTGAGTGCTACCGTTCACTCATCAAACTCCCTTCATAGTTTAATTTAATTTTGATAGAGCACACACCCTGTAGCAATAGAGTATTTTTGTCGTTTGAGTTTTTGTATCTCAGAAATGTTGAAGTAACTATCGTGGATCACAAGGAAACAAAACTCCATGGCAATTTACTACTATAAGAGTATTCATCCAACGAGAAACATGTGAATTTTATAAAAAAAATCTTTCAACTGTGGCGTTGCAATTTGGTTATGTATTCTTATGTAACACCACAAGACAAATCAGAATTAAATATTTTATATATGTATTGTGTACACTTCTCGTTAAACCAGACGATGAATTCTTATCTAACTTGACGAGACACATTAAATGTGAAATGTAAAATATTTCTTGTCCATGAGATAATTTATCTGTAAACTGAGGTTGATAGTTTGAAATGCAACCTGGACTAGAAAAAAATTCCCAAAGTTGTAAGGTACTGCACGCGGGACATGTACAATGGGAGTTTTGTCTTCTTTCTAGCGGTTGTGGTCAAGCTGAAAGCAGAAGAAAACCGTTGTCAAAAGAAAAGAACCTATAAATAATTTTTGACTTTCGATATCTCGAAAGCTAAGCGAGATGTGTATTTTTTTTTTTTTTTTACTTTCCATCTTTCTCAATGAGTTATATAAGAATTCATCATCAAATTGCGGCGAAATCCTGATCTGGGTTTTCCATGGTTTCCCTAGATTGCTCCAGGTGATTGCTGGGATGGTTGCTCACAATAGCCCATGGGCGCCACCTGCCATATCCGGTATATCCCTTCCAAACCATTACCTTTCCTGATAGGTGCAATGCACCCTCTGCCAAACACTTTTAGTGAATTGCAGAGTAATAGTAATAGTAATAGTAATAGAAACGGTTGACGTAAAAACTGCATTACTAAACATTTCAATAAATTATTAAATGAATAAAAGCTAAATTATGTCAGAAACTCAAGTGTATAGCGCAGAAAGTAATGCCAAAAACGTTCAGTTGTCATAATAGGTTACTTTCCAACAGTACAGACATAACATTTTATGTTAAAAACCATTGCATTACTAAACAACACGATAAAATATAAAATGAATAAAAGCTAGAGTACGTCAGAAACACGCGCGTATAGCGCAGAATTGTAGCTTAGTACCAAAAAAATCATCAGCGTAAATACCAAAAAAAAAAGTTGTCCTAAGCCGTTATTATTCTCGACACTAAAGGTTTAATACATACTCGATTACACTTCTCGTTAAATGTTATCTCACAGCTGACATGGTTAGACTGGAATGCGGCCTGGACGTGAAAAAAATTTCGAATAAGCCAAATCGACGAAGTATTCGTATCTAACTTGACGAGATACATTGAGATATTGAATCTCTAAATTGAGGGGGTTAGTTTGAAATGCAACCTGGACCAGAAAAAGTTTGACAGAGTCACAAGGCACTACACGCTGGATAAGTACAAAGGGTGTTTCTTTCTAGTGGTTGTCAAAAAGAAAAGAATGTATAAATAATTTTTACCAGAAGATGTTCAGTTGTCCTAAGCCGTTATTATTTTCAATACTAAAGTTTTATTTAATTCAAACTTCTAATGATAAAACAATCTCAGCGTACGAATTAATTACTACGAACGAAATGAATCTGTAAGCTCCAAAAGCGCCTGAAATTTTAGCAAAAAAAAAAAAAAAAAAAAAAAAAAAAAACCTTATTAGTTAAACGTTAACTAATGCCAGAGATATTTTAGTATTAGTTTTACCTGTATAATTCAATGTAATTTATCCAGAAAATTATCGTAAATAATTGACACAACACTAACCATTGATATCAGAGACATATACTAAAGCTGATGGTCAAAGACATTGTCAGAAATCGGAGGCAAAGAAAATCTCTACTGATTTTTCGTTCTTCATTCCTCGCATTCAATACAGCCATCGGTGGCATTTAAAAACTAAACACCCCGTATTAAAGGAAATAATATTTCAAGTTTTGTTCAGTGCAGAGTATGAAAAAATGGTTATTATTGTAAATTGCTCATTAAAGACTATGGTCAGAGATATTGTATTGTAGTTGTGTGTTTAGTGCGTAGTATGCAGCATCTAGTAGTTCCTCCTGCGGTATTCCTCACCATATGTTCAGAATTTCATTTAAAGCTCCACCATTATTTAACGTTGAAACATAAGACATGTCAGACAACTGAATTAAGATTCTAAGCTTTAAAACGGTGAAAACCCCACCGAAATCTGCTCCATATATTCTGAGTTTTTATATTTCAAATATGTCCGGTTTTCATTTTATAGATATAGATAGATAACAGAGCAAACCCTAGGGAAGAAAGACAGGTCAAGTTAATATTTCAGCCAGATCAGGTCAATCTGTCATCATATTTTATCTAAAAGATGTGTACTATTTCAGACAGACCCTTGACCATACCTGAAACATGGTCATGGGGTGATGACAAAAACATGTCTTATGGAAATAGTTCTTTTGTATGATTGTCAATGTATATGAAACTACTATTAATTAATACTGCTTAAGGGTGCTGGGTAAAAAACTGTATACATACATAAAATTTCAATTACATTGTAACCAAGGGGGGAAAAAATAGGTGCTACGTAGCAAAAAGAAATGCAAATTGGGGTAAGGTAATGAACCACCATTTATATTAAATGATGGCTGATTGGTGAGAACACAGGTGTTTTTGTTGTTTTTATGTGTTCACGCCATGCTCCAATTATGTAAGGTAAGTGGTGGCTCATTTCACTATCCCAATTTGTAATTCTAGTTCAATTATATTGTTACTTTTCCTAAGGTAAGCCCTTTTTTTTATTAGACTTCAAAAGTTTTGGAAACTTTTTTTAACATATTAGTTTAATTAATTTAGACATCAGGTTGATAGACAGATAGGTAATAGAATAAAGGTGTTGAGTCACCAAATTAATGATCAGAGGAAATGTATAAATAATAAATTAATTTTATTCCCATGATACAACATTTTTATCCTGATCCACCCCTGAAATATATTTATATGCTCTGGCATGTTAAATTACTTGATTACAGCAAATTCTTTCGAACTCTGAAACAATCCAAATCACTCTCTTCACTTCAAACTGTCCATAAGTATCTGCACACAAAATAAAATTTATTCATCATTGGATTAATTCAAGTGCACAGGTTTCTTAAATCATGATTACTTTGAGCCCAAAGTTTTACCATTCACATCTTTACCTTCTCCAATAGCCCTATTAAGTACATTTGTTATTATTATTCGTGTTAATTATTCCATCATTTACATTTTTATTGGAAATTATGTAATGCTCATTTAAGTCCACTACCTCACTGTAATGTAACATTATTCCCACATCACTTTAAATTGTGAAGTTTTTAAGTAATTAAGGCACTTTTTGGTTTTCTGAGCTGTACTGAAAGAGGGCATTCACATACACCTATGAGAGCAAAATGTGGTTGTGTAATCCAGTTTTCTTAGAAAGAAAATAACCGTAATGGAATTTGATGCCTAATACTTTTTCCTGGAATGTCCAAGAATATTTCATAAATAATAAACATGAAGATTATTTTTTAAATAAAGCCCATTTTGTATGTAGAAGGAAAATACTGTAAATATCATTAAAATATATCTATATCCATATTCTATACACTTTCACCTACTTTTCTACATAATTTCAAGTTTTGGTCAAATGTTTTTCATACTGTTCAATAAATTTTTGAATTTTTACATCAAAGAAATCTGTGCCTGTGAAGAAGCCTCTTTGTGTGGCGACGGAATTTGTCCATTGACTGTTGCTTGAACTTGTCTCCTGTAACAATGTGGTCCGAAAATTGACGTCCTGCCTGCTGGCATTGACAATAAAGCACAGCCCAGTCTTTTTCTTTGTGATTATTTGAAAGCAGTCTGAGAAGCCACTAACAACACAGTTTTCAATAATTCACCTTCTCTGAAATACTGGTGAGCAAAACTAACCTTTAAATCAGTGAAAAATCAGTTTAAAAATCATTGAATTGTGTGTCCTCTCGAAGTTTGCTGTCTGCATCATAAACCCAATCTTCAGAAATAATAGAAAGTCAGCATTTGTGTTGTTCATCATGCACATTTACCCATCAGTCTTTGAACAGCCTCACCCAGTTTTGAACTTTACTATCACTCATACCATTATCACCATGCAATTCACAAATCTGACAGTGAGTTAGTAACATAGCAGCTCTTTAAAAACAAGTTAAATTATACTGATAAAGGCCATAATATTGGTAAATTAAAAGTTTAAAGAATTGATAAAAAAAAGAATAGCAAGTTTAATAAATATTGTTTGCTCAGAGATGCTTGAAAGGATATATGATCTCTGGAAAAATAAGAAAAAAGTGAAGAGAATTGTTGAGCAGAGTGAACGACTAAGACATGATTAATCTAGCAGCACAGTTTCGAAATAATAAGAGTTGTATTATTAGAAATTTCGAACATCATGTCAGCGTAAAAATAAATGGATTAAAGCTTGAGTAGAAATGAACCTGCAAATCTTTGGATATCAAGATTGTCACAAACACATTCGTTGTTGATATGAGAGAACTTTTAAGTGAACAAACGAAAGAAATAAACTGCAAAAGATTATAATAGAAATTCAGTATACAAAATATATCTATTTATTTATTAAGATTGATGCAACTAAGGAAAATGGAAGCGTCTTCTAGGCGATATAAATAAGAAAAGAAAGGGAAATTAACCCACCACATACCAAAGTGGACGGATGCGATGAGAGGGAACACTTATGCTGACAAACAATTACACAATATTTCGGCATCAATGAGTCATTAGGTAACGTTCGTTGTGTACACACGTTCCGAGCCTAATGGCGTGTTTTTCTACTTGTGAACAAGGCAGATGCCAAAATATTGTGTAGTTGTTTGTCAGCATAAGTGTTCTCTCTCATCGCATCCGCCCACTTTGGTATGTGGTGGGTAATTTCCCTTTCTTTTCTTATTTATTTATTAAGATCGTCATACATAATTTTATGCAACAAGTTTCTATTGCTGCCAAATTTCTTGCATTCAAGAATTGAATTAAAGATTGTCTCTCACTGTTGATAGATTATAAACTTCTGTAGTACAGCATGTAGATGATACCAATACAAATAGCATCACAGTGTGCACAATACATGTTGGGAGTAGACAGGCATGTGCATTGCAGGAATCTATTGTCACTCTCACTCTTATTCACAAACAGATCGTATTTTAAAAATAACTCTCCTAGAAATTTATTAAAATAAGAAAATGATCTGCTTCAATTGTAGAAAGCTTTAGATTGTTGAATTCATTTCCTTCATTTGCATTTGGTGTTTTCCTTGTCACCTTGGTTCTCGGAATGATGAACAAGGAGTACAGGGCAACCAGTTATTAGGCGCTATGGAATCTAGTCATTGTGATGAGTTTTTGTTGGTTCATAAAAAAGGCTTAACATCACATGGAAGACAAAAAACATCTCTCAATTAGCTTAGAGCACTGTTATTATTTAAATTACTGAATCCCATAAATAATAAAAAATATTTTCATAATTGTATGTTCTTTTTAAATATCTTTTAGCGTTTAGGGAAAAATGTAGTAATGTATCTGTGGAGTAAGAAGTAATGCCATGAGACGATATTCATTTGCAAAGGAAAGATAAAATCACCTATCACTCACCAAAAATGAAGGGTGGAGGGCTGACAAACACAAGAAACATAATATTTCACTATGTACCCTGTTAGGCTTAAAGCTATTGCTGGAGGCTAGCAATACCTTGCCTAAACTTTGAGCAATGAAGTTGCTGACCAGTGTAACCTCCTGGTACTTTAATATTTAATAAATAGGTCGCCACATTCTCATGTTATAAACCCCAAATGCGAAAGGTACAATAAATAGTTCACTTGACACAGTTTTAGGATCACAAAATACTTACATTCTTGAAAAGTTCTCTCTTACATTGTCAGTACCAGAATTGTGAATAAAGCATCTGACAACAGTTCAATTCAAGATTGTCAGGTTAAGCACATTCAGTCAAGAAGAATAACACTCACTATGTCACCTTAACTTTAGTGAGAGAACGATTATGGCATGTTAAGATGTACCGCAACGACCACCCATGTGGATAAGTTTGCTAATCCAACCGATGTGAAGTTAACTGTTTGAAAATCACTGAAAGACTGGGCATTTACAAGATGGCTGCAGGTAGTTTCATCAACTTTTCAAATTCTATGAAATCAGCAAAATCGTTTGAAAATTAATGTCTCCAAATTTACTTGATGGTTTAACTTGCAATTAATACATGGACTTCCTAATACATTGTTCCATATATTTCAATTTAATTGAACCTTCAAAAGCATTTCTATAAGATTAGCCTAGAAGTCTCTTATGTCATTCGTTTGCCACAACTTGCCTCACTTCCTCAACAGTTCACAACAATCTATCTTTAATCATCTTACCAATGCTTAAACTTTTTACAAAAACCAAGGTATATTTTCAATCCTCTATTTCTAAGCTATCTTCTGATATAAATTTTCAATTTTATCTCTTTTAGTTAAAATCTTTATTTTTTCTTTTAATTAAAAGTGGTAATAAGGGTGTGGGAAGATTTTCTTTTTTAGGTAAGCGTGTCAGGGATTGGAATGAGTTACCAAGGGGAATGATGAATAACCTACCTAAAACGTTAAAAGAATTTAAAGTTAAAATTTGTAGAGGGCAAGTGTAGGTGAGTGTAGGATAGGGGGAAGTTGGGTTTGTAGGGAAATTGCCACCGGAGCGTGTGCTCCATTGCAATTAAATTAAATTAAATTTAGCCTAGTTAGTTAATTTTACTTTAAAAATATACTAGACAGTGCTGAGTATGACTGGAGATAAGAGATCAGATGTAACTTTACTCAATTAAAAGTTATTTCCAATCTTTGA
This sequence comes from Vandiemenella viatica, assembly GCA_031002005.1. Taxonomy (NCBI): domain Eukaryota; kingdom Metazoa; phylum Arthropoda; class Insecta; order Orthoptera; family Morabidae; genus Vandiemenella; species Vandiemenella viatica. The sequence goes on along the minus strand of CM061919.1, from coordinate 164,409,822 downwards.
TTTTAGCTTTCCTAACATTGGTTAAAACATAAACAGACAAAATCATCTCTTAATCTAAATTTTTCCGGACATAATGAATACACTTAAAAATGTTTCTTACAGTGAGCTTTAGTCATGAAAATGAATGCAAGAAAATCAATTCAAGTTGAAAACTACTTTACTTGAAATTTCTATCTCCTACATAAGCAACTTCAGAATCTAACTATAGAATATGTTAATACTGGGATGGTTAGTAGAAATGCTTTTGGCGAGCTAATAGGTACCTTACAACCCTTCTGCATGAAATTAAAATCATGTTACTGAGCTTGGGCAAGCATCTGCAGTCAGCACAGTCACATGAAACATGGTGTTGACTGTTACAATTGAAGTGGTGGTGGATAGGGTACAGAAACAGTACTGGAAATGTTAATCTCAGAAGGAAAATTAATCCAAAAAGGATATTAAAAGGAATGGGGCTCTAAAAGTTTGTTTATTTATTTTTTTATTATTTCCTTCTTACAACTATTTCCATGGGCGTCCCCCCCCCCCTTCCCACACACACACACCACCTACAATCCAATTATAATGGCTGATTCCTCCTTTCATGTGGCTTTGTTGACTGCAAGTGCATACATGAGCTTAGTCACATGTTTCTAATTTGGTGAAAAAGGAAATAGCACAAAAATTATACTTTTAATGTTGATGGAGTGTCTTTTCATCCCTGCTGTCGTTGTCAAACATTCTGCTGCTTGGGGTTGTAGCTTACAGCAGCTTGTCTTAACTATGAACGTGTCTGGTACCCTTAAGTGATTCTATCTACGGTTGCCAATCCGTCGTAATTTCCCCAAGGGATAAAGGTATGTTCTTAAAATAAAACTTCAGACTTCCTGATTAATTCCAAATTATATATTTTGCAAAAATTCTTACATAAACTCGGTACCAGCATAGGCCTACTAGAAAAGCATCAGACTTCTATCCGAAATAAATGATTACAGGTTGTACCTCTCACAGTAAGCAACTCTGAGAGTTGTAAAAGCTTTAATATGTCATCATGCCAACAATTCGTTAGTCTGTGAAATGATTCTGCTATCAAAATATTCTATAAAAATTTCCTCAACTTTTGACATATAACACGCCTAGATCCCCAAAGTATTTGATAGTGAAAATCAACTTGGACTATAAATGCAAAGTCAGCTAAAAAACTTTAATGCTGATTATCTTCAAACATCTGAGTGCTACCAATCTGTAATGAATCTCAAACTTTACTAAATTCAATTCTCTACTTGATGGTAATAATATTTCCTCATTATCTATTTCCCTTAATGCTAATCCTTTATTTCCAAATGATGTTTTGTAGCAGCAATTATGCTCAAACCTTAATTTCCCTTTCACAGCTTATATATTGTCAGAATCTTTACTAAAATCACTCCATGTGTTCAGTGAAAGCTTCTCTTTAATGTAAATTTAGTTTATATGCCCTCAGATCTGTATGTCCGCAGAAATTTTAAATTGCAAAGTCAGCGAAATCTCTTATTTTGCCTAAAAAACATACTTTCCTTTTAGTTATTGACTCTATCTTTACATATGTTGCTTATTATCTCATGCTTAACATTTTGAGCTCTGAATCTTAGCTGTACCTTGAAAATTATGTGAAAAAAGTTTCTTGTGCAATATTTTCCATTACCTTGCAAAATCACCAATCTCACAACATCTCCTTAATATAATTTTCTAAAATGCAAGTGTTAGATATAGTTTGAATTGTCATCTCGTTTTACAACTCTGAAAATGAATGTGGCCAAAAGGCTTCTAAAAATGTTTAAATTTTTTCATAGTATTTTCGAAAACTTGTAAAATAGCTCAAACTCTCCTTACTAACATGTTTTCTGACTATCAAACTACTGTAAAATGCTTCTAAAATTATCTGCTGTGGGTTTTAAGTGTGTTCAGGACCCTTTGAACTGTTTATGAAAGTACACTGACATAAGTAAGGTTATGTGACACCATCCTGTCAATTTTGGTTAGTAAGTGATGCATGGTTTTATCTTTCATTCTATATTAAACATATAATGTTGAAGAAAGAAATGGCATTAGTGTCAGAAGTAAAATAAATAATGGTTTGCAAATTGCCAAGTAATTTTTTTAAAATTTGTTATTCATTTTATTTTCATGTTTTATGTATGAATGTTACAATTATCTTCCTGGTATAAATATTTTAAACGGTTTCATATGAGAATTACAGTTGGTCTGTATTGAAACTGTGTGACCTATAGTTCATTTGATGCTGAGTGAGTAAAAATTCATTCATTGTACTTTTCTAATTACTTTTTGTAAAAATTTTACTTGGTATGAATTCAAAAATCACATAAAAATTCAAATTAATCACTTAAACTTGTCACCGAACTTTCTATCCACTTCCTGGTTAACTGAAAATAATTGGTTTTTAATCTTAAGTAATCCAGCAATAAAGAAACAACTACATTTTATTGTAGCTAGTAGCCGTTGTTAGTATCATCACTCACAACAGATTAGAAAAAAATGTAAGAAAAGATGTTAGTGAACTAAAATTACTCACAAACTTCTGTACCTTCTGTGGAGTCCAAGAGATTAGTATTATCTGTATTGTTTTTCTGGCTGTTTTTCCTCTTATAATTCTGATGACCAGGGTGAAGTTTAGGGCCTAGGAACCTTATCTGAATGTTGACTTGAAGATAGTTCTCTGAATTTGCTTAATAATTTTTAAATGACCATGTAAATCCCTGGATATTCAACTGTAAAGCTTAACAGCTGCCACAAAGCTTATTTTAACCAAAAGCTTAGGAAAGGTTACTGTTCACTATGATAGCACATTAAAATCCATTTGAAGAAAAATTTGGAATTTATTTCAAAGTCACATTTAAAAAATTTGCATTTACAGTTGAGCAGGGGATCGAAATAAACGTTTCCAAAAAATTGCAGATTATGAAGAGGAAGAAATTTACCGACATAACCTCACTGGAAAATTTATAAGTCCACTGTTGAGACATAGCCAACATGGCGGTAAGTCAGCCATGCTGCCACCTCAAAGTTCAACACAAACGGAAGTCATCCTTATCCAACTGGTCCACACTACAACATGAAGAGACATACTTGCGCAGGTCCACTACACACAACATTCCTGGAATAAAGGCACAGACATCGTTCCCACGTCACCCTTTATACCCTTCGCCGGATGATTGATGTGTACGGACACTTACCAAAAATAGTGTAAAATGATGTGATTATAGAATGTAATCAGAATTTAACCATGTGTATCCTGGTCTTCAAGATTTATAAAAAGTGTTTAGTGAAAATTCTCAAATGATAAGCTTCCTTGTAAATGAATTCAGTTTGAGTGTGCAATGGTAAAAAGTTTCCGAAAAACCGTTGGTAATTCCCCGAAGCGTATGTCATTTATGCAACTTTTTAGTCGACCCTGCAGGATTGCCAATTATCGTAAGCTAGTGTCATTGTGTTCTACGTTAATTCTTGATTTCAATGGTGTAATTTTTATTATTATCAGTGGTGTAATATCAAAGTTATTAGTTTGTCAAAAATTTGGTTTGGAATCACCAAGCCGCCATAAAAGAAACTGGTTTCTATTTAATAACTATTAAAGCATTGAATAAAATTTGGGACAGTGTTTTCTCGGAAGCTATCGAAATTCGTATCTCGAAGGACCTCGTTAACAGAGATACTGGATTTCAGTTAAGTAAAGCCTGGAGCCCAGCAATCCAGAAAATGAGAGTGCAGCAGGACAGCTGGGAAACACGCACCTCTCTTGCACGCCAGCAATCAGCGGAACCCACCAGCAGCTAATGGTTTCCGCCAATAGGAACGCTTCCCGCTAGTGGCCAACGTTTCCCGTCACTAGCCATTGGCCGACCGGAAAAAGGATGACGTAGCGCGGACTTCGCGTGATATATAAGCACCTCAATAACCTACCGGCAGCAGTCACTTGACAATGGCGGCAGAGATTGTGACCGCCGAAACGTCGTGGTCAAACGATGGACTAACTCGGCTAGTTACCCGAGAAAATTTTATTCATTTACAACGCCGAGAAAATCTCCAGTCTTTCATATTAAAGCATTGTTTATATCGAAAAAGTGATGTAATCTGAATTTTCTTCGAATTTAGTTACGTGTTTTAACAGTTGTTTTATTTATGGAAGTGGCTTAGTTTACTTAAAAATAAATTTTGAATACTATCACGTTGTGATAAGTGATGAAATAACTTTAAAATTTATTAACATCTGTTCTATTCCATGGAATGTTTTGATACTTTAATACGTTAAACTAGATTTTTCGTTCCTTCCGGAAATTTACTTTTTAGTTTCTTGAAATTATTGAAAACATGATTAAAAATGTTGAAAGTGAAAGTGTTTAAAATTTTATTCAATCTATTTATACGGTTTGAAACTATTGAATTTTACTAAATTTAACTTTCTTTCTGATTATTATTATTATGAAATTACTTTACTGCATCTATAAGTGTCAATTAGTGAAATAATCACGTAACAAAAATCGAGTGTTTACAAATTGGATAATAATGAATTAACCTATTTCAGGTCAGTTTAAAGGTTCTTTATATTTTATAAAATGTTTATTTAGAGCTTATATTGTGTGTTGAGTGGCTTTACTGTTTCTTAATTGGTTTATTTATTGAGTTAGCTTGCAATATCGGCTTCTGCATGAAACGGGTTTATCATGTCCTGTAGTGGCAAAACTGAAAAATTTAATGTTTACTGGGAAGCTTACTCCCTCCCTTATGCTATGTAGCTAAGAAAACTATAATTTACCCAAATTCTAAGGTGCTTACACCTTATCATCACAGTAGGAGTCAAAACAAGAGCACTAAAAGATATGTTACTAGATAAATATTTTCAGTTTTACCACATACTAGTCCTGAAAAATGCTCCATATTACAATTGTACTAATAAATTAAAGGCCTAAAAACATTCAGCTCAGCTATCAATATCTCTTTTTGAATAATTAACCTGAGTATTTAGTTCTTGTTTTTTTTTATTGTTTATACTTATTCATTGTATATTTTTTTTAGGTACACTGAGGTTGCAAATGACGTACGATTGTTGGAATCAGTTTCTCTTGTATACTTCACTGAAATTAGCGCAGTTTCACTGAAGCGGGCTGTTATTGTACATTGCCTGGAATGGCAAATGAGGCTAATTGAATTGCTATGTCGCACAACAAATGACATGATTGAAGATATGTACAAATACATTAATGAAAACTCCATAATGTAAGTTATTCCATAAGTTTGATAAGTGTCTAACACAATTTCAGTTATTGAAGATATCTATAAATACTAGACCACACATGTGAAATTATCATGAATAAAATACGATGAATAGTGAGGTTGAATGCTTGTAATATAATGAAAAGTAGAACCACACTATTGTAGCAAGTATTTAGTTGTTTAGTCTAATAGGTACGCCTCAAAATACTATAAGTATTATGAAGCAGTTAAGAAAATTTAAAACACACTGTATATACGACAAACTGTCACTGACCTTAGCAGAATACAACTAACCTGGACAAAAAGCACGCAGCATATCAACATCTGTGTGATATGTGTTGCTGTGTAAATAAAATGTTTACATTGGAATTATATAGCAAAACAAAAATGTTTCCGCTAACAGAAAAAAATATCCAAAAAGCTATTTGTATATAAAACAGTTTATTGACATCTCTGTGATATATGCTGCTGTAATATTTGGACTTGGCTCTAACTGCCTCATATGCGCGATCTCTTTAAGCATCAAATTCTGAAAAATTCTTTCTTGATTTATGATTTTTAACTAATTGGAAACCTTAATCTTTAAAACGATATGTCATTTATCGATTTTGGTTAGGTATTGAAGGAGATAAATGGCACGTAATAATAATATTAAAAAAACCCATTGTAGAAATAATGTTGATACTTTTGCTTTTTGAGAATTCAATTCCTAAAAATTTATTTTATGAAATATAGTGTGACCAATGCAGAAACCTTGATCTTTAAAATGATATCTCATTTAAGGATTTTGGTTAGACATCAAGTGAGGGGGAGGGGGGGGGGGGAGGTTTAGAAATGATGATATTTTTGCCCCTTAAAGGTTTAATTTGGAGAAAGTTCTTTCTTAAAATATGATGTCGGGAAAAGCGGCGCGCTGGGATTTAGTTTAGTGAAAGTTGTAGTCTCTTGTTAAACTGGAATGCATAAGTTTATTTCTGCTGATGGTACATAATCAACCACCAACTTCAACTGATATGACCGCTTACTAAAGTACACATATCACTTAATTTGACCGTGGATAAGGCTAATACAGATTGGTCGCCAAAGATACAGATCCGACTACGGTAACGTAGACCCAGGCTTGAGCAATATGTTTTCCCGATCTAAGTCAGTGCTTCACTTAAACAGTTCAACTTCATGTATAGTTCTCCAAACTGCTTAAAACCTTCAATACTCATCAACTATGACAGTAAAGTTACTCCTCTCGTCTTTCAGGAGCTTAAATTACCGTCCCACGTGCATTATGCTACACACACAAATTCGCAAGCTTACTACATCATGCGCCGATCGGTCTCCATATGCTCACTGCCGGGCCTCCTTCTACGGAACACTCTCATTGTCGCTAGACTAAGTCTTATTGTTACAATTACGCTCTGGCAGTTTGATGACCAATTAATTCTTATGCATTAGCCTTTCCACTCTACTCTTTTAGTACCAAATTACTGTCTCATCACAATGATGTGACCAAAGCAAATACTTTAATATTTAAAATGATAAGTCATTTATAGATTTCAGTTAGGTATGAAGGGAGATAAATGGCTCGTGACAGAAAAATGCCCTTTAAGGTTCAAATTATGAAAAATTCCTTTCTTAAAATATGGTGTAACAAAACTGAAGACCTTACAAAGTCTTATAAATGATACCTCATTTATCAATTTTATTTAATTACATAGTAAGGGAGATAAATGACTCGAGATACAAAAATGCATTTTAGAAATACTGATATTTTTGTCCTTTAAGGGTTGAATTCAGAAAAAATACATTCTTAAAATATGATTTAACCACAGTGGAGACCCTAATATTTAGAATGATGTCTCATTTATCTTTTTTCAGTTATATATTGATAGAAATAAATTGCTTGTGACACAGAAATGCATTGTAGAACTATTGATCCTTTTTCCCATTGAGGATTGAATTCCAAAAACATTTTTATTAATGTATTATGCCACCAAAGCTGAGAGATTACTCTTCATAATACTACTTCATTTATCAATTTCAGTTAGGTATCCAGGGAGATAAATGGCTCGAGACACAAAAATGCATTTTAGAAATACTGATATATTAGTCCCTTTAAGGGTTCAATTCCGAAAAATGCCTTTCTTAAAATATGATGTGACGATAGTGGATACCTTAATCTTTAGAATGATACTTCATTTATCAATTTCGGTTAGATACTAATGGATAAATGGCATTGTAGAAATATTAATTCTTTAGATTTTTATGGGTTGAATTCCAAAAAAATCATTTAAAAAAAAATATGATTTGAGCAAAGAGGAGACATTAATTTCTAAAATAATACCTCATTTCTCGATTTCGGTTATATATCAAGGGATATAAAAAGCTCATGACAAAAAAATACGTTTTTGAAATAATGATAATTTTGGCCTTTTAGGATCAAATTAAGAATAATTCCTTTTTTAAAATGTAATGTGATCACAGCGGTGACCTTAATCTTTAAAATGATAACTCCTTTAACTACATTGGTAAGATATGAAGGGAGATAAATGGCCCATGACACAAAAACGCTTTGCAGAAATATTTATACTTTTGCCCTTTAAGGGTTGCCTTCCGAAAAATTCCTGTCTTAATATATGATGTCACCAAAGCGGAGATATTAATGTTTAAAATGATACTTCACTAAACAATTTCAGTTAGCCATCGAGAGAGGTAAATGACTCAAAACACAAAAAACAGTATTTTAGAATATATACATTTTTGCCCTTTAAAGGTTGAATTCCAAAAAATTTTATGATGTACCAAAGTGGAGACCATAAGCTTTAAAATGACTCCTCATTCATTGATTTCGGTTAAGTATGAATGGAGAAAATGTCTTGTGACAAATAAACACCTTATAGAAATAATATATGTGATTTTTACTAAATAGGTATGGTGATTATGGTTCTGGTAGCTCAGTGGCTAAGTGCTTGCTTGCAAAACTTTCGCTGCTCCTGCCCCGGGCACGAATCCCGGCAGGTGCAGGAATTTTGATAGTTCTGTTTAATCATATGAGCTATGCCAGAACGCTCCGTGGTTCGGATTCCGCGTTAAACTGTAGGTCCCAGAGGAAAGGAACTGGCCGTCCTACTTCTGTCACAATGGCTTAGTATGCCTCCTTCGGGAGGATCCAACCAACCTTCGGGTTGAGGACTAAGTTAAGTTAAGTTTATAATGTTGAATGATAATCCTTAATGGTGCATCATAGTATGTGACACATCAGTAGGATTAATGAAGGGAGACACCCATCACAAAAAAACAAAATGCAGGATTAAAGTGAATATAGAGTAAAGGAGCAAGCATTTTTATATAAATTCATTTCATAAGTCATGCACAGAAATAGACTATCATATTGGTTAAATGTTTAGAAATGCCATGAGGTCAAGCAATATCAATCATCAGTTTGTGTATTTGTACTCTAACAAAATCTTACAGCAGGATGGCAATCAAAAATAAATAGACCATTACACACACTAAGTATTGTAATTTCTGGTTTATGTCTTTTCTTCAGCAGTAGTATTAGGTGGCTACATGGCACACGGTAGATGTTGGCATCCATCTGGCATGTTCAGAGACTATTAGCCGGCGGTGGGAGAAAAACCAAATGGAGAAGAGGAGTATGGAATGGGGATGAAATATTGTGTCATAAATTGTGTAATATATGTTTATGTATACAGTATAAATGATCAGGATGGCAACTTAGTGGAGGGTAAGGACGACATAAAGGAAGTTTTCAGGGGGAATTTTACAATCTATGGAAAAGATCTGGTGACGGCCTTCCTGCACATTAAAAAGGCAGCCTCAGCCGAAAGAGAGAGTGGGAAGTACTGAGAAAAAAGTCAGTAAAGATGGAGCCAGTGGAAAGAGTGAAGGATATGTATGGGGGATGGTAAGAGCTGTGTCGAATTTATTTATTATTATTTATTTATCAATCTTGTTTCATGCTGATTAAGGACCTCTGGGATTTGAAACATGTCATCTTTAATACACATACATATAATATGAGTCATAATCATAATGAAAACATCATTTGTTACAAAGACAAATAAAGAGAATAAAAACTAACTTTAATTTTTACAACTGAGTTTTGCAAAAGGTCATATCGAATACAATTAATTATTTTGTTAAAATTGCCTATAAGATAATATCTCTGTTTTTCTTTAAATATATCTTTATTATCTGCAAACTGTTTTTACTCTTGGGAAGTTTATTAAACAGATGTTTCCCAGAATAATTAACTCCTCTTTGTACTAATGACAGAGATGTTTCTGTTTTGTGCAAGTCATTTCTGTTTCTTGTATTGAAATTGTGTACCTATGAATTAGATGTAAACAGGTTAAAATATTCTGTGACAAAGCACATGAGAGAATATATATACTGTAAAGTCATTGTAAGAATATTGAGTTTTTTTAAAAAGTTGTCTGCAAGAAGATCTTGATTTTACCCTACTCAGCATCCTAATGACACTTTTCTGTGCTATGAAAACTTTATTACTTTGTGAAGAGTTTCCCCAAAAAATTATGCCATATGACATCACTGAATGGAAATATGAGGAGCACACCTGCTTCTTTAATTCTAGATCTGCTGTTAAAGAAAGTGTTTGTATTGCAAAGATGGCACAACTTAACTTCTTCAGTAGTGAAACGATATGTTCATGCCAACTGAGTTTCTCATCTATTTTAATATCAAGGAATTTTATACTCTTTGTTTCTAAGATGTGTTATTTTTATAGCTTACTTGAATATCTGGCTGTGCATAATTTTTCATTTGAAACCTAATACAATGTGTTTTTTCATAATTTTATTTTATTGAATTTGCTATTACACTAAGTACTTCATTTACATTAAATTCTAGATAACTGCTTGATGTTTTTCTCACAGTCAGGTTAGTGTCATCTGCAAAAAAAAAAAAAAAAAAAAAAAACACTCTTAACTTTGTCCGCTAAGTTTCCAGGAAGGACATTGATTTATAACAAAAAGAGGAGGGGTCCTAAGCCTTGTGGAATTCCATGTTTTATTTTCTCCCAGTCTGATGAAGCATCTTTACTTATTTTAGAATAAAAAATTGAAACTTTTTGCATTTGACTTTCCATGTGTGGTTTAAACCATTTACCTGCGGTTCCATAAATACCATAGTATTCCATTTTTTTCCCCAAAAGTAATTCATGTCAAAACCTTTTGCAAGATCACAAAATATTCCTTCAGGACTCAATTTATTATTCAGTTCCTCAAATGTGTATTTTTTTTTTTAAATGACTATATAGCCATTTCTATAGATCATATATGGACATCCCCGGCCCCCGGGGCCAGATCCGGCCCTCTACCACCTTCAATCCGGCCCGCGAGAGATTCAGAAATTTCAAATAAGCTTCAAACTCAAGTCTCTCATTAATTTACATTTGATTTTTCTATCGGTTTTTGTTAATTTGCTTTTTGTATGTTTAATTATGCTATTGTAATTCTAATAAATAAAAAAAAAATGTGTGAATTTTTATCGCCTTTTTATTCACTACTACCTACTACTGCGATTTCTTACCTACAGCCCGTGGCCTGATTAAGTCCCAAAATTATGCCCTCAGCTAAGAAAAGGTTGCCCATACCTGCTATAGATGATCCTTTTTGGAACCCAAATTGTGAATTAGTGAGGATACTATATTGTGTAACATGTTTTATTACTTTACAATACATGACTTTTTTCAAAAATCTTTAAGAATCCTGAAAGTAATGAAACAGGACGACAGTCGTCTACACATGTTGCTTCTCCTTTTTTAAACTATGGTTTTACATCTACATATTTTAGTCATTTGGAAACACACCTTGCATTAAGGATTCATTACAAATTTGGGCAAGTACATGATTGATACAATCTGAACATCTTTTCAGTAATTTACTTGAAATATTGTCATAGGTGGAAGAATTTTTAGTTTTTGTTTCATAAGTTTATTTATTTCTGAGACTGTTACTGTTGGCAATTGCTTCTCCACAGATCGGTTTGGGAAAGCAGTCTGTAGAAGCCTTGGGGCACTATGTGGGGATATTTTTTCTATGCCTAATTTCTCTACAACTGAAGTAAAATGTTTGTTAAATATTTCACAAATTTCCCCTACTTCACCATGCAAAGATCCATTTTGTTCTATTTTTATATCTTTAGAGAGATTTACAGATTTTCCTGTTTCAGTTTTTATTATATTCCATATAGTTTTCATCTTAGTGCCTGAATTCTCTATTTTCTCTGATATATACCTATTTTTGCCCTTTCTTATCAAATTTCTTAGTATTTTAGAATAAAGTTTATAATAAGCTTTCAGTGTATAGTTATCTGATTCTCTTACTTTTAAGTGAAGGTCCCTTTTTGTTTTACTAGATACTCTAATACCTTTGTTATCCATCCTTTTCCCAATTCACTGTTTGAAGCATTGACATCTTTCATTTTTTGAAACTTCCTTTACAAAATGTGAGTAATATATTAAGAAAGGAATCAAATTTTGCATTAACACCCTGGCAGTGTAAAATTCTATCCAGTGTTCATTACTTAAGGAATCAATGAAATGTTTTATATTGTATTCATTAATATTTCTTCTATTTACCCAGCTTTTCTTTTTCTGTTTAACAGCGTTTCTGGACTTGATACGTAACAGCTGGGCATCATGATCTGAGAAACCATTTATTACTGAAATTATGTTGTAATTACTGTACTGAAAAATATCCATAAAAAATTATCGAATGCAGTCCTGCTATTATTTTGTATTCTTGTAGGGAAATTTACAAGTGCTGTTAAGTTAAAAGCCAACATCACGGCTTCTCTCATTGCTGTGATTAAGAAAGTTAAGATCAAAATCTCCACATAAAACCATTTGTAACAAACACTCTAACTGCAATAAAAACAGTCTAAAATATCCTGAGGGGCCCTGTAAGTTGCTATTACTATGGGCTCTTCCTTACCATATTCCAATTTTGTAACATAGCATTCAAAGTGTTGTTCAATTGTAATTGACCATTTTATTGGTTTTGTTGATTGATCGACAGGATGGTTGTGTGGTGGGCAACTCTTTCTACTATGGCATTTACTTGGCTTACTTATCCTTGCTTCAGCTCTCATTCCTATCAGTTCTCCAGCATCTGCGACAGTTGGCTGTAACTTCAGGAGACTGTACGGAATAACCAGGTTACGAAATAAAGACTGAGCATGGTGGTGTAATGGTTACCGTTCTGGCCTTGCATTTGGGAGGACTGCTGTTCGAATCCCCATCCGGGCATCCAGATTTGGGTTTTCTATGGTTTCCCAAATCACGCCAGGCAAATTCCAGGATGATTCCTTTAAAAGGCCATGGCTGAATTCCTTCCCATTCTTGGCCCCCCCCCCATCCTTTCCCATCCGTAAAGACCTCGCTGTTAAGAGACGTTAGGCATTAAAAAAAAAAAAAAAAAATAAGGCGAAGTCTTCAAATACCTTTTCCTATTTATTACACCTGTGCCATAGAGAGGTTACACTGCTAGAAGATCCCTGTTAGCAAATATCCAGGAATGCTTAGATTCCAACAGACTAGAGAAGTACACTTACGGTTTAACAGAGGCCAGGAGGGTACAAGCTGGCTTTCCAAGTCTCGGCGTTGTTGCTTAAACGAACATAGTGACTGCGTAGTCTTGTTTCCAAACTGAGAGGTCGAGGCACTTTGTTGCCCTCATTTTACAGCCCAACTCACAGGCCAGTGCAAGCGACTTCAGTCGTTGCACCGAATGTTTCAGAAAGTCGGCGTGTGACTGCAATCATTGGCCTCCGAATATTTTCAAAAGCCGCCATGTGATTTTAGACCTCTTTTCATTTGGTCACATTTAAATCCGTTCCTTACCCTTTGTTTCACACGTGACTAATGCACGCTTTGGTTGACACAACACAGTCAGCATTCCACTTAATGCCGCTCCGGCTCCGCTGCCTCTACTGCCTTCTATTGCCATACTTTTAAACTATATTTATTTACTCCTGTGTTTAATTAAAATTCCCATTACACTATACAATACTTACTTGCACCTACACTGTTGCATTGAATATTATTTTTAACAAAAACTTCAACTCCCCCTTTCTCCATTTTACATCTACAGAAATAAGAGCTTGGTTTATAATAAAGTGGGTAGGGAGAAGACTGGATGGTTCCATTTGAAAAATGGACTGAAACAAGGAAGTGTTCTATCACCCCTGATATTTATTGTATTTATGGATGAAATATTGGAGAAGATGATGCAAAGCATTGGGGAAGGAAAAATAAAAGCAATGCTATTTGCGGATGACCTATTAGTTTGGGAAGAAGATGAAAGAGAGTTGCATGATCGGTTGGATGTGTGAGATAGAATGGTTGCAGCTTATAGTTCTCTGCAAGAAAAAGTGGTGATAACAATAAGAAAGAAGAAAAAGATAGACGTAGGCATATCACTTGGAGATGAGCAATTAAATAAAGTGGAATGTTTCAAATATTTGGGAAGCTGGACTGAAGAAAATGGGGGAAAGAGGATGGAGATAAATGAAAGATGAAGATGTGCAGATGGATTTTTTAAGAGTAGTAGAAGTCTGGTATGGATTATGGATCTTCCGCAAAAGAGCAAAGAGGCAATCTATAAAATGTACTTTGTGTCAATTTTAATATATGGGTCAGAGAAGAGGCAGGAGAAGAAGGAGAGGGACAAAGGCAATGTACAATCTGTGAAAATGAAATTTCAGAGTAGTAGCGTAGGGGTAACAATAAGTGACAGAATAATGAATGGGAGAATCAGGGAGATGTTAAAGGAGGAACTGCTACAACAGAGATTTAAAAAAAGGTAGGTTACAGTGGTATGAGCATGAATAGAGAATGGTAGAGGGAAAGTTACTAAGGAAGATGCTGGACATGGAGCTGAAAGAGAATAGGCCCAGAGGAAGACCGAGGGACAGATGGGTTAAAGGAATGTGTGGAAGAAAGAGTAAGACATTGGGCAACAGTGGAAGAAGAGAGACGGTGGTTAGACAGGAAGTGCTGGCAAAGCTTTTATTCCCAGCACACCCTGCCAACAGCTGGAAGCTGTCCTAGATGATGATGATGATGAATTATAGAAAACATTGATATAATGAAGAGAGATATTAGACAAGTTGTGTTAAGTGAATTATCCTGGTATTAAGTGTTACAGAATATGTACACTCTTTAATTCATGCTAAAGTAACAGTAACCATAGGATGCTATACATGAAAACTAAGATATACTCAGTCCATTCTGGTCTGTAACACCTTGAGTTAAATGGAAGATTTCATGTAGGTATCATTTCCAGATTGTATATACCCAGTCATTGCATCACAGATATATCACTTTGAGAATTACTTTGCTGAAAATGTTTGCATTAATCATCATTTGTATCAATTCTCTGACATTTTAATATGGAACAGTCAAGAAAAGTGCAGCTCTTCTTCATACATTCTCAATAATATTAATTAATCCCTTGTGATATGAAACCCATACCTCAAAATACTGTAGTACTTCAGTTTATAATGTGTCTTTTATACACTATTTCTTTTACAGATATGTTATATTTCTATCTATTTAATCTATTAATTGAGGTCTACACTTAACATTTGCTTATGTTATTTGCTGATTTCATGTCATGTTGTTTTGTACTGCTATTGATAGTTTCTTAAAGGAACCAATAATCCAAAAAATTGAATCAATTTATTTTATACTGAGTGCAAGTGATCTCTTGTTGTTCAATGTAAGCATTTCAGTGCTGTTTTTGAAATTTAATTTAAGCTTACAGTTATCATCTTGAAATAAAGTTGAGTTCATGTTGAATTTCTAAAGAATCAGCATGAATCTTTATTTTCCTATAGACGATTATCTTCCTTAGCAAGTAATCCTAAATAACTATTAACATAGTATTCAAAGATGTTAATATACTTAAAAAAAGGGAGTCAACTTCTGACTCTCCATCAATATCTTTCATTAATCATGTGCTGAATTCCACATGATTTGTTTTAAAAAAAGATTTGATTAACCCATAAATTTTCCTAGTGTGCAGATACTTTATATTTTTCTAAGCACTTACAGTAAGTATATGTCTACAGAGAGAATTTGAATTCAGTCATATATTCTAAAAATATGCTTAATGAGAAATCATCAGGACCCAGTGCTTCTCCCAATTTCAGTAACTTTCAGTTGCTTTATGACACCTGCATACTCTGATACAAACAAATCCCTCTCACACAACACAATATGTTGAAATGTTAGTATGTCCTCAGTAATTTTTTAGTTAATGACTTTTTAACCAAGTGTTTGGTGTAATAGCATTGTTATTGATTTCAGTAATCTCAGATGAATTGTGCATTGATGATGATATGTACTGTTGCATTGTAATTAATGTTTCTTATGCAAGAACAAAATTTATTTAGATTTTCTGTGAAGCTTCTTAAATGGAAATTATGATGGAAGTTGATTAGTGTCTCACACATTGCATTCTTATTAATCCTCTTAGCTCAATTAAACTGTCTGCATGCCTATTGTCACTTGTGTAACTTTTTCTACTATGTGAGCAATCCTTTCACTTAACATGTGTATCAGGTTGATAATTGTGGGAAATTGCTGGTTGAGCAATGTTACTGGACTAATTGGTGTGCGTTAGGGTGGTCCTTAACATATATGCATTTTTTTTTATTTATCTAAGTCTCACCCCCTTATTTCTTTTCATCTTTGGTTAATAATTAATAGGTAAAAAGTTCATAAAAAAATACCCACCCTTAGATTGCTTCAAGGAGACTCAAAATCATAATAGACATGGCAATTGGAAAATTTCTCAATTTATTATTAAGTTCTAAATTTAATATATTTTTAAACATAAAAACAGCTGAATTAAGTCTTAGAAGTACTATAAGTAATGCAACAAGTTTTAATTACTTACATAAAACTGGTATACAAAAAAATTAATATTTTTTTGTTGATACAATTTCTTTGAGCAAGGTACAAAATGGAACTGATAGTCTTTTACTGCTTGCAACAGGTATTATTTTTGCTCTTCATCTTTGGTTATGAGATTGTTATATTCTTCCATGAGTTTGATACCTCTCTCTGCTGTATCATTGACTAGTGCCAGATTTCTACTTACAGCAAAGCCACGTTGAAAATCATGAAGATAATTCCAATTTGCAGGATCTTGAATAATAAAATCAAATGAGATTTTAGATAGCTTAAAAAATGGATGTTCTTTTTGACACAAAACTATGTAACTCCTTGTGTGTAAATTTTGTTTTATCCTGAAGATCCAGATTTAAACACTATTCGATTCCTTTTCTTGAAATGCTTTGGCCATCTTAACTTTTCCTCAGCAGGAAATGTATCATCAAAAAATGCCAAACCCACAGTTTCTTCAGTAAGATACAATGTGACCATATTTTTTTCTTCTTTTTCAGTTTCTTGTAAACCTTTTGATTAATTTCTTTGTAAAAGTAGAGGTCTTTTAAAAATGTCAAATTCTGGGATGGCACTTTGCTCACTAAAAGTATATTTTTAGGCATATTTTTACAGCAAAAAATGCAAATATCCCTCAGTCCTTCTAGTTCTTGCCAAGTCATGGTAAATTCATTTAAAAAAAATTAATATTTTCAAACAATAAATAGCATTACAACCATCTACTGTTGTGAAAAGAACCAGATAATCTAAATTTGATTGTTTCTCTTTCCTATCCACCTAAAAATATAATAACTAATTACAGAAGCTCTTTATAGTCATCTCTTATCTGTTGTTTTACAGTTTGTGTTTTGACAAAATAAAGTGTGATCGCTAACTCGTTTCCAATAGAGTTCGTAACATGTTGGTCATCAATTTAAACTGCATATTTAGAAACTTCTATATTGGTTCAAGCTTTTTGAAAATTTTGAAATAAACATATGTCCAGATGTTGTAGCAATGCAAACTTCAAAAGTATATTTTAAAACCAGTTCATGTATATGGTGTCTGCAAAGTAGGTATAAGAGATCTTTTTCCTGTTTTTTTTTTTTTTTTAACAAAACACAAGCACTTTTTATTCTTCCTGTATTTGACAGACTGGTGTCATAGCACAATGCTTCAACTGTATCCAAAAGTTGGTATTCTGAAAGCAAGTTGTAAATAGCTTTTGCCATATCGTCTCCACTGCTAGACACAAATTGAGGGATACCCAAAAGATGATTTTGTCTGTCAACCTTCTGCTTTCCTGTTATTGCTGTCCCATCCCAATTGACAAGAGTGAAATTGTAAAGCCATATATTTATTTTCTAAAACTAAAGCACGCTAGGCCCATAGCTTTTGACAACATGACTAAGGATTGCAATCCCGCAGTGTTTTCAATCCCACGGGATCCGCGCGGGATTTGCGCCAATCCCGCGGGATCCGTGCGGGATTGGAACAAACAGTTTTTTAACACATATATTTAAAACATAGTTACTTAAAACATTAATAAATTAAGTAATAATTAAATAATTTTTAATGTTAAATGATAAAAATTAACAGTTAACAATATTTTGATTGTCAAAATTACATTATAACTTTTTAGCGTGTCTTAAATGTATTTCGAGGTTTTACATTTTTGTTTTTTAATCTAAACCAATTTTTTAATAAATAATAAAAATTGAAAATATTGAGTCTTAGGTCATATTATGTGTCTTACAATTCATCACAAAAGTTTAAAAACATGGTTTGCTAAATGGCCAAGTTACCAGAGATTTTTTTAAAAAAATCCCAAATAAACGTTCCATAACACCGAGAAAAGCATTCCATTTCACAAAGTGAATATACTCTGTAAAGTGTAGACTTGGCTCAGAACAAGATCTCATAACTTTTTGCCGCTGCACAAGCACGAGACTTGCCCTTTTTGCGTGATTCATTATTATACTGTATCTCCTGATTCCTTGATTGATATTACAGTTGATTCAGTGATATTAAAAGAAACTACTCACCAACACGTAAACTGTCAAGTATTTCAGATTTACTTATGTGGCGTAATGACGTCTTTAGAGTGGAAATTATTATTTTTTAGTAACAAAGGAGACTTTCTCGGCGAATGATTGCAGTGAATTCCTCATAGGTTGTATCTCCGGATTTCATTGCAAACACACGATATTACCCTCGTGAGGGAGACGGTGGAGGCAGCCGTCAAAGTGTGGTGTTCCTACAACACAATTCGTTGGTACACCCGTGAAAATTTGATTATAACTTTTTTTACCTTTAGTCGAAACAATAACAATGAGAAGAGGTAATAATCGAAAGCCAGAGCGGCACATGTAAGCGGGTGGCTTTCGTCAAAGAAATGCATTAAGGCAGCGGCCAAAACAACAATACGTCAAAGGATATACAATTTCCTTTGGATAGCTGTTAAATAAATTGGTACGCGATCGTTAGAATTACGATAACATTAGTTTCATATCAACGAATAATCAAATTTTCAGCCGCAAATTAGGAAATTGTCACAATTACTTTATCTGCAAATACAGAAAATGGGAATAATGAAACCGTGAATAAAGAGCTGTAACCGTGTAGTTGAGATAACGTGTGCGACCCTTAAAAAACAATTATATAGTTAGAAAATCATACTAAATACGCACCATAACTCAAATTACAGAAATGTGTATTCGAAAAAAACGTAAGTTTTGATGAATACGTAAAAGTGTATTTATTTACTTACGAATGACGAAGGTTGACAAAAACAAACGCTTGTGCATATGAGTCAAATGCCAACTGGAAGGGTACAGGAAAACAGTGCAAAATATCCGACAGAGACCGAGTGGGACAGCGAGTCACGCAGACTGACACTCGTTTTCGCCGGATTTTGCGGATTGCGGATCTGCTTAATTTTGTGCGGGATCCGCCAGACTGTCTAATGATGCGGGATCCCGCGGGATTGCGGGATCCCGCTTTACTGGATTGCAATCCCTAAACATGACATATTGATGTGCAATTTGTAACTATATAGCTGATCAGTGTTGTCCCAAACCTTTTGAAATGGCTATTAAAACATGAACATGGTCTCTGTCACTTAACTTGCATTTGTTAATAGCTGCTACCAGCTTGGTGTTAGTTAAATTAACCTTTCAATGTTTCATTTGTTTGGACTGGCCTGGCTGGTGTGTTTGATAGAATGAATATTTGTTTTCATCTTGAGAGGAAATCTCCTTTTCAGTGGAATCTGGCATTGAAACAAAATATTTTATCAACATGTCGAACTGAACCAAAGGACTATTTAAATTGAGGCAATTTCTATTGTCAATAAATTGTGTTGTTAAATGCTAAGTCGAGATTAAAGCAAAGTAGTGTAAAATCTTCTAGAGCTTTCCACTGGGATAGCACGTCAGTAGAAATGCAAAGCAAGGTTTTGGAGCCTGCCTCTGGCTCCATCTTCCAGTGAAGTGTCAGATTTCGGAAGGGTCCTTTAGTTGCCACGTGGCATCCGTCACGTGTGTTGGTGCCAATTGGAGCACAGACAGTGGGGCAGTGAAGGACCTGGTGGGGCGGTCGGGTAGTGGGGCCGGAGGCATGGTAGCGGTATGCGCAGTGGAGGGGAGTGGCTGGAGGTGATAATCTTGCAGTCTCGATATATGCCTCCTTAGATGATCTATCACTGTAGTCCATGTCATGCTGAGGCAGCACCCCCCAATACCTATTTACAATACCATCAGCTACCCAAATCTCCACAGTCTCCTTAATCACACTATCCCAAAAGCCCTTGGCAAAACATAGTATTTTTGTTGCTTCGAAATCAAAGATATGCCTTTCCTCAATACTATGTAAGGCATTGATTGAGTTAGTTACCTGCCCCAACCTTACACATCTTACATGTTCTAAACACTGCTGGAATACGGACCGTGTGGTCTGCCCGATATATCATTGTCCACATTCACACGGAATCGAATATATACCAAGGTGCCTAAGGCCCAACCCATCCTTGACCTTGCGTAGTAGGTCCCTTACCTTCTTAGGTGGCTGAAAAAAGTTTTAATCCTGACTTTGTTTAACATTCTGGTGATTTCGGCTGAAATTGCTCCGGCATATGATAGAAACGCATACTGGTCTGCTTGTTTGTTGCTTCTCCACCTTCTTCTTCAACTTCTTGCGAAAAGCTCTGTTAATTTGTGCCTCACTGTATTCATTCATACAGCAAGTGCGTCGTAAATCGCCCAGTTTAGCTGGAAGACTGTCCACTTTGCTGATGGCTCTGGCACGGCGTGCCAAGGTCGACAACACCAAACTGTGATAAGTGGGATGGTGGTAGCTCTGCGCCCCAAAATATAAATCAGTGTGAATAGGCTTGCTGTAAGCACGATGGCCCAGAGTGCCATCTCAATTCCATGTAGTTAAAATATCCAGGAAAGGGATCGTAAATCTGACATTATCATTAATTCCATTTAGTGTTCAAGGAATTTGTCCAGTTTCTCTCTTCTGTGCGGCCAAATCAGTTTGGGTCTATGAAGTTAAGGGACATAGTATGCAATGCCAAGGATGGGTTGGGCCCTAGGCATCCCAGCATATATTCGATTCCGTGTGAATGTCGACAATGATACAGGGTGCGTCACCAAAATCCGGACAAATTGAAGAGTTTTTTGAAACAATTTTTTTTTCACAAAATATTAAATATAACAAAAAATACTTTTGCATGGTTTATCAGGGACCTCTATAGAAAATAATTATTCAATATATCCCCCTTTAGCTTCAATAACTGCCTCCAGTCTCCGCCTGAAGTGGTCGCATGCTCGACGTAATGCAGCCGAGTCCATGGCGGCGAATGCTGCTTCAATGGCGGGTCTCAATGATGCGACGTTTGGATGCCGAGACTCGTTGGACATCCTTTCAACTACGCTCCAAACGTAGTAATCCAGAGGATTTAAATCGGGACTGTTTGGAGGCCAAACTCCTTTAACCAAAACATGTCCAAATTATCGGACATCCAGTTTTGAACCAAATGGCTCGTGTGGGCTGGTGCACCGTCTTGCTGGAAAACTGTACGGAGTTCCAGACGCCACTGCATCAATCCACGGCTTCACAACACTCGAAATAACGTTCAAAAAAACTTCTTTTGTCACAGTTTCCTTGTTTTTAAAAAAATGTGGGGGCATGACATGACCCTCGCTCGACACAACACTTAGCACGTGAACACTGGCAGGAAATTTTGTTCTGGCAACAATAGGGATATCCTGTGGATCATGTGCAAGCCGAATTATTTCAACTGCTGAGCGCCCAGCGCAAAGACCTTCGACAATCGCGGCTCTTTTATCATACTCCGCACTTCCCTTCAACATCATGGCCATTTTGAGGTTACCACTGTTTACTAGAAACGTTAGACACTGCAGAGCGCCAAACACGATCTCTGGCGGAAGAAAAATGTGGCGGGAAATTTAAATTTAAAATTGTCCGGATTTTGGTGACGCACCCTGTATATCGGGCAGATCACACGGTCAGTATTCCAGCGGTGTTTAGAGCATGCAAGATGTGTATGGTTGGGGCAGATCATTAAGTCGGCCGTGGCCTTGCATAGTATCGAGAAAAGGCATACCTTCAATTTCGAGGCGACAAAAATACTATCTTTTGCCAAGGGCTTTTGGGATAGTGTGATTAAGGAGGCTGTGGATATTCAGCTAGCTGATGGAATTGGAAATAGGGATTCAGGATACCGCCTCAGCACAGCATGGAATACAGTGATAGATCATCTAAGGAGGCAGAGATCAAGGCTGCAAGATTATCACCTCCATCCACTCCCCTCCGCTGTGCATACCCCTACCATGCCTCCAGCCCCATTACCCAGCTGCCCCACCAGATCCTTCCCTGCCCCACGATCTGTGCTCCGATTGTTAACCAAAGGACTTATAAGTGAGGACCCTTCTGAAATCCGACACTTCGCTGGAAGATGGTTCCATAGGCAGGCTCCAAAATGTCGCTTTGTATTTCTACTGACACGCTATCCCGGTGGAAAGCTTGAGAATATTTTACGCAACTGACTAACTGAAGAAGCCTACATTCTTTCATAAAGCAAAGTTATTAATAGCTGTCTTAAACATTGGTAGGTATTTGTTATACTTTAATTTTCACTTTGTGTTTCTACTTACTTGAATCTTCATCTTCAAATTCTATCATTTAGCTCATTTCTAGATGTCATTTCAATTGTTTTCAATTCTATTTTTATGCACTTAATCTTTTTGAGACTCTTTCTTTCTTTTCAACATTTCTTCTATCAATGGCCTCTAAAACAACAACTGTTCCTTTCTGCCTTTGGGAATAAGAAATTTATTTTTCTAAGTTCCATGGAATTGGCATGAGCAATATCATAAAAGTCCTCCAGTATTTTTTTTTTAATGCATTCTGTTTGCTCCTGTATTAGATGCTTTCTTTGTGCATTTTTTTCTGAAGACATCTACATTCATTATATACATCTTCCAATTTAGTAATGCAGTGATGAAATTCTCTCAAACACACTCGTGTTTTTTGCCAAAGCAATTCAGTTTCACAAATAACAAAATGGGTACGTTAATGCTCAGTTTTACTCATCTTATGTTATAAAATAACACTTGAAGCACTTGTAATTTGCAACCCTATTTTACAGTATATTTGACATGATTTTATTATGTATGTATCACAATACAATAAGTACATAATACAATTTTTTCATTAGTTTAATTGAAAATAGTAATTTTCACCAGTTATAAATAAATAAATTCCCCAAAAATTTTCTGGTGCCAGTTTTAGGTCAATTAGAAAAAAACTGAGGGTGTGAGGCCTTAAAAATTATGAGGTTGAAAAATAAAGATCACCCTAGTGTGCATATTGGGGATGGGGGTGCTGGTCAGAATGTATAGAAGGTAGCCTGGGTTCACTCAGCAGTAATACTCAAAAATGGTGTTTGTGAGGCTGCAGTTTTAAATCCCCATCTGGCAACTAGTAGGATGATTCCTGCAAAATTCCATGAAAGACTTTTTCCCATTTTTCTGCCAGTCTTGTTACTCCTCTCATGACCTGCATGATCTCAACAAGGTGTAAAGCCACAAGAAACAGAAACTAAAAGTCGTAGATTGAGAATATAATCAGTAAAGATTAGAGCAGAGGTTACTGAGGAATTTTAGAACACTGTTCCTCCATATGTCATAACCATTAAGATATTAATTGTAAGTAACAACCAAGAGTTTACGATTAACTTGATCAAAGAAACAGCCAAGAAAGAGGTTAGTTGAAAGAAGATTAATTGTTGTTACAAGGTCTGAGGATATTCGAAATATTGCATTTGGAGATACTATTGCACTTGATAAGCCTCTTGAAACAAAAAGCAAAAATATCTGGAACAGAAGATAGCTGAGGGTGGGAATCGACAGTCATCCACCATGACCTGATGTAATCACCTCTGGGTATCCCTTCTGAGTGATTGCTGGAGTCCATCATGTATTCCAAGATGGTAACTTTCTGAAGTGCTAAGTTTTCTGACACAGTTGATACCATGAGAGAGAGTTATGTCCAGTGCTGCAGTCCAGGATTTTAAAACATGCAGACTCTTTGATTGGCCACCTGTTCATTTGAAGACAATTAATGAGGTTTTGTAACTTAGGTGGTATAGTCAAAGTACTAAATTTATATATAGTTGTTAATAAGTACAATTATTTCAATCAAAATGACACATAAACATATCCTTGCAGCTTTGATATATTAGGTATGATGCTCAATCTGTAACTCATTTCCTGTTTTAGTTGCTACTCCATTCATAGTGATTTACCTAATTAGTATTACTATCATTATTTTCTCTGTAATATTCTCCTTTGTGAAGAAGACTTATTGGTCCAATTTAGCCTCTATGTGCTGAGTCAAAATGTAAATGGAAAATAAAATAAATGTTAATAAAAGCTAAAGATATCAGAGACATGATAAAAGCAATAGCAGTAGGTTTGTAGGGAGAGTGCTGGTCAAGAAAATGTTTTGTAATATTCCAGCCATTTCAATGAGATTTGTTTGAGTTACACCGATAGTGACAAGAATAGTATCAGAAGAAAGTGACTCCAGAATTGTAGCAAAAAGTTCTAGGAAATTGTTTAATCTGTGAAGAAAGATGAGTAACCATGGTTTGGAGGTGCTGATGTATAAAGCTTGAAAGAAAGTTCCTTGGGCTTTTCCACTGCACAAACACTTCTTTAAGGTTTGCAGTACATATCCACGTGTTCAATAATTCAACCACTGTAGTACTGTAGTACTGCTTAGGCTTATCAGATTATAGTATGTGAAATGTTCCATATTATTTACCAACTTGCTTGGAACAAATGTTCTATTTCATGCCTAGGTTTACTGTTAATTAGTTATCCATCAAGATGATTAATCAGAGGGAAACAGTATACTCCCAAAATTATGAAAATCCTGATGTAACACACACTACCACCTGCAATGGCAAAAACTTTAATTCTTGCAAGGCTGAAGAATTTCACAGCATTATATATGAACGAAATATTCTGAGGCTTGTTGGAATGTTTTGAGGAACATAGCCTGTATCCTCATTTTCAGGTTAATGGTGCCATGGAAACAGTCAAGGATAAATGTGAAAATTAGGTGGTTATGTCAATCACAATTCTATACCTTACCGAAATGTTGGAACCCAGTGATCAATATGTTAAAGCAGCCACACACCAGTAATGTGCAGAACCATGGAAAATTAACTGCCCAGAAACAACATTTGTCTTCAACCATTTCCTTGGCACTGCCAACATAAACAATTATTATTATGCCATTGTGACATCAGTTGGTTGAAAATGAGGGCATAGATTGTCCCCCTCATAGTGCCCCAAGAAAATGACATTTAGATATGGCTTGAAGCCTGAGTGTATTTCATAAAATTTAATTCTTATCCATAATGATTTCAATTTTGAAATATTGCATGAAATAATTGCTACACATAATTTTGTGGTAAAAAAAAAAAAAAAAAAAAAAAAAAAAAAAAAAAAAAAAAAAAAAAAAAAAAAAAAAAAAAAAATCTTTTGAAGTAGCAAATTTGTTGAAATAACTCAATTAGTTATTTTCAGAACACAATAAACTCCAGAAATTTCACTATAGTTTTTCCTGTAAACATGAGGAGGCCTAGATATAATTTTGAAACAATTTTTATATTAGTAGATGTATTTTCATATTTGTTTCATCATAACTTCCACACATTGTGGCATAAGAAGAAAAGTCCAAATATTTTGAGATTCAACATATTGTCAGCTTTCATTTGATACCAAAGATGATTCTCTAATCGAGTTCTTTTAGCCCACCACTATACCTTCTATAATTATTTAAATGTTAATGTTAATAACAACTAAAGTAGAGTGCAGTTATAAAATTTCGAAGTTATGAGCTTGTGACAGGTAGGTAGACAGACAGACAGGCAGATGGTCAATTTTAGAAATCAATAACATTTCCATTTTTCAATTGGAAGGTACACAATCTTTAAATAATAATAACAATATTTGACTGGAATTTGGATTGGTACATCCTTTATATGTAACTAGCCCCAAAGCCAGTCTAAAAATACAGATTTAATGAAGTGCTATGGTAATTAATTTCACTGCAGTTGCTTAACAAAATAGAATTGTTAAAAACTGAAGCTCTTTGTAATTTATCATCCCTTGTGCTGTAGCAAAAAGCTGCAGTTGTCAACTTGGTTCAGGTTGCATTTCAGCCTAACCACAATCTCCGCTAATATTGCCACTAGAAAAGCAATACTTCAATTACATGCAAATTAATACATTCCCTGTATCGCATGTCAAATGTCATCATGTGCTGTAATATAAACTTGATCCCAAATCTTCACATGTTCTTACACCTTTCTTTCTTATTATCTGTGACGAAGATCGATGTTTTAATGGCTGGCACAGCTTTCATGAGCCTGAAATAATGACCTCCAATGAAAACGAAGGATGGTAAAAATAAATCTTAACAACTTATGCTAAGCCACATAATATTTAATTGTGGTTTAGACCACTTATATCACGATCAATTTGTAAATTTTTTCATTCAAATCATGTAAGGATTTCAGTTAAAAAAAGCTGTTAATTAATATGCCAATTTAAATGAAATACATACTTTTCTTTCAGTGTTCTGACAATTCATTTCTTAGCAATTGCTTAACTAAATAGAATTGTTATATATATATATAAAAAATTCAATGTAGTTCCTTGTGACTTGTGCTGTAGCAAAAGGTCTCAATTTCCACCTGAGTCAAGGTTGCATTTCAACCTAACCACATACTATGCTAAACTTGCCACCAGAAAAACAATACTTCAATCTCAAAAATTTTAGTACATGTACTGTATCACATTTTTGTGGCAATAATTCATCGCAATGGAAATGAGAGAAAAAATCTTCAAGGGTTTTTACACTTTTATTTTTTGTTATCCATGATTCAGACCGATATTACAATGTTTGAATACCTGACATAGTTACATGTTGCGGGAATAATAACCTCAGTAATATTGCTCAGTGAAGGCAAAGGAAATTAAAATAAATCTTATAAAATTACATTATGCCACATAATATTTGTTTTAATTTTAGTGTAGGCTGCACATTTCGGAATTAGTGTGTAAATATTTCCGTTCAAACGATTTAATAATTTAAATAGTAGAACACATTTTAAATTATTTTGAAAAAAAAAAAAACCTAAAATATTCATGCCTTCTGCTCTAATGTCAAATGCCAGTTGTAATTCTGACGCATGCTAAGTAACAATCTAATCAAAACTTTCACTAACCTTGATGCTCAAAAATCAAAGATTATATTTTACATATCAATGGACAAAGAATTTAAGGGATACTGGTATATATCAAACGAATAATATGTAACTAGAAGCAACTAATGATTGATATGTTGATTTATACGCAATACTTACTTTAATTTCAGTGTTATGACAGTTAATTTATTCAGGGATGCATAGTGCAGTTATTAAATAATATGCATAACCTTGTCGTCGTAAGGCGTAAAGCATGACGTCGTGGCTTGACTGATGACATCGTAAATGACCAAGAGTTGCCTATTATAATATTAGATGTTAATAAAATTAATGATTCGAGCCACAAGCAGGAACACTTGGTTATAGCAGTGCCTCATGTACCTAAGGAGACAGGACAAATTCCCTCAATGAGAATAATGATTACAGTTGTTTTCAGACATGTAATATGTAAAAAATAAATTAAAAAATGTACATTTACATTTAAAAATTATACATGGAAAAAATGCTCTATCTATCAAGTCTTAAATTTCTGCAGTTAGGTGTTTGCTGACATTATACATTGTCATAGATTCCCTTACCTCTCCTCTGCTTTCTGCTGTGATTATGTAATCTCTTCTTTGCTCACAAAAAGATGAAAGGTTTGAGTGTAATGATTTGAATCAAATGCTGTAGTGGTTGTTGTAAGAATCCTGTAAAGATAATCTGATAAGATAGCCATATTTCTAAAAAAATAATTTCTTAAATGGCGAAAAAAGGGCTTCAATTTTGTAACTATATCCAACAACAGTAGAAAAAACAAAGAATGTTGTGGTTAGCCTTAGTATTTACACATATTATTGCCTTCTCATATGTGTCACCTTAATACATGATTTACTTTTATAAAATGTTCATGTTTGCGTGTTCATCACAGACCTTATTCCTTCATCTGTGGTGACTGTAGGTATTACTTTCCTTATTTTCACTGTCTAATAGTATTTTATTTTTACTCTATCATTACAGAGAATATGATACATATCTAGATCTTGTTTGAGTGGAAAAATGACTGATAGACCTAACTTTTAAATCACTTCTTAAAATTAATTTTGCTTTGAACTAAAATTATATTAAACTATTCAGATGCTTGCTGTTATTGTTAACTATTATTATTATTGCTTTTTGTCATGATATTGATTTTATTTTTAGAGTAATGCAAGAGCCTAAAAATCTTGTGGAACTTGACAAGTGCATGAAACTTCATTCAAAACTTTTTGAAGAAATTCCAATCAAAGAAAAAGAATTTCCAGTTATCATGGCCCGGTTTTCTGTTCTTGGTAAGATTAATTGTAGTTTTTATATGTATCAAATTTTCCTTGTGCAAATCATATATCACAGTCTAATGAACTTGTCATATATGTGTAATCTGGTGTAAACCATTTAGAAGGCTACCTATCACCTACTGTTTACATAATAAATAACTTTTATAAACATTTGCTTAGTAGTGAAGTATTTTTCAAATTTATTTCTAGACATTTTTGTTGAGGACATAAAAAAAGCTGAATTTATCAAAGTTAATGCCTTTTGCTACATTCATTTCCATGAATAAAACTACGATCAGTTTGAAGTACAATTTGTATAGGCTAAGAATTTTTTAAGGGGAGATATTTCAATTTTAAGTTGGATTTTGGGGAGTGAACACAAAGAGAAAAGTGTTAAGTCTAAAATCATCAATTAATGGAAATAGATAACTCAAGAGAAAGAGATAACAGCATATCGTCAACATTAAGACATCCATTATAAATAAAAATAGGGTCTATAGATAAATTCTAGTAAAATTATTTAAACTAAGGAAAAAGGAAACTGCTTTAGGCAATATAATTGTAAGGAAAGGGAAAATGACTCATCACTCACCAAAGTTGAAGGCAGCGATGAGAGAAGAAAATATATTCCGAACACACAAATAAACTCAATATTTCGGCTATTAAATCTTATTCATGATGGAGAAAATGAGTCATGAATAAGGTTTAATAACCGAAATATTGAGTTTATTTAAGTGTTCGGCATATATGTTCTTCTCTCGTCGCTGCCTTCAACTTTGGTGAGTGATGAGTAAAATTATTTAGTATTAGTAAATTAAAGAATTCAAATTTTTGAAATAAAAGAGACAGGAAGTTACAAAAGTAGGCTTAAATGAGAGAGATAAATTCATTTAATACTAATAATAATTATTTGAGATTTAAAGGGAGAAAAATTGAATTTTAGTATTGAAACTTGATAACCTAGCCATGCGTAACTTTTGGAAATTAATAACTACTAAACAGGCAGACTTATAAGACAATTTGTCAAAATCTAAAACATTCGAAACAACTCAGATCATAACAGATAAATATATCAGGAAAATCTGATTAAAAATAATGAAGCATGAGAAAATTGGATTTTTGTAATTCACAAAAGAATAGTGGTTTCTCTCAGGTTTACACCAATATTCAAGAACAATCCAGCTCAAGGTTACCCGAGACTATAAATAAAAATCCTTCTCTTCCTTGTGGCTGGCCATCTCAATCTAATCACCATACTGTACACTTTTTAATTTAATTTAATTGCAATGGAACACACGGTCCGGTGGCGATATTTCCCTACACACCCATCTTCCCGCTTTCCTACACCCACCTACATTTGCCCTCTGAAAATTTTATCTTTAACTTCTTTCATCATTTTTGGTAAATTATTTATCATTTCTCTTGTTAACTTATTCCAATCCCTGACACACTTACCCACAAAAGAGAATCTTCCTACACCCTTGTGCCTGAAATCAATTGTCAGCTTATGGTAATGGTCATCTTTTCCCTTCCATGCATTACATTTAATTCTTACACCAATATCTTTCCATGCCTTATCACCAATATACGACTTGTACACTCCCATGACCTTCTTCACCCTCCTCCTATCTTCCAATGAATCCCGTTCCTGCTCTTTTATCATATCTGTTACTGATTGTATTCTACGGTAATTTACAGGCACCACATGTGTGAGTTAAAGTTTCATGGACTATAATATTTGTTTCAATAGAAAAAATAAATGTAAAACTAAATTATGTGGGAGGAACCTTTCTTAGAATGTGTTCAGAAGTCTACAATAAGGACACTTTAACAGTTCCTCAAGCTCATTCTAATTTGGGGTTAAAAATCTAAGTGTGTTTGAAAGAATGAGTGCTTTCTACCAGTGTTGTGATTTATAAAATAACCTGATATCTTCGTATGTGATTTTGAATGTCTAATTGAGCCTTCAATGATCTTTCTAATCCTTGATCTGATACTAGTATTAAATTCATTAACTTTCAACGAATATAGAGAGTGATTATCAAGTAGTGACTTTTTTATGTGGATGTATATATAACCTTCCCACTGTGGTAATAATAGTAAACAGATTGCCAACCGAAACAAAGTATATGAACTGAGCAGCATATTCAGGAAAAGGTATCAGAAATATCATGTAACAGACAGGTATCACAATCTTGGTTCAAGTTAAAGTGCAAATGTTGCATAACCCCAATTCAGATATAGCCATTACAAACTACTGAAAAATGTTGAGTTTTTAAAATATTTGTAACTTTATAAAGGATTACACTGTAATAAGGGGACAAAAGTAATTCTAAAATGACTACAAGTGTGAAGGTACAAGTGTTTACTTTTCCTGTTCTTGTTAGAATAGATGTGTACGTTTCAGTTGTAAGCTTTTCTTACTCATAAGCTTATATTTATGTATTGTAGTGGAATAGATTTTTAGTGGTTTATTTGAAATCTACAGAGTTTTTTTTTATTGGAAAATACATGGGTTGTAATAAAAAACTGTGGATACTGATGTGTAATGGTGAAAAGTAAACATATAGTTTAAATTTAATGTTTTCATTGGAAAACTTTATTTTTTTAAATTTTTGAATAAAGAATGTCACCATTTGTTGAAAATCTGTTTAATTAACTAAAACCCATGACATCTGTTGAATGGACTTGTATACATTCTGTATGGGGTGCCATCTATTGACAATCTGTTTAGTTAAAATGTACAACATATGTCAGTTGATGTTGTTTACATTCTGTAAAGCAGTTTTTCTCAAAGTGGCATAAGTAGATTTACATAATGGCAAACTGGCTATCTCAAGCATGTAAAATGCACCTTACAGGGGTATGTGAACCTAAAAGTTTGAGAAACACTGCTGTAAAGAATGCCGAAGGTGCCATGTATTTACAGTTCAAGTAACATCCAGAACAGGTAATGATTGGAGTTGTTTAGATTCTTTATGAAAGGGTAATCTATCAAGCAAACAAACTGAATTATCTCAATATATTTATTGTACAAATGATTTTGGACTCGGGTTCTGTCACATTTCTCTCTCTTGGTAATGCACACTAATGCTTACGGATGGTGGGATTTAGTACATTTTATTGAAAATGTTTGAAGCAACAAATTCTGCTGAAGTGGTCGCCAGTGATTCAGCTTATCAACACACTTTACCATGTCCAGAAGAATTACACAAAGAAGAATAACAAGATTAACTTTTGTATTAACACTGGAAGTTTAATAAAGTTCAAAATCTTCACCCACATCAGTCGTGATCATACAGTTCATCAGACTTCTATATATATACCCGAAGGTTGCAGAATTCTTAGTTAAAACGGTTAACATTAACAGTTCTTTACAAATCACACTCGCATTTACACAACTATAACTGAAAACAGTTTAACATTAAAAATGGTGGTTCGAGAAAAACTCGCACGTGGCTGACATGCCCAGTGAGCTCAGCCACTCCTGGAAGACAAGTGGGTGCCACATGTTGGGTTCGTGGGCATTCTTAACCGACTTCTGGTAGCCAGTATGCGCTCTGGGGTCTTCCATAGTACTCCCACTAACTGGCGGGAAATTTAACATCCATGTGGCAGTATTACAAATAACACAGCTGGTTCTCGATCATGGTCTTGCCATGGACTAATTTAGACTTCTTGAAAAATGACAGTGCCTTGTGGTCGGTATGTACTATTACCAGCCTACCCAAAAGGAGGTACCGAAACTTTTTGAGGGTCCATACAATAGCCAGAGCTTCCTACTGAGTAACACAATAATTGCATTCCGACTGGTTTAGAATCTGGCTAGTAAAAACAAGAGGTTTCTTTATTATTTCATCTCCCTCGGCTATTTCTTGGAAGATCTCCACACCCAGGCCATATTATGAGCTATCCGTGGTAATACAGATAGGTAGAATCCAATCCGGGGCACTTAGATGTACTTTGTTTAATAAACTACTTTTCATTTCTAGAAAATATTCTTCACAATGATCAGTCCAGTCCCAATGCGCATTCTTTTTCTTCAGTTTTCCAAAATGTGGGCTGTTCAGTATTTGACCTCTGATAAATTTTCGATAATAATTACAAAGTCCAAGAAAACTCAACAGTTGTTCCTTGATTTGTGGTCTTGGGAAATTCTTGATAGCATTAAGCTTTTCCTCATTGGGAGTTATTCCTGATGGGGTGATAGTATGACCCAAAAATTCAATTTTGCTTGTCAGAAAAACACACTTCTTCCCTTTAATAGTCATCCCCCCTCTCTTTAAGGTGGTTAATACTTCTTTTAATGTACACCAATATTGCTCGATGGTTGAGCTTGCAATTAATATATCGTTGACGTACACATGTACTTTGCTCAATAATTCCTTACCAAGGACTTGATGCAAAGCATGGATGAAGATCGCGACTGCATTATTCAGGCCAAATGGCAAAACTTGGAACTGGTACCTCCGGCATTAGTACAAGAATGCAGTATATTTCCTGGATGTTTCTGTGGTTGAAATTTGTCAATAAGATGCAGTTAAATCAAAGGAAGATAGAAATTTATTATTTTGAAAGCTTTGTCATATTTCATCGACCGGGGGTGGATGGTCCCTTTCAGTGATTTTCCATTGCAACATCCTCTTTATCTCATTGTCGACTTGCTTCCTCTTTGAAACTGGGATGACGTAAGGTTTTACGAAGGAAGGTGTTACACAATTGACAGTAAAATTGCACTCATAACATTTTACGAGTCCAGGCTGGTCAGAAAATACTTCCTTAAACTCATCTATCAGATTACTTAGTTTTGTACGGTATTCACTGCTAACACTGTCCACTTTTCTTAACTCTTTCTTCTCCACCTCTCTGCTTGGTTGCATTGACAATACACAAAACTGTATAAACTTTTGAAGGAAATGGGGTTCTTTCCAATTCGCTACTGCATTTCCCCATGATAGTACATTAACTGACCCCATTTCCTTCTCTTTCCAACATTTCTTCATAGTAGCTCTTCTCTTGTTCTCATTTACTTGAAACTCCAACAATCCTTGTTCAAAATACAAGATGGTTTTAAAAGCACACAACCAATCTATGCCAAAAATACAATCGATCATAAGCGCTGGCACCTCAAAAACAACAAACTCAAAGAAATAGTCTTCCAACTTTACTTCTAACAACATCTGTGTTTTCAGTAATTTGCTCTTGCCCCCTGTGGCAGTGATATTTGACATCCCATTTACGCTATAATTACGTCCTCTACAAGGTCTCGTCGATGATTTGGAAGAAACCAAAATCCTTCCTGTGGTTCCTCAGTACAAACAAGCATCTGCTTGTACAACTCAGATGGCAGCTGCCAGTCTCAACTAAGCCTGTTACTTCTTGCATCGACCAGTTCAGGTTCAAGGCAGGGAAATGACCACATAGTAATGACGGTTAACATTCTTTTATTTCATTAATAAGAGCAAAGCTAAATACAGTCTACACCTGGTCAAAGCCTGCCAACATCTGTCTGTGTCCAGCACCTCTCGCCCTCTTCCCCTCGCCAGTCATTCCAACCCACCGCATACTTAACGGTATCGCCCCTCCAAGGTCAGGCATTCTGTGAATACCTGTAGACCAGCTGGGAGGCTATATGGTCACTCACAAATTATAAAATTATTACAGGACAAAAAATTGTTGCATATCTGATTTAAAATCAACAAATAATCTTTTTCCTGATAACTAATTCCTTCTTGGTTTACAGAAGGACATGAGGCAGAAATTCCACAGCGAATGAGAGCGAGACTTAATGGTCTGAGTGCTGCATGGGAAGCATATGTTTTGTTGTTGCATGGTGATGCTGCAAATATGGTAGAAAGAAGTAAGGTAATAACTTGATTGCTGTTTCATTATATGTTATTTCACAAATAAGGGTTTAGTATTTGTTTATAGTTGTGATAATTTGGTCTTAATTACTTACCTTTAAAAAAAAAATTGGAATTTTATATATACATATACAGATACACACACTGCATTTGTTGCTGATTAATCACAATAGGAGGCACTTAGTAAATTCCTGAGTACATTGCCCTTAATGGTAAATTCACAAGATTCTTATTGTTTGGGTTTTACTTTTTATTAATAAAAAATGATATTGTCAAGTTAATAGCCCTAAACAGACCAGCATGGTTATTGTTAAACTATTACAGTGATATAAAAATTGTTCTTGGGTGACTAGCTGTTGCCATCTTCCAGAAGAACTCGGCTGGTCACCTGAGAACAATTTTTATATTCTCAACGCTGAGAAAATCTGCATTCTTATGTATTGCAGTGATGTGTGTGGTTCCAGTTGATGAGTAGATAGTTTGAGGAAGTAAACGAGTAACCTGTGTTGTTTGGTCTGTTTGGGGTTGATTTACCCCTGCTGGGGTAAATCAGGGAGAAACATAAACACTAAGTTTCATCAAATTTGCCCCAGCAAATTTCCGGGATGTATCAGATTCATCCATACACTGCATAGAATCCTTTGGTTTAGGACTGATTTACCTGTGCAGTGTTTGATACAATCTTTTCTTTAGAATTCCATGAAATCAGGTTCTAATAGTCTGATTTCTTCTGTGTACTCTAAAAATACTCTCTTAGTAAGCGAGTTGCAGTAGAAATCATTAAAGGCTCATACATCACATTTTTAACATATCCACTTAACTGATGTAAGTTGTCTAAGTTACTACAACATACTGCCCTTTTTGATCTTGTATCTTCACTTGTGTACCACAGTGGATTATTCTTTTCCTTGATTGTTGATATTGTTATATGTATGTCCATACCTTCCCTAATTATACACATAAATCAATGTGACATCTCTTCAATGGTGCCTCTTGCTAATTTGAAGGTAAAGTAATTATCCCTCTGGTATGTTCTAAAACACTCCATTGAAGACTTTTTGAATCTATAAACTATCCATTATTTTCCTTTTTGCACCCAGTTGTTTGACTTGGCACCATGATACTAGTGCTTGAATTGTAGCACATGAGGATGTCTATGATATACCATTGTGCTACTAGAATTCCCTGTAACATTTTCTATCATCTGACACAATTGTTCAGACACTAACTGATGACTGGTGTTGCATTATGTTCAGCTACGAATTGTGGTTCTGTACTACCTCAGATGATCATTGTTGGTGAGTATGGCAGAGACACAGGAACAGGTACCATTCTTCCAATATTTTGGAGAGCCACAGGTTTTTACTCCTGGCATCATGGTTTGGGAAGCCACCTGGTATGACTTCAGGCATGGCTGGTAGTGATTGAGGTAACTCTATGACACAACAATATGTCTTACGTCCTCATGTGTTACCTCTAATGTGACTGTATTGTAGTGTCAGCACAATACTTGCACACGCATGGCATGTGTCTCTGTGAATTGTCTGAGGGATCTTCAGGCACTTCCTTGCCCAGTGAGACACCCACATTTGTCCCCAGTACAATATCTGTTCGATTGTCTCAGATGTCAACTCTTTTTCCTGTGTCAATATCCATGATATCAAAAACCAATTAAAACAATTGAGGGTTGGCTTGCCTCAGGAGAGGATACAACTACTTTGTGACACCCTTCCCAACATAATCAGTACATGCATCCAGGCCAGAAGAGTACATCATATTGATAAGTGACCTCATACAACAATTTTTTTTGTTTTGTAAATCTGACTTGATTTGTAATCACTCAAAACACATCTCATACCCTTTCAACTCATGAAGTTTCATTTTGTTTCTGCTCACCTTTACTTTTAGTTTTAGGCACAAACTAATTTTCGAGATAACCGTTCGTCAATGGGAGAACATTATGAGAGGTGGGCACAGCTGGATGGAGACTGCCTCACAGAAAGACCGCCGGTCGGGAAAATGGTGGGGGTAAATTCAAACATTGGAAAAGTGGAGCTAATACCCGAGCATAGATAAATATTCAAACTAATCTCTGGTTAGTGGGAAGAGCAAAATATAATTAAAACTAAATTTGAAAAGAAATAATAATAATAATAATTACACAAAATATTATATACATTTAAAAATATATATATATAATAAAATAACAATTTTTATGAAGTAAACATCACCTTAGGTTCGTGGTGGTTCAATATAGGTAGTAGGAAGGACAGGATTAACAAAAGGTTAAACAAATGTAATAATAATGACCAGGTGTGAAGACCGGGTGGTACCTTGTGCCAAGTTTGTACTGGTAGGCAAGTTCCCACCTTCTGAGTTCAGAGAAACTGCTGCTATTAGGGAGAACTCTGATAGCATGGACTGTGAAGCAAGAGTTGAAATTATTCAAGTTATGGGTTTTGGCATGGGCAGCAACTGGATGCTTTGGGTTCTGTATAAACATCGTCTGTCGGTGGCTATTCATTCTTATGGAGAGTGGATTTGTGGTCAAACCTATATATGAAGCCAGGCAGTGGTTGCATGTTAACTGATAAATTACATGGGTGGTTTCACAGGTGGTGTGTCCTACAATAGGGAAGCTTTCCCCTGTGACTGGGTTGATGAAAGTGGTGGAAGTATGATGTATGTCGCACATCTTGCAGCGGGGTCTATTACATGGGAAAGAGCCTTGGGGCTGACTGTTAGGACGAGGAAGACTGTTTTTGTGGACTAGAAGTTTGCTTAGGTTTGGAGGTCTGCTGAAACAAGTTCTAGGAGGGGCAAGGATAATTTTAGGAAGAATGGATCTAATTTCAGAGCAGGTTTTGCAAGAAATCAAAGCCCTGCCAGAGGATTCTATTAATGGGTTCGAGGCCAAATCCGCAAAAACCAACCACAATCCAGTCTTGGTCACACCGTACTACCCAGGCATCGTAGCTTACGCAGTTGGCTGTCAGCTGCCAGCGTGCAGCCTGCTCACTCCTACTGATGGAGAGACATCGGCTCAAAAATTATATTCTATGTGTGTTTGTGTGTGTGTGTTTTTTTTTTTTTTTTTTTTTTTTTTTGGTGTACCAACACTGCAGGAATCCTCTTATATGGTAAGCGGTGGTTTTTATCCTGTCGTTATATATATATAAATTGGTTGTTTAAAGATATAAGATTCTTGAATGTTATTTAGCTAATTAGTCCATCATTTTCCAGTTTTATATCAAACTATGATATTCAAATCACCCAGTCTGTTGTAAAGATATAAGATTCTTGAATGTTATTTAGCTAATTAGTCCATCATTTTCCAGTTTTATATCAAACTATGATATTCAAATCACCCAGTCTGTTGGAACTATTTTAGTTCACATAGTAAGAAATGAATAAGGGCTGAACTATTATTGTGCAACACCTATGAAATCCTTGAAGAACCCCTTACTCCATCTGAAAACATTAGAAAGTGTCTAAAAATCTTAGTAAATATGAACCCATAATATTGTGTTATGCTAAAAAAGGTAAATTTCCCCAAATATACTGCCTTGTCAGAGAGTGTTTTCAAAGCAGTGTATTATCATATTTTAACATCTCTATAGAAATTGATAATTTCTGAGCAGTTGATCAGGATACAGCTCTTGTGGCTGTATTTTTGGTTTTTGCAAGTAATGTTCCCTGTTTTTTATATATTACTTTAAAGCCTTTTCCTTCTCATTATTAGCATAATTAATTAATAAAAATTGGGAAATAAGCAGTCAGATTATACATATTTCAGCAGTACATTTTAATTATGTTTGTATGTTTTTCTTGCTTTTTATGTGTGCAAACTGTCTTCTTATCAAGAGTATTACCTTTATCTTTCTGACTTGCTTATAATTGCCCTTTTTTTCACCATATTGTTCATAACAAATGGTTCAAAATTCTTTTAGGAATATTTCCGAGCTCACCTGTTAAAAACAGCAGAAGTATTTAAAAAGAATGCTGCAGATCTTTTGGAAACATTTTTAGCTACTGGCCCATTTACATCTGCTTTTACAGCTAAAGGTATCGTTGTATCATCATTTTACTGAAAATGTGATTTTTATCTTTGTATTCTTCATTTAATGTGACATGCAAACTAGTACTTTAAAGTATTGTAACAATGCATATAGATATGTTGAGAACATGTACAACAGGATTATTAACTTTGCAGATGCATTGGCAAATCTTCGTCTCATAAGGGATCAGCTAGATGAACTACGTGCAGAGGAAAATCAACTGCGAGAAGACCTTGTAATGTTTGGAATATCCTTACCTGAACCTCCAGAACTTTCAAAATTAGAGAAGGTAAATACAGTGAATGTTGGTAAAAATTCATAAAATTGATTATTTGGGAACAGAAAATTTTCCTGCTCTTAGAGAAAATCACATAATGATATAACAACAAGTTTAACTTAAAACATTTTCAAACCACTACTTTTTTTCGCATAGTTTGAATTTAAAACATAGTATTTAGGGAGGTTTTACATAACTTCCTGTACATTCAGTTGCACTAAATTAGAAATGAGAAAATTATTTTATAAATTTAATTAGGCAGTAATCTTTTAACATTTGCTGAGAAAGATGAAAAAGATTTTTCAACTGAAACATTAGTCAATAAAACTTGGAAGAATATTGGTAGAAGGATTATGAGTAGTACATTGGTGATAAGAGACGATCTTACCAGAAGTTGGATCTTGATTTAAGGCTTGAGGTAAGGGAGTTTAGGAATGGAACAAATTACCAACAGAAATGATTAATCCAATACCAAAAACACTGGAATAATTTAAAATTAAAATCTTATGGTTGGTGAAAATGTAGTCAATGGATTTTAAAGTAAAAAAAATAAAAATAAATAATTATGGTATATGATATGAAGTGTGTAGAGAAATTAACTCTTGGGTATGTGCTTCATTGCAATTAAAACATACAAGGATTTATTCAGAATTCAACTGTAAATTTTAATGTTTTAATTTTTTAATTAATATAGGAAGGAAACATAAATTATATACCCTTCAGTCACCAAAGTTGAACGGAGTAGAGCATCAACACAAACACAAAAATCATAAATATTCCATGCAGCTGTGTTGACTGGGGGTGTCCATGTGAAGACAATTGCATGTTTATATTTGTGTGAATAAGGGCAAAAAATTTGTGTTTTTTCTTGTGTTTGTCAAGTGTTTTATGACACTGCTGATCACTTTGGTGAGTGATGGATATTTATTTTATGTTTCATTTCCTTATTAATATCATTTCACAGCATTTTTACTTGCACCATTGTAGCAGATTTTTTGTTTGTTACATATAATAGTTTTTAACTATGATTAATATTCATCTTGACTGTAAATACACGGTGAGTCATACAGGACTTTACAACTTTTGAATGATGTAGAAATTTGTTGAGATAACTTACAGAATCGGTAGATGTGTAATTTTGTAGCTAACAACCTCAAGTTAGGTGCATATAGTGC
This sequence comes from Vandiemenella viatica, assembly GCA_031002005.1. NCBI lineage: Eukaryota > Metazoa > Arthropoda > Insecta > Orthoptera > Morabidae > Vandiemenella > Vandiemenella viatica. The sequence goes on along the minus strand of CM061919.1, from coordinate 164,370,163 downwards.
ATCACATCAGTACACCATTCTGCCACCAGGAGCACCACCGTAGTGCACAGTTAAAATGGCTACTTTCACTGGTGTGGAGTGTGCTCACTGTGTGTTTTGGTTTCATGAAACGAACTCTGCAACAACTGTTTGGTGTAAATTTTGTACTGAATACACTAAAGAACCTCTAAGCAGGCCTACAATTTACTCTTTGTTCATTGCAATATGATATTAAACCATGTGGTCACCAGCGTGTTGATGATTATGTCGAACAAAAATCATTACAACATGCAACTCACGAGACTGGCACTCCACAAAAAACTGCTTGGCAAATACTGCTTAGACATTTCCACTTGAAACGATTAAGATTCACAATGGCACATCTCATTAGCGATGCAGATAAGGTTTGTCATGGGGAATTCTGTGTGGAAATGTTGTATCGGATAGAGGACAACGAGACATTCCTGAATACAATAATTTCACCGATGAGTCAACATTTCATATCAGTGGAATGGTGAACACCCACAACGGCAGAATATGGGGCAGTGAAAATTCACATGCTATCCTACAACAGGTTTATGACAGCCCCAAAGTTAACGTGTTTTAAGCCCTTAACAAATTGAAAGTGTAGGGCTTTTTCTTCTTCATGCAGAAAACTATCACTAAGGTACTGTGTATCTGGATATGCTTGAAAGCTTTTTAATTTCACAGATCGATGATTATGACCAAGATGGGATGGTTTAATACCAGGAAGACGGTGCACCAAATTTTTTCCTCACAGAAGTTTGAGGTTTCCTTGATAATTGCTTCCCAGGTTGTTTGATTGGATATGAAGGGACAATCACATGGAAACCACACTTTCCAGACTTTATACAACTGGGTTTCTTTCTCTAGGGTTTCATTAAAGATCATGTGTATGTTCCTCCCGTACCAAACAATTTGGCCAATATATCAAATTTATGCCACCTTTGCAAAAGTTACACCCAATTTCCTGCAACATGTGAAGGAAGAAATTTATCAGCAGTGGTGTTTGCCACATGTCAAATGGTAGTCACATCGAACGAAAATGACCCTTGACACTTTTATGTGAAACTTGAGGTTGTTTGCTACAAAATAACACATCTACCGATTCTGTAATCATATGTATTATTTCTATAAGGTGTTTTTTGTCTCCAGTCATAATCTACCTTGATACATAACCGAAATAGATAAATTGTTTTAAAGTTTAAAGTATGTTCTTTGGTAACATAATATTTTAAGAAAGTATTTTTTCCGAATTTGACACTTGCGGTAAAGGACAAAAATGTCAATATTTCTAAAATGCTGTTTTTTGTACCACAAACCATTTATTTCACAGTATTCCTAACTGAAATCGGTAAATAAAGTATCATTTTAAAGATTAAGATCTCCGCTTTTGTAACATCATATATTAAGACAAGAATTTTTCAGATTTCAACCCTTAAAACGGCAAAAGTATCAATATTTCTACAATGAATTTTTGTGTCATGAGCTATTTTTCTCTCTTGATAACTAACTGATATAGATGAATGACGTAGGATTTTAAAGATTAATGACTCTGCTGTGGTTGCAACATTTTAAAGATTTTTTTCCCCCCTGAATTTGACCCTTAATGGGCAAAAGTATCATTATTTCCATAACATATTTTTTGTGACAAGCTATTTATCTCCTTTGATATCTAAATGAAATTGAGAAATGGGGTATTATTTTAGGGATTAAGGTCTCTGTGATGGTCACAACATATTTTAAGAAAGGGATTTTATATAATTCAACACTTGAAGGGCAAAAGTATCATCAATTTCATAATTTATTTTTTCGTCATGAGCCATTTATCTTCCTTGATATCTAATTGAAATTGAGAAATGAGGTATTATTTTAGAGATTAAGGTCACTGCTTTGCTCACATCATATTAAAAGTAATTTTTTTTTTTTTGTTTGTTTTTTTTGTTTGTTTTTTTTTGTTTGTTTGTTTTTTTTTTTTTGTTTGTTTTTTTTTTTTTTTTTTTGTATTTGACCCTTAAAGGGCAAAAGTATCATTATTTTTACTATGTGTTTTTTTGTTACTAGCCACTATCTCCCTTGATACCAAACCGAAATAGATAAATGATGTATCATCTAAAAGATTTAGATCTGCAATCTGGCAGCATTATGGCCTAAGAACAATATTTTTGGAATTTGACCCTTGAAGGACAAAAGTAATAATTGTGAAAGTCGTGTGTATAGAACAGTTCAGAGCAAAGCTGCTAGATAGTGGCAGCACGTATCACAGAGATATTGACAAACTGTTTCACTGGCATTTTGGTAATCGTGCATCATCAATTCTATACAGATGTCTTTTCATCTATTCCTATGACCCTCTATTTAGATTTTCGTACAATATATTTTCAACTCCTCTCGTATTGTCTAATTTCTTATTAGATCTAACATTGTGCATCCTTTTACAGATCTCCAATGCTTGTTTGCAGCTTTTGTCTTTCTTCATTACCAATTCCTCAGTTCCATTGAGAAACATAGGAACTGGCACCACTTTTTAGAATTTCATCTTTGTATCTCTATTATAATAACAATAAATAAGAAAACAAATAAAAAGTATTCTAATGATTACGAAGGTTTCCGCGGGTGAGGCTTTAATAAATCGACGCAGCTCGACCCGGAGAACCAAGATAATACAAAAAGTATACTGCTTGGCTTTCTTTTTGAGATTAAAGTTTAAAAAAAAAAAAAAAAACTTACTAATCCAAGTTTTGTATTCAGCAATAATTTATTTTTAACAAATCTGTTGAAAACCATTTTTTACTGATTTTTTTAAAAATAATGACTAATGATTAGTAACTTAAAAAGTTTGTATAAATGCCATACACAATACTTAAACATTATTCTTATTGTCTCTGAACCATAGGAATTAGCAGCAATAGAAATGGTCTGGGAGCTAACAGATCAGTGGGATGAAGCATGGGAAACCTACAAAACGAGTTCATTTTGGACAATTGAGGCTGAAGACATGGAGAATATGGTAATTTATATCACTTAATTCACTTTTTAAACATAGTTTGTAGCAAGAAGAATGTTGATTAGGTAAAGCACTTAAGAAATATTCAAGTGATTCCAAATTCCGCATTATCATTAATGTAATTTTGAATTAAATTTTGATGGATCATTTAACCTGGTGGCTATTACCCTACATGCCCATTTTCCCCATTTCTTGGCTTTTTCTTATTTATTTATTTTCATGTTAAATTCGTGGAGTGTAATTTTTCACATCCACCTTGTCAGGCCGAAATGGCTGCCCGGGGGTTGCAACACCTTCACCTGAACTATGAACAATTAAGTTCATTACCATGTATAGCCCTCTGGTACCTATGATATTAATTAACCTGGTTGCCACGCACTCGTATTAATAAACACCAAATGCGAAGGGTAAATAAGTTAAAGTCATTTAACACAGTTTGAGAATAACCACAGTACTTATATTCTTGATAAAAGTTAACTCGTACATTGTCGGTACCAGAATTTTGAATAAAACATCGAACAACAGTTTCTTTGATGATTGCAGATAAAGTACAATTCTACGAGAAGGCAAAACTCACAAAGTCCCCCTAACTTTAGTGAGTACTACGGCATGTTAGAACTTGCCTAAACCGCTACCCTAATCTGCGCCACTAACTAGCGCAAAGTTGTGCGATCACTTTCCGGTGTAAAAATGAGACAACATGTGCTTACCGCATGAACTATTATAGCCCTGCGCGCGCCTATGACCTTGGCAAATCTTTCTTTAATTAATATCTTCAAAAGTAAACAATAGTTTAATTTGAAATTTTTACAGGGACTTTCTATCATCCTGTTCTATCTGTTTTCATTTAATTTAATATTCCAAAGGGTTTCTAAAGTCTTAAAACTAAAGTCATCACATGACCAACTTGGCGGAATTTTTCGCGCTTCACCACCAATCGGTGACAATCTATTTTTCAAAAACTTGATTACCGGACAAATGCTTAAACTTTTTACCGAAACCATGATATCTCTATAATCGTCTCAATTAGGGCTATCTACTGATATAAATTTCAAATAGATATTCCTTTTAATTAAAAAGTTAATTTTTTTCTCTTAATTAAAACTACTAATTAAACTTTGCCAAATTACTTAATTTTATTATAAAAATATTGGGGACAGTGCTGACTATAGCTGGTGATAAAAGGTCAGCTGTAGCTTTACTCAATTTAAAGATATTTTGAATCTTAGTTTTCTACTTTTCCGATCGCGTGTTTCAAAACATGAACAAACGGGAATATCTCTTAAGCTAAACATTTACCGATATGATAAATACACTTTAAAATTGTTTTTATGGTTAATTGTCCCTGTGGGAAAGATTACAGGAAAATTACTTAAAGTTGACAATTATTTATTCTCGAAATTTCCAAGTCCCACATCGGCAACTTTATGATCGATCTACAGAATAATACTGCTGTGGGTAGCTAGTGGGAGTGCTATTGGTGAACAAAAAGGTACTTTACAACCTACTTTTGCTCCCATGAACATTTAATCCCTTAAGAGTTTTTGTTAAGTTATTCAAAGCTTTTATTCCAGTTGATGACTCCCTTCTCTGCAAAATATGCCTGAAATCAAGTTCTATTTTTTGTTCATGGTCACATTTTTGCTACTGTGCACTGTAATTAATTCTTCTACCACTATCTTTCCAATTCTCATCACAAACATACTCCATGTATACTCTTTTCATCTCAGCTGTCTTCCGATGAATTAGTTGCTGGTTTTGTTTTAACTGCCCTCTTATGAATCCTATTCAACTTCTGTATTTTGTACCCAAAATAAATGTCCAGTAGTACACTACCATATCCATCCAGTTGGCTGACCAAAGTTGTGTAACCAAATTTTTTTCCACTTCTCTGGTTTATTCTCCCATCACCCTCTCCAATAAATGATGGATTTTGATATTTCTTCCTAGTATCTGCCGAATGTGCCCTGAACAGTTGAAATTATTATCAAATATTATGTAAAGGTATTTACACTTCAGGTCTTTAACAAGCATTTCCTGCCCAACCATATAATCATAAATTACTTTCTTTTGAACTTCTATCTATTATGGCATGGCATTTTTTAGCCTAACACTGCATTTTGCGTATTAAGAATTTTTCATAATGTAATGTTCATCTATAGAATAGCTTTGTTTGCACCAATTCTGCATATGAGGTGTTTATTCCCAAGAATTTCAATTATCTATTTGCATCCATGTGTCTGTATTTTTGCACTAATTAAATAGTAACTGTAGCAAATTTTGATTCACATATCTATAAGTTTACTTAATAACATTATTTGCTGTTTAAGCTTCTTCTTCTTTTTTTGCTCTTTCTTGTATTACTTATTACAGTAAAAAGGAAAAGAAAACTAACCAGAACTTATAGAAATATTTGTCTCGGGTGACTAGCGGCATTATAGGAGATGGCGACAACAATTGAGAGCGCCGAAATATTGTGTAATTATAACACTCCTATAAATCGGCTAGTCACCTGAGAACAATATTTATATTCTCAATGCCGAGAAAAACTATGTAATTATATAAACCAGAACTTATTTTAGATGATGGTAACACAGCACAAAACAGAACAATTGAATTTAAACTTTTTTTTCTAACTGACTGTGAAGGAAATCAGAGAGAAAATCACAGCTAATTGTGATGAGACAGTTGGGTGGCTGTGTGGTTTCACAGGCAGGAGGGGGAATCAGTTGGCGTTACTCATTTTTGTAAAGGAACGCAGGAAAAATAATGATTCTCTACAACTATAATTTTGGAGACTAATAGGAAATTATTACCAAAACTAAGCTGACTAATGGAATGGAGAAACTGTTAGACAACTTGATGTGATTCTGGGGCATAATGTAGCACTGAATAAATCAGCAGTTCACATACATATGGTAAAGTTCAATGAAATGGGTTCAACAGTGAATTTGAAATGTTCTGGGCATCCTTATTCTGACTGCTCTGCCCAAAACAAGGTGGTTTTGCAAGTGTGGCTGATAGTTCAATGAAATTGGTTCATTGCCATTCTCAAGAATTGGGTATAGGATATTCTTCAGTACAGCAAATTCTCCAATATGATATCCATTAACAATACTACAAAATTCGGGTAATGCAGGACCGGAAAGTGGTCAAAGGAGAAGTGGAAACATTTTGTTGATTGGTATCTGACAAGACAGGAGAACAATAGCATGATGAGCAAAATCATCTTTAATGACGAGGCTTATTTCCATTTAAATGGACGTGTTAATAAACATAACTGCTATTTGCGGGAGTCAGAAAATCCTTGCATGTTTCAAGAAAGCGAAATGCATCCAGAGCGAGTGATGGTTTGGTGTGCCTCTTGGGAGGGTTGCATCATCGACCATTATTTCATTGAAGAAGAGGCAGGATGATGTTGACAGTTAATGAAATCGGAAACTGTGCAATGATAACAGAGTTTTGTTGCTTTATTTCAGTATAAGGGACATTCAACACTTATGGTATCAACAGGATAGTGTCACCTGCCATGTCCCGCACAACAATTGAGTTGCTGCACAAGCAGTTTCCGGATCACCTCATCTCATGCAATAATGACTAAAAATGGCCACTAAGGTCATGTGACTTATGCTCTTGCATAATTTTTGTGTGTGTGTGTGTGTGGGGGGGGGGGGGGGTTATGATTATCTGAAGTCAGTGTGTCAATAAATCTGGAAATACCCGTGAGTTAAAGGTGGAAATATGACACATTGTCGGTGGCATGCAAGATGAGCCTTGTTAGGTAGTCAATTACAAATTTCACAGACAGAGTTAATGCATTCCAATGCAGGGCATCATTTTCCATAGCCAAAATGGAAAAGTTTAGGTTACCATGTTTTGAAAAAATAAAGTTCATAATTTAATATAACAAAACTGGCACCTTTTCTGCAACACCCTAAATTTCCAGGGATTTATGTAAATAACACTAGAACTAAATGATAAGTTCAAAAAAACTTTCTGATTTAAGGTTGCATTATTTAAAATAATACATGTTTTTCATGGAACAAACATCTCAGTTTTATATTCTTCTTCTTATCATATGCTGTGTATCAATACATGGTTGTAGTTTAGTAGTAATTTAACAATTTATACATATTTTTTAGGCTCAAACACTGTTTCGTAAGCTTACAAGGCTTTCTAGAGAGCTAAGGGAGAAAAACTGGGAGATTGTTGAACACAGTCGCTTGAGAGTTGACGCATTCAGACGAACATTACCACTTTTACAAGATCTGAAAAATCCAGCTATGAGGAAACGTCACTGGGATCGTGTGAAAGCAGTTATGGGCGTGTAAGTTGCTTCTCAGTTATTAATTTGTTTGCTTATTAGTTGTTTCAAATATCACACTTGCTGTCAATCCAAATAATTCATAAAATTAAACAAATTGCAGTAATATTGTTAGAAAAGATATCATAGAAATCTGAAATATAACGGAGTAAAAATACTTGAGATAAGATAAGATTTTTATTATTCCGGGTCATCAATTTATAGTACAGGTGCAAATTTACATTGGATAAGTCATTTTAATGATTTGATTTAATATATAAATATCGGATGATGGCAGATAACAATATGATACATTGGCATAATAGTACAATAAAATGATAAGTATATTTATGAAGAAAACTTAATTATAATACAATAGTGGCTAGAAACAGAAATTCAGATATCTTAAATCACATTCTCTTATGATCCATATATTCACTAATAGAGAAAAAATTGTGTCTCACCAGAAATGATCATTGTTTTGTTTTAAGCAGGCTACTTGAGGAACTTTTTACTTCCACTAGTATTTCATTATAAAGTGCTGTTCCTGAATTTAAAATACTTTTTTGATACTTTGAAATCCTGCAAAATGTTTTATGGAGATCTGAATGTCCTCTAGTGAAGTAATAGTCTATTTGACAGTATTAAAAATATAATATAAACTGTAGTCATTCTCGTAGATTAGTGCTTCAGGAAGCTATTTTTTGAATTTTGAAAAGAAAAGTGGATTATTTTTAATGAAAAAGTAAAATAACAATTAGAGTTTTCTTACCTCTGGTGATGTGACAGAAAACGCTCTAGGATTGGTGGTCGCTCGAGTGACATCACTTGTCTGTAAAAGCGGCGGCTGCGAATGGAGAGTTTCCTATTATCCAAGTTTTTAATTATTTTTATTGATTGTTGCTGGTAATTTCTTGTTATTATTGAAATTTCATTTTGAATACAAAATCGAGAACAATTTGTAAAAGCCTACAGTGGAAAAATATCGAAAATAGACGCCATATATGTTGGGCTAGCTATAGAAAAAAAGCCTGACTTTTATTCTTCTGAGCTTAAAAATGTAACAGCCTCAATTTGAGAATCATTTATATTTAAATTGAAAGTTAGAGATTGATTGTTTTGCGTTACAAACCATACGTCGAAAAATTCTGTACACGAAATTTGTGCAGTCATGCTGAAAATAAAGAAAAGTTGTATGGGTGTTACAAACTTGCACAAACAAATGTACATATTTCTTGTAGCTAATAAGCAGCCCTTTCAAATAAAAATAGTAAGAGATCCGTATAATGTGGTATAATGAACAAAAACTCAACGTGAAATTGGCTCAGTAATTTTTTGAATTAAAAATAATCTCACTCTGTTTTAATGATACTAATGAATAAGTTTAAAATATATTATGGAAAAATCATGCATAAACATATATTGAGACTCATCAAAAGCAATAGCAATACACAAATCACTACTAGCACGCAGATACACAGCATAATCATCGACCAAGCTCAGTTGATTCGCGCGGCCGACTGGAGCACTTGATCGGTGGAGCACAGGAAGCCCATTGTTTAAACTATTTTTTCTATTTTTAGGCCCAAATTCATGGAAAATAAATATTTGTTCTGAGTAATATGGTTTATCTACTTTGAATATAAATAAATATATCCAGAACCCTGTTTTTCTCACCCAGTTTTTCCCTGGCCTGGAATCCCTAAACCTAATTATTCGTTTAGGCTACGACTTTCTTAGATCCTTTCCTGAAATTTGCCGCATTCTTCTCACTATCCTTCCCACCACACCCCGAGTCACCTTCAGCAGACCGCCTAATCTAAAAAACATTCTTGTACATAAATATCAACCCTCTGATGCTCCTAAACCACCATTTGGATCCTTCCCTTGTAAGAGACCCTGTTGCAAAACTTGCGGTATACATCCACCTACCACTGCCTATAGGAACCCTACTACTGGTGAAACCTACCCCATAATAGGTCATGCCACTTGTACAATCACCCATCTCATTTACCAGCTCACCTGCCTCCACTGTCCAAGTTCCTACATTGACCTGACCTCAAACTCATTATCCATCAGAATGAATGGTCACAGACAAACAGTTTACTTCCAAAACCTGGACCTCCGTGTTGCTCACCATGCCTGTACTCACAACACCCGTAACCTTAATAACTTCTTCACAGTCAGAGCCATTTGAGTACTTCCAGACACTACCTCCCAATCTGAACTCCGCAGGTGGGAATTGGCATATCAAGACATCCTGCAGCCTAGACACCCCCTAGGCCTTAATTTCCATTAATATCTTCCATCCTCACCCTATACACCCACCACTGGCCAGTAAAATAGTTTCATATAGTTTTTAAAAAAAATTCAATTATATTTTATTTATTTATTTATATTTTTTATAACTATTATTTTTTCAACCATTTTAATCTTTCTTATACTTGTGGTTATTTTATTGTTGCTCCCCCCACCACCTCCAATGGTCTATTGAGTTCTATGAGTGGCTGTGTTAAATTTAAGTCTTGTGCAAGCCCAGCCACCTACCTCTAACTTGAAAAAGGGTTTTCACCCTAAATATTGTATTTTTTGTTTTTTGTTTGTGCGTTGTTTTGTGTTGCTGTGCCCTCCTCCCTTCAACTTTCGTGAGTGTTTGGTGTTTTTCCCTTTCTTTTCCATGTAAATATTGCCTCGCGGCATTTCTTTCCTTTCATTCTTACCAATATTGAATATAAATAACTATTTTTCCTGCATAGAATATGACAAAATTGACTTTTGTCCCTCTAGATTTAGAAAATATCACACTGTGCAGCGTCCTCCCAAATGTGAAACCTATGTGTTAATCACTCACTCCCCACGCTCAGAACAACTGGATGTTGTAGACCATTTCTGTTAATTTCAGATAAAATGTTATAGATAAATGATAATTTTGTTGTCAGAAAAACTGAATTTGTTTATTCATTTCATACCTCATTTCACTTCATCTCACCCGAAGAAACTGTGAAATGTTTACTATTGACATAAAGAGAAGCAGCTAAGAAATAGTGTCCGGGTAGCTGCATGATTGAAGAGTGGTAATGGAATTCAGAACGTCTTATGTTCAAACCTTGGTTGGGATAATATTTTTTGCATGCATTTTTTTCTGTTTTTGTTTCCTGTTTTTTGCACTAGAGAACCATGTTTTTATTCAAAGAATTCATAATGATTGGTAAATGTCATGCAAGCATTTGAAACAAATTGCTGCCATACAAGAAAACTTTTAATTTTTACACTTACCGGAGATAGAATATCATGCAAAAAGTACAGGTTCATGGCGATGAATAAAGGAATTTATTTTAGAAGTGAGACCACTTGTAGGAATTTTTCGCTAATCTTGCAACAGTTCCGGAACGCTTTGTGTCCCTTTTGTTGGGATTTTTACATGACAATTCAACTGCAGGTTACCTTTCTGGCATTAATGCATCTATTTAGGTGGTATTTACTTTTAATGTGCAAGGGTTTTTTTTTTTCTTTTTTTTATTATTATTTTTTTTTTAAATCGTTTTTCAGTATACAAGTAATGTCGAATTTCTTTTTTGAAATCTTCTTTGGTTACGTTTCAAATGGTTGTGATTTGCTTGTTATCAAAAAGTTGTGAAGCCTTCAGAAAAAAGAAAGAAAAAAGTAAATTGATGTTTTGGTGGATTTTCGGGAAAAATGATTATGTGATGCAACCAACAGCAACTAGTATCCAAAGAAAACAACAACAGAAAACAAATTAAACATTTTCTGAAGGGTGGATCAAATCTAAGAACCCTAACCTTAGTGATACTTGCCTTAAACAATGTATTAGATTTAACTCTACAAATTTGCGGTGTAAATGAGCTTCACAGAAAATGGCAGCTGACTTTGTCGCAATATTATTTTTAAGCCCCACAGAATAAAACTCAGGGGTTGTTTCTATAGTAGCCGTACAAATAAGGTGTTTATTTTCAATATTTTTCACTATAGGCTTTTACAAATTGTTCTCGATTTTATATTCAAAATGAACTTTCACTAATAACAACATAACAACCAGCAACAAACAATAAAAATAGTTGAAAACTTGGATAATAGGAAATACTCCATTCACAGCCGCAGATTTTACAGACGTGTCACGTCCCGAGTGTCGTTACCTGCGCCAGGCAGCAAAGGAGCAATTGGCAGACTTTTAAATATTTTAAATTTTATCTTTGAATGTTATGCAAAATAAGAACTTTTTGACGAAAGTAAAAAATGCTCTGTGAATATCGTGTACCAGTAAACAATTTAAAACCTTTTTCAAGAAATAGTCAAATACCCAATTGTTTACCATACCATTTTTTATTAATTTGTTGTTTTTCAGGAAGTAATATCTCAAAAAGAATAATTTCATAGATCTATATGTATGGAACATTTAGAATGGTAAGGTTAATGACATGTGTTCTACATGATTCTAAACTTTTTAGTCCCCTTATGGTTCTCACTGCTCTTTTCTGCAACCTAAATATATCAATGCATTAGAAAATAATGCCATACCTTGTCAGCATGCTTGCATAACTGTACTAATACTGGTGGTATCTGTTAGAATTCTTAGTACACACCACACCGTAGACAGTTTATTTGTGAATTTGTTTAGGTGTATATCCCATTTCATCTTCTGTTCCACCCATAATCCTGAGAACTTGGCTTAATTAGCATTTTTAGATGTTTTTGATATATGGCTACTTAAATATTGTTTTTTCTATGTGAGTGAGACAGATTAAAGGTCAGACATACTGTTTTTTCCTGATTCAAGATTAGGTTATTTGCATCAAAGAAGCTTTTAAACATATTCATGATTTCATTTGGTACCAATTCTAAATTTTTAATGTTTTTGTAGGTGAGTAAAACACTTGTGTCATCTGCAAACTGAACTCCATCTTTTGGATGAAAATTCTTAGTGAGATTATCTGTATAAATTAGAAATAAAATAATTCACCACATACCAAAGTTGATGGCTGTGATGAGGGGGAACACTTATGCTGATAAACAACTACACAATATTTTGTCATCTGCCTTGTTCACTAGTAGAAAAACGGGTGCCTTATGGCCCGTTTTTCTGCTATTGAACAAGGCAGATGCCGAAATATTGTGTAGTTGTTTGTAAGCATAAGTGTTCCCTCTCATCACAGCCATCAACTTTGGTATGTGGTGGGTTAATTTCCCTTTCTCTTCTTATTTATATCGCCTAGAAGCCGCTCCCATTTTCCTTAATTTTGTCAAACAAAATAATTCCTAACACTGAGCCTTGGGGTACGCCATACTTTAAAAAGTGGTCATCTAAGATACATTTTCCCTTTTAGTATTTTGTTGGTGTATTGTTTCATGATCTACAGATACTTTTTGTTTTTGGTTTGCAAGATACAACTTAATCCAGTGTTTTGCATTCGCTCTTATCCCATTTTTTTTCCAGTTTAGTTAACAGAATACTGTGATCTATTAAATCAAATGCTTTGAAAGGTCCAAGAAAATACCTGCAGACACTTCATTTCCATCCAAAGCTCTTAAAACGAAGTCTAAGAATTGAGAAATTGCTGTATGAGTATATTTATTTTCCATGCTGTTTGGTAGAAAGGATGGTGTCACTTTAGCAGTTTTGAGTACTTCAGGAGAAGTACCGGTATTGCTATAGGGTCAGCTATGTAGTTGGCTTAGGTTTTTGGATTACTTTTTATATATATAAATTTTCCTATACCTTTTCACATGGTTTGTATAACCTTGACTAACTTCATTTTGTGTACAGTAACTATGTAATTAAAAAAAAAAAAAGTTTTTCTTTCCCACTATTTTTATGCCTTCAGCTATCCACTTTCTTTTAGTTCTTTCTACCACATATTTTTTAGTTTGCAAAAAGCTGGATTGAAACAGTGTAGAAAAGTATTGTGAAATACATTAAAGATGTCATTTGCATCTGTGTGATTGTAAAAATCTTTCCAAGTTTCATTTGTTAACAGCCAGATAAATATATGTATCTTATGCTCACAAAAATTTCTGTGGCAAACAATATTTTTAAAATTTTTGTTTTTGTTATTTATGTTTAATGATATAAGTTGTGCTTCATGGTCACTATAGAACATTATCTTATTGCTTCCTCTTTTGAGAACAGACGTGTTTCTGTTACAAACATCTGGTCAACAAGTGTATTATGATTGTTTGATTTCATGGTAAGGGAGTCTATTTTTGGTTTTAAGTTGAACTATTTCATCATGTTCAGTAAGTCTGATTTTTCACTACTGTTTGTGAGAAAGTCAATATAGAAATCGTCACAATACTGGGTTTAGTCACATTATTTACTAGTGATTCCAATTAAAAGTTTCTATCTGGTGGGCTATTAATATTTATAATTACTATATTGGTTTCAAGCAAAACAGTTTCTCAAGCTTCAAAATTCTTTTCTACAGAAAGTTTAACACACTTTGCGATGTTTTGATATTTAATGTGTTGTGTGACAAAAATAGATGTACCTCCATGCTTAGAAGAATTTTTCCAGTAACAGCTGGCTAGTTCATATCCTCGCAATGTAACTAGTCGCACTTCATCACCACTTAAGCAGTGTTCTGTGATACATACTACATCAGCATTTAACTTATATTGAAGTAATATTTCCAATTCTCTTAACTTATTATTGATGGTTTGGACATTATGATGTAGAATAACCAATTTTGAGTGGCTTGATTTTTTATTTGAAGTTAGGTATCCCTGATAAGCTTCTAATTGTATTTCTAATTAGTCTCTTATTTTAAGAAAATCTGACTCTCCATATGTATCATTTGATTTTTTTGCTTAATCTGCTGACAGAGGATACTGCAAAATTTAGCACACTGCAAAGATCTTTGTAACTATCATCTACATTATTTGTTCCCGCCATTACTATTACATCGTCTTTTATCTGTAGCCCTGACTTAGCTTATCAATGTGTTTTTTTAATTTTAATTTTTTTATTTTCACTTCTTAAATAGATGCATTTGGTTCGATTATTGCTTCTACATTGCCTATTTTCTCTCTAAATATATTCAAACAATTTCTACCTTCACAGTCACACAAAAGGAGAACCTTACTTTTATTGTCCATTTTACATATGGAAACACTGTTCAATGTTTTGCTCACTTGGTACACATTTTGTAGTTTTATTCCAAATCTCGTCTTACTGCACATCACTTTCTAAGTTTAGTCAAATTGTTGTAAAGCTTCATGTTTCAATGTCTCATTTGTTGGACAGTTGTTTACACCTACCATTAAGGTGTGTTCATTCTTCACAATTTATTTATACAGGATGTGCTGTACATTTTACTTTCTCCTGCGTATAATTGATTTCTTCATTAAGAAGTATAATGATTTCATTTTTACTCAAAATAATGTCCTTAAGCTGTTGAATTGTGCACATCATCTCATCTGGTTTAGTGCCTGCACTGCTGGTCGCCAAGTTTACATCTTTTCATTTAGACCGTGTTGTCACCGTGTTAAGATTTTTTATCTTAATGGAACATGCATGACACTATGAGCTTTCTTCAGTATCTGATTTTTGAAAACGGGCAATTTCCCACAATCTGAGCATCAAGTACTTTAAGCACTATTCAGGAAATAAATTTCTTGAGAAGCATTGATTTTTTTTGCAGTATAATTCAAAATAAGGGTATCTGAATGCTGTAGGTTCTTAAATCAGTCACAAACTAAACAAGCAGTGTGAATTATATGGTTTCAAACTAAATGAGATATCAGTGATTGAGTCACTGCAGTTTTAAGTTTGTGAATCCTTTAATGTGACTACAGAATACATATCTATACCTATAATAAGCAACTCTTGATCATCTATGATGTCATCTGTCATGCCATGATGTAACTATATGATGTCACACATTGACAGCATACTTTACGCCATTTTTCTTGGTTGTGCACGTTATTTAATAACATTTCTAAACATCCATGAATAAATTAACTGACAAAACATTGAAATAAAAGCATGTATTGCATTTAAATTGATATATCAATCATTAGATGCTTATAATTACATAATATTCTTTTGATGTACTGGTATAGAATTACTCCTTAAAATCTTTGTGCATAGATATGTCAAATAAAAACTTTAAGTTCTGATCATCTATGATATTGAAAGTTTTGATTATATTATTACTTAGCATGGGCTAGAATTACATCAGGGATTTTACAATACAGCAGAGGGCATGAATAATTTAATTTTTTTAAAATAATTTAAACTGTGTCTTATTATTGAAATTATTACATCATTTGAATGGAAATAGTTGCTCATTAATCACAATCTGTGCAGCCTACAACAATTAAAACAAATATTATGTGGCATAATGTAAGTTTATAAGATTCATTTTAATTTCCTTTGCTTTCACTGAGCAATATTACTGAGGCTATTATTTCAGAAAAATATAACTGTATCAACCATTCAAACATTATAATATCGATCTGAATCACAGATAACAAAAAAGAAAGAACCCATGAAGGTTTTTGAACAAATTTTTGTTACAATGCATTATTGCCACTAAAATGTGTTACACGACATGTATTAATATGCATGAGATTGAAGTATTGTTTTTTTGGCGGCAAGGTAAGTGTAGTATAATGTTAGGTTGATATACAACCTGGACCAGGATGGAAACTGGAACCTTTAGCTACAGCACAAGGCAAGAGACATTACCCCTCTCAAAATTTTAAAGTTACATGTTCAAAGATTAGACCGGGTGGTACAACTTGAAAAATTTCATGATGGCGGCTCCGAGAGCATGCCGGTCTGGCGATCACTTCGTGCCCAAATGAACCTTCGTGGTACCCCAGCTACAGGTCCTCTCCATATGACTACCCAGTGACAACTGAACTAACGTGGCTCCTCAACTGCCTAAATAGCACGGGTACCACTACCCATGTAACCTACCTCCCCATGACATAGTTCTTCAAAACGGTGAAATGTAGAGTTCTGAAATTTTTATGTTATTTAGAGAAACTGCTAATGAAGAACTTACTCCCTTATCATTTTTACTGTAAACTCATCCGTTTGTTTGTAATAAATTAAAATATGTTGCCACACAAAAGCTTTATCTTTGGAGTTGGAGAGTGTGTGATTGTGTATGCCATAGTACCCTTACACGTTACCAAATTGAGTGGTGATACTGTATTTTGGTTTTCAAAACTAATATCATTCACTTCTACAGTTCTCTAGCTTTCCAAAAAGTGCTCAATCTTGTTTTTAACTGTTGTACTCATGTTGCAATAAAATATCTAAAATTCCCATTTCCTCATAGCCACATGCCATAAGTCGAAAACACATTTCACTCAATTATTCTGAAGATACTATTTCTTTTGTAAAAAGGCCTGCGGAGTAAACTTCTTTGGTGATCTGAACGTATTCTGAAAATGTTTTCTTTTTCTGACTTTTGTAAATTTACTCGTAATTTTAAATTTGTGCTACATTTCATCACTTTTGTCATGCTTTGGTATAATTGGTACAAAGTCTCCCATCAGTATTTTGTTAATGCTTTAGAATAACGTCTCAAGATCCCCAGTCCATACTGCTAACAGGACATGGTGTACATTGTGAATAATAATGGGTATAGACTACATTTTTTTTAACTGCTTAACGTCTCTTAACAGTGAGGTCTTTAGAGACGGGAAAGGATGGGGGGCAAGGAATGGGAAGAAATTCGGCCATGGCCTTTTGAAGGAAGCATCCCGGCATTTGCCTGGATTGATTTGGGAAACCATGGAAAACCCAAATCTGGATGCCCGGACAGGGCTTGGAACCAACGTCGTCCCGAATGCGAGGCCAGAACGCTATATATAGACTACAAACTTGTGTCAAACCCTTTTTGACTGATGCATATGTCTCATGATTCTCTACTTTGTAATCGATTCTTATACAGATATTAAAATATTTTTCAATCTTGATATTTTAGAACCAATTTCTTTAAAATTTCAAACATCTCATCCTTTCAAACATTATCATAAGCTTTTTCCTAATCAACAAATGCCATTAACGTATCTTTGTTTTTCTCGATCTGTCCTTCAAGTATTAATCTTAAGGCCAGAATTGATTTTCTTGTACGACGGCTATTCCTAAACTCAAACTCATCTTTGTCTACTATCTCTTCTTCTATCCTTTCTAATCTTCTGTGTACTATTTCTGGTCAGTAATTTTGAAACATTTGTGTTAGACTTATGATAATTCTCATATTTGTCAGCTTGCGATTTTTCAGAAGTGTGAAGATGATACTTTTATTAAAATCAGTTGAAAGTTCTTCTGCTTCGTAAGTCTTTAGTTTCATTATTCTCCTAGGGATTTTAGAAGGTCTGTAGGAATCTCATTAATTCCAAATGCCTTATTTGATTTCAAATCATTCTGTCCTCAATACAGAATCTCCTAAGTCATCAGTACTGACATCATCATCTTTTTCCCGTACACTGGTGTTCAAATCATTTCCATCATACAGTTTCTCCGTGTTCCATTCCCTTCTTCTGAGCTTAAAAGTTATTTCCCAGCAGTAGTCTTAACATTTATAGATCTTTTCTCATTTCTCCAAAATTTTGGTTGATCCTCTTATAAGCTATATCTTACTGTACCTATGACAATTTCCTTTTCTTACAGCCACTTTTCTTTTGCCATCTTGTATTTTCTATTTATTTGATTTCTGAAATGTCTATATTCCTCTCTTCTTGCTACAGCCTGAGCATTTTTGTACCTTCTCAGATCTGTCAGATCCAAGGTTTTTGAGTGTTTTTTCCCCGCAAATTCTAATGTTTCTTTACCAGCATTGATTATTTCTGTTTTCAGTGCATTTGATTCGTTCTTAGTTAAACTGCATTCAGAGTTATTTTGGTAGACCAATGTCTACCATACCTTCAAATTTTTCTCTAAAACTAGTTTGTTTTAATTTGTTCTCTTCCAGCCCGTTCTCATTGGATTATGCCCTACTCTCTTAAACTAGCTGGTGCCCATGACTTTGTCATGTTTGTAAAGAATTTGAATGGAAAGCTACCGACATCCAACCACCATAGTGCACGATGGGAGACACAATGCTATTACCACACAGAAATGCCAGTCATCTGCACTATGTAGTTTCAGGCAGGAATGTAAAATATATTGACACACATATTGTTTGGTGAAATACAAGAATATCCTTGATTGACCACTTTCAACCACCATATCTCCCACACTATCACAGTTACCGAAATTTGGCCAACGTTGTGGTTGAAAGGTGACTCTGCGCTACTACCACACACAAACACCAGTGATCTGCGCTATATAGTTTTGGCTGAATAGTGATACAAAATGACACATACGTCTTTGGTAGAGATATGACAGTGGCGCAGATCGACCATTTTCAAACACCATATCTCCCACACCTCCATAGGTACTGACATCTAACCACCATAGTACATGACAGGAGACACGATACCACTACCACACACTGTAAGCATCTTAGAATTGGGCTAAATTCTACTTTTCTTAGCTACAAGGCATAAGTGAGGGGGTAAGCCTTCCAGAAATCATAAAATTGTTCATCTCATAACTACAGGATATGGGAGACGCAATTCATACAGAAACCGATACTGCAGGCTTTCTGAGACCATACGGTAATTTAAAAGCAAAAAAGTAATTCAGCACATAATACGAGCCCTTAATAAATAGTTAATAATAGTAAACAGCTTGTAAACTTACCTAAATCAGCGAAATCCTTAGTTATACAAATTGTAAACAATCAATTTTGGTTATGTGACCATATTGTTATTACTCAACACTTTTCGATGCATTAAAGTATTGTTATAATAATAATGAACTGAAAGAAAGTAAAATTCACTAAAATTCAATCATTTTCAGACAGTATAAATAAAGTAAACACAATTTTAAAACTTCGTTGAACACACCTTGCATTTTCAACACCTCATAACAACATGTTTTCGATAATTTCCAGAACTAATAAATAAATTTTATGTAATAATAAAGAACACTGGATAACATATAAAAGTTTTAAACCATTCGACCCAGTATAACGAGCATTAAATCAGTTTTAAAGTAATTACACCGTAAGGAAAAATGTGGCAATTTTCATATTTGAATTGTGAACTTCTAAGACCACCTCAGTAATCAAAATCACTTTTGAAACGTATAATAAAATTAAAGAAAAATTCAGACAATAACACTTTTTCGAAATAAGCAGCACTTTAATAATAATTAACAAGATATTAGTTTTTTTTAACATGTCTGCTGGGTGGTTGTCACCTCAAGTTTTGTGAGGTTAATAACTTCTATAATACACCACCAATAATAATTAATGTTACAGTCTTTAAATCAGCAGCAATCATGGAACAATATGACAGGGGTTTAAACACGATAATTTATAATTCAGTAGAATCTTTCAGAATTGTGAAAGCCAAATGCCAATGAGGGGATATACCGACATTATTCTGGAGGTGAGTTACTATTCTGCACACACATTCGAATTTTTGTAGTAAATTGAGTAAATTTAGGGCTAAGGTCATCACTAACTCAACAAATCTACACACTGTGTACTATACACTATAAAATTATGAACACTGGGGGTCACAAGATTTTGATAAACTATTTTTGGTAGCGAGATGCAACAGGTGTCATGGGTCGAAAGGCATATAACGCCGAGCGGAGACAACCTGAGGTCACTTGTATCAGATGTCTCGAGGCCTGCAATGTGTTAGTTAGTTTCGAGGAAACCGCTCGGTGGAGCTGGTGTTGGCCCACGAAAGTGGTTGCCGGAATCTCTACCCAGAATGCAATACCGACTACCATGAGAGATTATTTCGAATAGGCAAAGTGTAAACAGTGAATATGAAACTTTGATATTTAATTAACGGGGTTTAGTCTTCATTACTTGCTATTTTTGGAGACGAGTCGTCTGATTAGTCAACTTCAACTGTAATTGCGACTTTTCGATGTGACTTTGAAAATATATTAAAAATTTCTTCACTTGAACAGTGCATATTTTTTTATAGTGAATAGCAACCTTTTCTTTCCTATGGAATAATAAGGAAAGTGGCAGCCATAATTTATTACAGTCGATTTATCCAGGCTCAAGTACAGTTTTATTAGTGAAAATTTTGTCAGAACTTAAAGCAAGTTTTAGGTTAGTTAAGGTGACTAAACTGATACTTCACCCCGGTATGTGGTTTCGTCCCTTACAACACAAACACCAATGATCTACACTATGTAGTTGTGGCAGCAAAGTGACATATACGGAGACACATCTCTTTGGTCGAAATATGAAAATGTCCTGGATCGGCCAGTTTCAACCTCCGTATCTCCCACACTCCCACAGTTACCGAAATTCGGCCAACGTTGTGATCAACGAGTGACTATGTGCTACTACCACACACAAACACCAGTGATCTGCACTAGATAGTTTTGGCTGAAAAGTGATACACCATGACACATACGTCTTTGGTAGAAATATGAAAGTGGCGCAGGTCGACCACTTTTAACCACCATATCTCCAACACTTCCATAGCTACCAACAACTAACTACCATAGTGCATGATGGGAGATTCAATGTTATTAACACACACAAACATCAATGGTCTATCCTATGTAGTTGTGGCAGGAAAGAGAAGTATAATGATACAGAAGTCTTTGGTCTAAATATGAAAATGCCCTGTATCGACCACTTTTAACCTACATATCTCCCACATCCCCACTGCTATCGGCATTCGGCCAATGTTGTGCATGACAGGAAACTCCATGCTACTTTCACACTTAAACACCAGTGATCTGTGCCAGGTAGTGGTGGCTGAAAAATGATATATAGGGAAACATACGTCTATTCTTATATATATATATATACTAGCTGCCCCGACAGACTTCTTTCTAAATTGATGGTAAAGAAAACAGCAACCAGTCACATTTGTAAATATGTTTATTACACCATTACCGGTTTCGGGCAAAGTTGCCCATCATCAGATGGTTTGCATTAACTTCACATCTGCAGATGCAAATTACAGCGCATTTGTGCATCATTCAATACTGCAGGAAGGATGCTCATACCGGTGGTGAGGCACAGTGTCAGAAGTAACATTTTACTAAACACTGGTTGCTGTTTTCTTTACCATCAATTTTGATATAACAGTCACGGAGTTCCACTGATCCATCATGGATAAAATATTATAGACTTCTTTCTGTCAAAAGTTATTGTCCTATCGTAGTCCAATACAAAAATAAATAAATAAAACGTATTACAGAGTGATCACTTGATTTAATGTCTCAATAATACACAACGATTACTAACAAAATAAGTTTTCTATTTCATACACTGCAAGACGTTATTAATAATGTGATGATATTTTTATTGTAATCATTTGTGGTACACTATATTTTTTGTTTGGTTATCTGGTGCGTAAACAAATAAAGCTGACGGTTTTCCAAGGCGGGAGAAGGCAACATACAACTGTCCATGAGAGAAGCATGGGTTTTAAAGATTAACGCCGCAAACACTCAAAAACTGACCCTAGGATTTATTTATGGTCATAGCGAAAGCAAGCCGCACTGGAAATTGCAATCGTTTAAATTCAAATGGTACGTCAGTTGGTACCATTGGAATGCGAGGTATCAACACATCTTCTCCTTAATATTTTCCCTTTGGAATGGTTGCTTCGATCACATTGTTCAGTAATTTTTTCACTGTAAGCCGTGTGCCATTAGAAAGACGCGGTTGGTTGATATTTCGCAACATTATGACCACCGATCCTACTTTTAATTGAAGATTATGAGGCAGGAATCCTGGAAAAACCAGTGAGTTCAAAAATTCTGGTGGGTAGTTGACAATATCATCTTTGGTTAGTTGCGCAATCAACTGATTTGTATGTCCTTAATTCACCGGCAATTTCATTTTGAATTTCGAAATTTATATAATTTACGTCCGTGTTTTTGTCTGTGTAATATAAATTGACAGGAAATATAATGCAGTCAGTCAAAACGTTTACAGGGATTTTGTCATTACCAATGCCAATGAGTTGTTTTGAAAACATTTCTTCAGATCGATCATTTTGCAATTCCAAAGATAATCATAAAGCCTTTGTTTGTTTTGATTGACTGGCAGTAATATTATTTTCGTTGATGACACACAAACCTTTTTTTTCCTTCGAACTTTATTTTGGGCAGCATAGATTAATATCCATACAGTCTAATCAACTGAAGGCATACCAGAGCTAATCCTAACACGCATTTGATTTGTTTTGTTTTGATTGGCTGGTTTGTATGGGAAAAGAAAGGTGTTGATTTACTATTTTCCTCGCAATTTTTACGTTTTTTCTCTCCATAAGAACCTTCCTTGTGGATTAACGAAAATATGAAGGAAAAAAAATTAGTCGAATTGGTCGAGCCGTTCTCGAGTTTTGCACTTAGCAACACATTTGGCGATTCTTTTTATTTATATAGAAGATTTTATTAAAAGTTAGAAAGTATTATTACGCAGCCAATTCAATCATCGTGAATTCTACCTGAACATAGTTTAAAACGAATGGAACCCATCACCACAAGGCTTACCAGAACATTGCATTCTTAAAATAATAGGATAAATGTGGCTCGATCGTCAGACGATAATGCATATCGCTTCTCAACTGAAATACCAGTAATTGATTTTGCTTTTTAGGTATTCTTAATATTGCATCCTTCTAAACTGATGCATTCATTTTCATAGTCGAAACTTTCGTGGTAGGTGGCATGGGTGTAAATGTAAACACACTGAACAAATAATCAAACAATAGGTTTTAGAGAGAAGCGAAAATTTAAAAGCAACCATGAAAATACCACGCATGGAGGAAATAATGATAACACGTACGTCAGTGATATTATTTCCGCTGATCACACGCAGGCATAGATTAATATCCATAGAGCCTAATCAACTTGAAGTCATACCAAAGATAATCCTAACGCGCCTTTGTTTTGTTTTGATTGAGGGAAAATAAAAGTGTTGTTTTTACTATTTTCCTTCCAATTTTTGCATTTTTTCTCTCCATAAGAACCTTCCTTGTGCCTTAATGAAAATATAAAAAAAGAATTAGCCGAATTGGTGTGGCCGTTCTCGAGTTATGCGCTTACCAACACATTTTGCGATTCATTTTTATATTATAGATTGTCAGGAAACAAAGGCACTAAAAGTGGATATATTGAACATTAGGATATGATAAAAAAAACCACTTCTTACCAACAAAGGGGATTCCTGCAGCATTGGTACATGAAACAAACGATCACACAAAGAATAAAATTTTCGAGCATGGCTCTTCCTCAGTAGAAGTGAGATGGCTGCACGCAAGTGCTGCCGGCAGCCAACTGTGTGAGCCACAATGTCGGTGGCTCATGGTGGGGGAAAAACAACTTGGCAGGAAGTGAGTAGAAGAGCACAGGTTGGAAAATGATGATGAATTGCAAGTATAAAAATAAACTGTACACAAGGACCCATCGCGGAAGGGCAGTATACCTCAGTTAATGGTCCCAAAAGCCCACCAAGTAATGGACACATGTGAAAACAAATGAAAAAAAAAAAATCAGAAATTTTAAGTTAAAACTAAAACTAAAATAAGCAAAATTCGAAGTCACAATTTATAAAGATAGGCTCTTCTGGTGAGCGGTGGTTCTATGAGAAAAGGTGGAAGTGAGGGGGATGGGTGGGAGGAAAATTTGTGCTATCTTAAATTTAGACCAGTTCCCACCTTCTAAGTTCTGGAATCCCCTTCTTTGGTAAGCGGTGGTTTTTTATCCTATTCTAATGTTCAATATATAAAATTTCAGCCTGCACTTTGTAACTGATAGGTTGTGGTCAGAAACTATGTCAGCTCCTAGATATGCCTTACTGACTTGATTCCTGAACCTCTGTTTAAACATGATGTAATGTAGTTGACATCTACCTGTATTTCCTGGATATTTCCAGGTGTATGAATATGTATTATTTGGCACAATGAGTTTATATTTTTCACAAAATTCTAACAACCTACTTCTCCACTCATTTCTTTCTTCTAGACCAGTGGTTCTCAAACTTTTATGCTCCGCGAACCCCTTTTAAATTTTCCAGACAGTGGCGAACCCCCTAAAAAATTTTTAAAAAAAATCTTTACAAATATAAGAATTTTTATTTTCATAAAAGTAATACACTTATACAGAAGATTGTTGTCAGTTAATGTGATAGATGAGCTTGTTTTTTGTCGCATGTTGAGTCAATATCAGGAACAGTTTTACTCAATCTCAGTCTCATTTCATATTCGACATTCATTCGATTCCTGTATTTCGTTTTTATCATAACCAGGTGTGAAAACCCACTCTCACATAAGTAAGTTGTCACGAAGGGTAAAAGGAAATTAACTGCTTTACGTGAGAGCTCCGGATATTCTTCCTGTCTTGCTGCCCCAAAATCAATTAAAGACATCTTTTTAAAATCAGCATGAAGAGTACGATCTGTGGACATTTCCAGCAATGATTCATGTTGCTTAATGCTCAAACCCGAATTTATGCTTTTGGTTGTGACCATAAATGGATTTCGAACCCAGTCTTCAGCATTACCGATATGTGGAAAATACCTTTTCAGTTCATCAGAGAGCTGAGACAAATGTACAATAATTTCAGCTTTTACTTCGGCATCCAGTGATAAGGTGTTGGTCGAAACAAATTCATGCAGAAGAGGAAAACATTCAATAACACCTGATATCATGCAAGTTTTCCAAAATTCAATTTTTCTTATGAGGGCTTGTATTTTATCCTGCACAATGAATATGTTACACGTGGAGCCTTGCATAGAAGCTTTCGTTTCGTTGAGAGAAGAGAAAATATCAGCTAGATATGACACCCTTATAAGCCAGGTTTCATCTTCAAGGTTGAAGTCACTGTCCTTCACAAATAAATAGACTTCATGACACAGTTCAAAAAACATAGCTAACATCCTGCCTCTTGACAACCAACGCACTTCACAATGTAAGAGTAATGAAACATGTTCACTGCCCATGTCCCGACATAATAATGCAAAAAGTCTCGAGTTGAGCGGACGTGCTTTTATGTAATTTATTATCTTTACGACCTCTGACAATACTGTTTTTAAGTAATCAGGCATTTTGTTGCACGCCAGTGTCACTCTGTGCAATGCACAGTGCATACTTTTGACTTCAGGAGCAAGATGTTTAATTCTAGTGATTAGTCCAGATATCCTACCTGTCATGGCCTTGGCACCATCAGTCGAAACACCAACACACCTTCTCCATTCTATGCCATGTTCTTCAAAAAAATCATTGATGACGTTGAAAATATCTTCTCCTTTTGTCGTAGTCACCAAGTTCTTGCATAACAGAAAATCTTCTTCAGAAATGTTTCTGTGTACATATCTAACAAAACTAAGTACATTCGGCAGTCCAGTAATATCTGTTGATTCGTCAACTTGAATTGCAAAATAAGTATTTTGCAGTCGTTCTGCTAGTTGATTTTCAACATTGAGTGCCATGTCGTGAATGCGCCTTGCGATTGTGTCATTTGAAAGTGGTATTTTATCCAGAAATTTTGCTAATTTGTCTCCTAGCACGCAACTGACCATATCTTTAGCAGCTGGCAAAATTAATTCCTCAGCAATATTGTATGACTTGCCGGTCTTTGCAATTTTGTATGCCACTAGGAAAGACGCACGTAAATAATCAGCGTTGGTAGTTGCAGTATTTGTCACAGTTTTTTTTAAAGATTCCAACTCCCTCTCTTTCGAACAAAAAAATCTAAAGATTTGTTTACGTACTGCTGATGTTTTGTCTCCAAATGTCTTCGCAGCAATGATGGCTTCATCGAGCTATTTGCGAGAACTTCTGAACATATTACACACTGTGGCTCTGGGTACTGGGTGTCTTCTTTGCACACAAATCCAATTTTCAGATAATCTTCATCATATTTTCTTTTCTTTGTCGATGGAATGAAGTGTTCTTCTGGTTTACTTGTTTTCCGCGTATTTTCTTTCGAAATTGAACTTTCAGTAGACGTAGACACAATTTGACTCAACGAAGTTTTCAATGTTTCTGAACTGGATAACTTTTGAGTATCTGGGCATTTTCCGCGTATTGATCCGGTTTTTAACCACTGGTTCATGTTTTCACTTACTTTTTAATCAAAATTACTTATCAACTTTATTTCAGCCGGCCGAAATAAGTGCGCGCGCGGAGTACCACTGACTTGAGAAACAACTACTGTATACTAAACAATGCCGCGCGCTTTTTGTCAGTCACAAATTATTACGTAATTTCAAGCCATTGTAGCCCTTTCTTAAGGCATTATTTTCCACCCCTATTGTTACCAAACCTAAAACGATTGTGAGTGGTGCCGAATAATGGAAATATATAGCATAATGTAGAATTTGAACCTTGAAAGATAATTGGCGTCCAAAAATTTACATATTATCTATTAATACTTATTCGGCACATTGAGTGAAAGGAGCGATATTTCTTTGAAGGCATTGTATTAAATGATGCATGTCACACGCGTGATACAATCAGTCTGCCACCATTACGTAAATCTCGCCTCGAACCCCCTATGGTCAACTCGCGAACCCCTAGGGGTTCGCGTACCACACTTTGAGAATCGCTGTTCTAAACCAAAAAAAAACTACAGTGATCCCATATTTTCCTTCTGTAACTTCTCTCCCCCTTCACATATTTTATCAACTTTTCAGTTTTATCATATATTTTCTCTATTTCTTTATGAACATCTTGTGATGTTGGCATATACACATGTACTAACCTTGTTGGAGTGAGCTTAGTTTCAACTTGCATCAAAATAATGCTGTCACTAAATAATAATAATATTAGTAATAACTCACTCATATCTATATTATCTTGTTCATTATTAATCCCACACCAGGAACCCTACTGACAGCTTGTGTGTAAATTGTTCTCTGTTATCCAGACCAGAAATCCTTGTGCGTCATTGCCACTTAATTTCTCTAACCCCAACAACATCTAACTTAATTCGTTTCATCTGCCTTTCTAAGTTTTCTAGTCTACCATTTGTATTCAGACATCTAAGATACCGTGCTCTGACTTTTAGATTGTTTCTATCTATTCTAATGACTCCTCCTAGTGAGGTCTCCACCCAGAGATTGACTGAAGGCTATTTTATCTCCAGAATATGTATACTAGAAAAAGCAATCATTATTTTTTTTTTTTAATTGCTTAACAGCAAGGTCTTTAGAGACGGCAATCATTCTATTTATAATCTGAAATGATTACATATCCTTAATACTTTAATGCAGTGACTGCCCTATGGCTTCTGCATCCCCATGCTATTGATCATTTCCGATTAATCTGCCTTTAGAGACCATTTCCAAGTCAAGGGCAAGAGGGGACCCTGATGCACTCCACACTCTTCCGTCCTACTTTCAGTAGACCATTGGAATCAGTCAGTTGCCAGAGGCTCGTCCATGTAAAAATGTGAAGGAGAGGTTCACATTTGGTTGGAAGAGGCTAAAATAGTCCTTCATCAGGTTAGTGTTTTGAAAACACAATATTTCGACGACTAGCTCCATCGTCTTCATCAGGTGTCGAGACATCTGCACAGGTCAGCTGACTGTTGGATGCTGAGACAATCCAGGTGCCGCACCTCCTTATATAGGCCAACGGCTCTCTCTGATGCCCACGCCCGGCTGCTGGCAGTGAGTGGATGGGGCTACAGTTGTTCATTGCGGGCCGAGGAAGTTAATATTGGGCCATTTGTGGCAGTTGCTGAGCGGGTGTGCCATGCTCTCTGTGTAGAGTTGCCAAGTCTGGTTTCCATGCCTCGCTAAGACATATCCCACTATCTCTCTTGTAGGTATCAGCCAATGGAAATTCAATCACTTCTTTGACTATGGAATTCCAAAAGTATGAGATCATAGCCAATATTGTAACATTGTGGAAGTCATCCCTGTGGTCATGTTAGTACACATGCTCGGCGATTGCTGACTTGCTATACTGTCCCAGGCGAAGATAGCGTTTATGTTCTTCACACAGATTTTGTACAGTACGGATTGTTTGACCAATGTAGCACTTTCCACACTCGCATGGGATGCTGTAAATTCCAGGAACTCTGAGGCCAAGATTGTCCTTAACTGAGCAGAGGTAGTCCCGAATTTTAGCAGGTGGTTGGTGAAAACATTTAATTCCATGCCATGCGAGAATTCTGACAATTTTCTCCGAGGTGTTTCTGGCGAAAGGCAGAAAAATGGTGGCCTCAGGTGTTTTTTCCTGTTGGACTGGATTTTTCTCTGGGTTGCGATCAATTGCTCTTCTTATCTGCCTTTCAGTGTAACCATTCTGCCTGAAGACAGTTCTTAGATGTTCCAGTTCCAGTGGTAGGCTTTCTTTGTCAGAAATCGCCCTAGCCCCGTGGACAAGAGTGTTTAGAACAGTTTCACCTTGCACAGGATGGTGAAAACTTGTGGCTCCCAAATATTGGTCCGTTTGGGTTGCTTTTCTGTATACGCTATGTCTTAGCATTCCGTCCGGCTTTCTTTCAATTAGAATGTTTAGGAAAGGTAGGTGACCATCCTTTTCAGTTCCATTGAGAACTTTATGCTGGGATGAATTCCACTGAAATGTTCTAAGAACTCATTTAAAGCCTTGATGCCATGGGACCATATGACAAACGTGTCATCGACATAGCGGAAAAAACATGTCGGTTTGAGAACCGCACTTTCCAGAGCTTTTTCTTTGAAATACTCCATGTATAGGTTGGCGACTGCAGGAGAAAGTGGCGATCCCATGGTAATTCCGTTGACTTGCTCGTAGTATTTCCCTAAGTAAGTGAAATACATGGACATCAGCACATGACTGAAAAGTTCCAAATTGTTGGCAAATCAGTTCCAGAGTGTCCTTCAAAAGGACGCAGGTGAATAAAGAAACGATGTTGAAGCTCATCATTATATCAGAGTCCTTCAGTTTCATGGTCTTGACAAATTCCTTGGAATTCTTGACATGGTGGTCGCAATGGCCAAATGAAGGACTCACAAGATGGGTCAGATATTTTGCCAGAGGATAAATTGGAGCTCCAATATTGCTGATGATTGGTCGCAGTGGTATGCTTTCTCTGTGTATCTTCAGCAGACTGTATAGCCGAGGTGGTCTGGCAGCATGAGGTCTGAGTTTCTTATTGATATCTTCCAGCCACCAGATGGGGTCGTCGGAGGGAGCTGTTGGCCTACATAAGGCTTTCTCAGTATTCGACGGTCAGCCGACGTCTGCAGATGTCTTGACACCTGATGAAGATGACGGAGCTAGTCGTCGAAATATCGTGTTTTCGAAACACTATCCGGCTGTACACCTGTGAAAACTTCATTTCAAGCATACGGCAGGAAAGTCTCTGTTATTACATGAAGCTAATATAGACTCACCCAAATCCTTGCTTTAGGTCATCCAATTAGAGATTTTCTTTCTAAATATGGCATGAAACAGCCAATCAGTGAACTTTACAATTTTTGACTTCTAATTGTGCCCATAAGAGCAATGAGTATTCCCATCAAATGCTTTTTAAAATTAGGATTTAATTGGTATTGATTTTTTATTACTTTTTTTAAACATCTGCCTTTGTGAAGTGAGCTCTAGTGCACTAAACTGAAAATAACTTCGTCATCAGTTATTACCATTTAAATTAGTTTAAAGCTTTGAATTATAAAGTAAATAGTTAGGATTATTGCTGGTGAGGCAAAATACAATATATTTCACTCAGTAACAGAGCGTATTCTTAGTATTTAGTATTCATTTCTTTTCCCTATGAAATAGAATTTAGCTGAACGCTTGATAGTTAGATTAAATACATGAAATTATAGCTCAAATTTTTTTGTACATCTAATTTAATATAATATAATAATAACAATGAGCAGGAAAATGCTTTGAGTTGATGGATGAAGGATATGGAATATATGACCCAACAGTTACCACAGAGAAGGTATGAGGTGAAGAGGGTGGAATGTAGTTGGTGTAACAAGTGGTTTCATTGGGCATTTACGGAAGAGGGAACATAGGAAATAAATGAGGCTCTCCCTTGGTTTTGTCCACTTTGTCTTACGGATGAAAGGGTAGTGAAATAGGTGAAACAATCAGGGAGTTGCGGGAAATAATCAGGGTTCTTGATTCTTACCCTGTGACGGCTCATCATGTAGAGGCTTAGGCTATGGAGGTGCAGCCTGTAGAGGCTCAGCCGGTTGAGGCTTAGGCTATTGAGACAGAAAGTAAAGATAGTGGGTTTCAGGCAGTTGAGAAGGATGTTTAGGTGCTGATAACAGTACATAGGAGAAAAACGATAAATGGGATAAAGAAATTGTGGGGAAAAGTAGGTTTGACCTGTAACCAGAGTTAGGAGAGAAAGAGCCAAATATAAATGTAGGAGCAGGTATAATGCGAGGTCTGGGCCCTCTTCTGCAGGATCAGTTGGGGACAGGTTACCAGGTTACAAGTTTTCTTTAAAAAAATATATTGCTGCATTTGGACAGGTAATAGAGGATATACACTGAAAAGCCAAAGAAACTGGTACATCTGCCTAATATTGTATAGGGCCCCCACGAACACACAGAAGTGACACAACACGATGTGGCATGGACTCGACTAATGCCTGAAGAAGTGCTGTAGGAAGTTGACGCCATGCATCCTACAGGGCTATCCATAAGAGTACGATGGTGTGGAGATCTCTTCTGAATGGCACTTCGAAAGGCATTCCAGATATGCTCAATAATGTTCATGTCTGGGGAGTTTGGTGGCCAGTGGAGGTGTTTAAACCCAGAAGAGTGTTTGTGGGAGCCACTCTGTAGCAATTCTGAATGTTTGGGGTGTTGCATTGTCCTGCTAGGATTGCCCAACTCCTTCAGAATCACAATGGACATGATGGATACAGGTGATCAGCCAGAATACGTACATACATGTTACCTGTTAGAATTGTATCTAGACGTATCAGGAATCCCATGTCACTTCAACTGCATACACCCCACACCATTACAGAACATCCACCAGTTTTAACAGTCCCCTGCTGACATGGAAGGTCCATGAATTCATGAGGTTGTCTCCATACCAATACACGTCCATCTGCTCGATACAATTGGAAACGAGATTCGTCAGACCAGGCAACCTGTTTTCAATCATCAATAGTCCAAAGTCGGTGTTGGCGGGCCCAGGCGAGGCATAAAGCTTTGTGTCATGCACTCAGCAAGGGTACACGATTGGGCCTTCAGCTCTGAATGTCCATATTGATGATGTTTCATTGAATGATACATGTACTGACACTTGTTGGTAGTCCAGCATTGAAATCCGCAGCAATTTGCGGAAGGGTTGCACTTCTGTCACGTTGATTGATTCTCTTCAGTCGTCGTTGGTCCCGTTCATGTAGGATCTTTTTCCAGTCGCGGCGATGTCAGAGATCTGATGTTTTACCGGATTCCCGATATTCACGGTGCACTTGTGATACGGTTGTTCGTAAAAATCCCCACTTCATTGCTACCTTGGAGATGCTGTGTCCAATATATCGTGCGCCGACTATAACACAATGTTCAAACTCACTTAAATCGTGATAACCTGCCATTATAGCAGCAGTAACTGATCTAATGCCTGTGCCAGACACCTGTTGTCTTATATTGGTGCTTCCGACCGCACAGCCGTATTCTGAGTGTTTACATATCTCTGTGTTTGCACATGCATGCCTACACTTCCTAGGAGTTTCACTAAGAATGATAGAGTAATGTTTGTGAGAGGTGCAAGGAATAGTATTGATAGAAATATGATTTATATAGTATAGAGAGTAACCTGAGGAAGGAGGTAAGGAAGGTTCAGCATACCAGTGTTGAGTTCATGCAGGTCCTAAGTTCCCATGACCGGCCACAGTTGAACCACACTGTGAGGTTGGTAAATGTGGAATTTGAGGTGCTACTTGGGAAAGGCATTAGTTCTGTCGTAGGGGTTGTGCCTGTGAACATCATTGGTAGGTGGGGTTTCACTAAGCATGGCCTACACTTAAATGGAAAAGGGCGGGGGGGGGGGGTACTTTCTGAGTTTTTAGCTATAGCTGAAAGGGTTCCCATTTCCAGTGATAATGGGGTCAGGACTGTTATTTTTTTTTTAGGTTAGGGGCTGCTGGTTTGGGGATGGAAATAGATGATCAAAATGATACTGATTGTAGATCTACAATGCGAAAAAGTTGCAAATGCTAAAGTAATCGATAAAGCTGCTGATATAAAATCCCTAGGAGAAGAAAGTATCCAAAGATTAATCAAACTTATATCAAAGCGTTATGAAACAGGAAATATTCCCACTGATTTTAATAAAAGTGTCATCTTCACATTTCTGAAGAAAGCACAAGCTAACATATGTGAGAACTATCGCACTACAAGCCTAACATAACTTTTTTCAAAATTACTTACCAGAATAACATACGGAAGAATGGAAAGTGTAGTAGAAGGGATAGTAGGTGAAGATCAATTTGGGTTAAGGAAAAACTGCGGTACAAGAGAAGCGATTCTGGCCTTAAGATTAATACTTGAAGGGCTTTTGTGGTTCTGTTCCAATACATGATCTCAGGCCACCTCTACAGTGGGCAGTAGCCAGTGGAGTTGCCTTAGCACTCTCCCGCTGGCAGTATGGTATCCATAGTGATCACCCTGAAAGACACGCCTAGCTATCGTCCTGAGGCTAGAAGCTAGCCAGCTACCATAGACCCAAGATCTCCGACCTGTTTTAGAATGGTTGGTTGATAGATCAGACTGGCCTACTGTGATATGGGTATCCCGAGAGGAGTAGTACCCAGAGAGGGTTTACTGATTCTGCGGAGCTTATGCTAGAACTTGTAATGACACTGGGCTTAGTGTAAGGGAGTATATTTACAAATGCTCTCACAGAGAGTAATAGTACTTGTAAAGGAAGGTTACTTGATAGATCCTCACAATGGATTACGGTCCAATAGAACTGGATGGTATGTTTACAGTTGGTGGCCAGTCCCCGGGCTCGACCCTAGCCCGCCGAGCCGGGTCGAGAAGACTCCCATTTTGTCAATTGAACTCTTAACTGAATAAACACTGCTCTTCCCGATGGCGTGGTCAGTCTGTATACTCATCTGCCACCTGTGGGCTTGACTCCATTTGGTGACGAGCTTCTAGTGTTACCTAAAAAGGTCGACGCGGCCGCCGACTTCACCTAAAATGGTCTTTCATGCGCCCTCCATCCGTTGGGACGCCGATCACCGTAAAAATTACGGTTACTGGCTCTAGCCCATACATGGTATTAATTCTAGTTTTAGAACAGGGCGCGACCATAACTACCTTTCCCTATGGAAAATGAAAAATTTTGATGGATTTCAAAATTTTTCGTGACCCTCGTCTTTATACGACTCAGATAATGCGCCAACAATAAGTACTCAAATTGAAAGTGGGCTGCACACACATGACTTTATGCTTCCTAAAAAGGATACAATACAAAAGTTTTCAACATAATCAAGTCTACAGATTGATTTCACAGTTGATGGCTCACAACATAATAATGCCTTTTATCATGGGTGAACAAAATGCTCACTAGATTCAAATAAACATTAACCTTACTCTTAAAAAATAAACGTTCTCCAATGAAATGTTCTACAACAAATGCTTCCAAACTGATTTTACAATCATTGCTGTCAGCTCTTGGATTGGAAAAGAATAGCATACAAGATATCAAAATGGATTGGTGATACAATCACTTAGAATGGATTGAGTACTATTCTTATTTACTAACAGTTCTGCGACTGGCTTAATGAATCTTTATTTGATGGCAGTAACCCATTTAACAATTAGCAATCTTGTATTTCATAATCGGGTTTGCAATAAAACATTCATCTTTACAGTGATGGCTCACTAATACTTTTACATTCAAGCTACACATCTTTCTTTTCCATCTCTTAGAGATGGTTCCTAATATAGTATGCTTGTCCAGAAAGAGTTTATCAGCCTATTCCCTGCGTGTGATGAACATCAGATGGGGTTGTTCAGTTTCGGTTCTCTGCACTTCCAGCTAATGTGTCACTGCAACACTTTTAAACTTGGATTAGTTGTATGCACATTTTCTTTTATAATCCCATATTTATAATCTCATATTTACTTTCTTACTGTAATCTCACTGATAAAATGACTTGCTTGGTAACTACAATATTTTTTTTTTAACAACATAATTTTAGGTTTGGTTTTGTGGACCTCTGTAAGCAATTTCAGTACCCACCTAGCACGGAACTTCCGGTAGCCTAATTTATTGGTGACCACCTTGTACAAATCCTTACGAGAAATTTGTGGAAATTGTTCAGAAAGTTCAGAGATTGTGAATCTTCGATTTTCATGAATTTTCTTGACAAGATCATTACTCACAACAGAAGGTCTACCACTCCTCTCTTTATCTTGAACATTTGTTGTACCACTTTTAAAAAATCAGACCCATTGTCGCACAACACCTTCACTCATAATGTTCGGACCATATAGTGTACACAATTAATGATGAATGTCTGCTGCCGAAACATTTTGCGCCAAAAAAATACACTTCGCATTCCACGGGATTTTATATTGTAGTGTTCATGTTTTAATATTATAACAAGGCAATGCGCAAAAAAATGAGGTTTGTACTCTCACAACTGGATGCTTACAACACGCAGATGTGAAAATGGTGGCACTCCGTGCACGACTACTAGTACCACACTAGAATGGGGGTTACATTCCAAATTACTGTCATACATACAATTATCACTCAGAAATATGTTTCTTCTCATTTTTACTTTAAAAAAAAATAAAAAAAAATTCAAAAGCTTTTCATAAATTCAAAAAACAATCGCAATCAAATTTATTGAAATTTCTCATCTGACAGTTCAGCTAGTTAAGTAATAAAAGTTTGAACCAGTGAATTTTGTGATTGTGTGGATAAATGTTTTCCATTTCTGTCAGCAATTTATAATATTACTTTTTTAAATTTTCTTCCTTAACATTAGCTTCTTACCAATAAGTTCACATTTGTTCCGATGTTACCATTTTTCTCCATTGTTGTCAAATCTTGTTTGTCATCTATTTGTGGTTTTCAAGGAAACCATGAAGTGCTTCAAGTATCTTGGGGGTGGCTTGCATTTCTTCATTGTGCTTTCAACCTTTCACTTATCAGTTCCCAAATTGTTTTTACTAGACCCTGTTTAGGTTGCATAGATTTGTTTATATATTCTTCTTGAAATCACTTGTATCACTGAATGCTTTTTGAAAATGCATGTTGTTTGTTGATTTGCTGTTGGTGAGGTCAAAGATATTTTCAGAAGTTCTTTCTTTCACTATTTACTAGTACCTCTTGTAAGGTACCTGTTAAATTTTGAAACTGCGTACCAAATTTTATTCTCAGAACTGTCAATTAGATTGAATAAAATTGTATTTCATTTCTATAGTCAGTTTCTATGTTTATTTGAGCTAGAAAGCAGATTTTCACAGTTTGAAGATAGTATTTGGCATTTCATCAACTTTTAGTATTCGCCTGCAGGGTATTGTGAAAGTTCATATCTAAATTATTTATTTTCGACTAAAATATTAAAGTTACGAAATTTTTAATAATAACAGAAGTTAATGTTTGCTACCAGATCTAGCACTTTATAAAGTTTCAGATTGATTGAATTACTTTAATCGTCAAGGTTAAATTTTATGATGAAACTTTTTATGACATGCGATTTGATATCTGATCAACCCGCCAGCAGCTACCCATGTAAATGAGGAAAAGAAACCTTTCCCATGGTTCGTGAGAGAGCAGAGTCACCAGGAATCTTCGAGAAGTGGGAAGCACAATGTGATATAGACTTATGTGTTCAGTTAGTCACTCCCAGTCATCCAGGAACTGTGCGCACAGTAACATGTAGCTGAGTAGGCCTACAAGTTTCATATTCAGCACTACTGTGCAAAAGTTTTATTTTGGCATAATGTAGGTTCGCAAATTTAGGTTTTACTACAATGTAGTTTTGAAATAGCATTACTCCAAATTGGGCCTCGGGATTTCTCAAGTGTCGGTCACTGGCTAACCAAGTGCCATAACAGAAGCGTGTGACGAACTTTTCCACAAGTACTTTCCAGTAATAATAAGTATAAAGTGAACTTTGGGGTGTGGTCTGGCTCGAACAGTTAATCAAATCTTCAAACTTTTCTTCTGTAACTTTGTCTGATTGCCTGTTCAGTTTGTGACTTTGTAAGATTTGAAGAATACAGTGATTTTAATGGCAATGAACTCGTTAACATCATTTAACTTTTAGCTTTCCATTGCTTTTGGTTTATATAAGCTATGTGGCGTCTGGGTTATTATATTTAAGTCAGAACTGCAACATCCAAGGCTATGCACGGTCAGAGCTAAGCTCAAGCTTTATGCAGAACCCCACTGCAAGCTATGGTTCTTACACTCTGTGGATCTTTTCTGTTCATAGCAAGGTAATCCTCTGTGGTTGGTAACTTTTGTTAAATTTCTGATGAACAGTGATCATTTGCTGTAGACCAATTTGGCTAGTTGAAAATCAGCTGTGAAATAGTTGATTCTTACTACAAACATTTCTTTCCCAGAGATTTTAGTTTCTCTTTCATGACTAGGTATTTAAACTGCAGTCACAGCCCAATTTTTTCTTGTTTCACTTCTTGCTATCATCATATATATTATTTCTATAAGGTATTTTTTTTTTCACAAGCCTGTATTCTCATTCATACTTAAACAAAATCAATGAATGAGGTGTCATTTTAAATCTTAATGCTCTCCACTTTGATCACATCATATTTTAAGAAAGAAAGTTTTTTGAATTCGACCCTTTAAGGCCAAAAATGTCAATATGTCTAAAATGCTGTTTTCTGTGTTAAAAGTGATTTATCTCCCTGGATAACTATCTGAACTCGTTTAATGAAGTATCATTTTATAGATTAAGATCTCCACTTTTGTGACGTCATATACTAAGAATTTTTTTTTTTTTTTTTTTGGATTTCGACCCTTAAAGGGCAAAAGTATCAATATTTTTGCAATGCGTTTTTGTGTCACTAGCCATTAATCTTACTTCATATCTAATGGATATAGATAAATGTGGTATCATATTAAAGACTAAGGTCTCCACCATGGTAAAATTATATCTTAAGGAAGGAATTTTTCGTAATTTGACCCTTATATGGCACAAATGTCAATTTTTCTAAAAAACGTTTTTTGTGCCTCGAGCCATTTATCCCCCAACATATCTAACCAAAATCGATAAATCAAGTAAGACTATGAGGAGTAATGTCTCAGCTTTGGTGACATCATATTTTAAAAAAGAAGTTTTTTTGTAATTCAACCCTTAAAGGAAAAATGTGTAAATGATTCTACAATGCATTTTTGTGTCATGAGCCATTTATCTCCATATCTAACCGAAATAGATAAATCTGGTATCGTTCTAAAAATTAAGGTTTCTGTTGTGGTAACATCACATTTTAAGAAATGAATTTTTCTTAATTGATCTCTTAAAGGGCATAAATATCAGTATTTCTAAAAGTCCTTTTTTGTGTTCGAGTCATTTATCTCCCTTGATAATTAAACAAAACTGATAAACAAGGTGTCATTTTAAAGACTGAGGTTTTCGTAAGGTCTTAGATTCCATTAAACCACATTTTAAGAAATAAATTTTTAAAAATTCTAATCTTAGAGGGCAAAAGTATTAATATTTCTACAACACATTTTTCTGTCATGAGCTATTTATTTCCCTTGATACCCAACCGAAATTAATAAATGATGTATCATTTTAAATATTAAATTATCTGCTTTGGTCACATAATATTTTTTTTTTTTTTTAAAAAAACTTTTCCAAATTCATCCCTTAAGGGGCAAAAATATCATCATTTCTAGAACTTTTTTACCTCGCTTGATAACTGACCAAAAACTTTTATCTTCTTCGATACCTAGCCGTAATCGATAAATATCATATCATCTTAAAGATTAAGGTGTCCAGTTAGTTACAATCATAAATTGAGAAAGAATTTTTTTGGAATTTGGTGCTTAAAGTGTTAGCGCGTATGAGAAAGTTCAGAGCCAAGACCCTAGATTGCAGCAGCAGATATCACAGAGATGTCAATTAACTTTTTTTTATATTCAATAAGTAGCTTTTCAGGTATTTTTTCTGTTATGGAAACACTTTCGCTTTGCTATACAATTCCAATGTACACATTTTATTCGCACAGCAACAAATATCACAGAGATGTTGATATGTTGTGTGAATTTTGTTCAGGTTAGTTGTATTCTGTTAAGGTCAGTGACAGTTTGTCGTAAATACATAGTGTTTTAAATTTACCTAACTGTTTTCTAATATGTTGTAAGTATTTTTATGCATACCTATTACACTAAAAAAAAAAGTATTTGCTACAAAACAACGGTTCTTCTTTTCATTATACTAGACGACCCGTGCGAAAATTTCGCGAATAAAATGCGATGAATAGTGAGGTTGAATATAATGTCACCAAGTTCAGTCATTACTCTTGATACTCCTACTTCATTTATCGATTTTGGTTAGAAATCCAGGCTCGAAACACAAAAAACGTATTTTAGAAATATTGACATTTTGGCGCTTTATGGGTCGAATTACGAAAAATTCCTTCCTTAGAATATAATGTTACCACAGCGGAAACCTTAGTCTTTAATACGATATGTCATTTATCTATATCGATTAGATATCAAGGGAAATATAAGGCTCGTGACACAAAAATACGTTGTAGAACAATTTATACTTCTTCCCTTTAATAGTTGAATTCTAAACACTTCTTTCTTAAAATATGTCAGCAAAGCTGAGACATTATAACTCCCAATTGTACTTGATTTATTGATTTTGGATAGATATCAAGGGAGATAAGTGGCTCGAGACACAAAAAATGCATTTTAGAAAAATTGACATTTTTGCTTTTTATGGGTCGAATTACGAAAAATTCCTTTCTTAAAATATAATGTTACCACGGCGGAGACCTTATTCTTTAATATGATACTTCAGTTATCTATATCGATTAGATATCAAGGGAGATAAATCGCCCGTGACACAAAAATCGGTTATAGAAAAATGTATACTTTTTTCCTTTAACAGTTGGATTCCAAAAACATTCTTTCTTAAAATATGATTTCACAAAGCTGATACATTACTCCTTATATTCCTACTTCATTTATCGATTTTGGTTAAATATCCAGGGAGATAAATGGCTCGAGATACAAAAAACGCATTTTGGAAAAATTGACATTTTTGCCTTTTAAGGGTCGAATTACGAAAAATTCCTTTGTTATAATATTATGTTACCACGGCGGAGACCTTATTCATTAATATGATACCTCATTTATCTATATCGGTTAGATATTAAGGGAGATGAATTGCTTGTGACACAAAAACGCATTGGAAAAATATTGATACTTTTGCCCTTTAAGGGTTGAATTCCGAAAACTTTCTGGCTTAATATATGACGTCACTAAAGCGGAGATGTTAATCTTTAAAACGATACTTCATAAAACGGTTTCAGATAGGTATCCAGGGAGATAACTCACTCGTAACACAGAAAACAGCATTTTAGAAAAATTTACATTTTTGCCCTTTAAGGGTCGAATTCCGAAAACTTTCTTGCTTAAAATACGATTTAACCAAAGTGGAGACCATGAGCTTTAAAATGACACCTCATTCATTGATTTCGGTTAAGTATGAAGGAAGATATAGGCTTGTGACAAAAAAATACCTTATAGAAATAATATGTATGATTACAAGCATTAACATCGCTATTCATCACATTTTATTCGCGAAATTTTTGCACAGGTCATCTAGTCCTTGATAATACAAACTCATCTTTCAGATTGTATCTACAGCCTAGTCTAACCATCGCTACTAGTTCTTGTTTTATCATCCATCTCCAGGTCTGAAATATGAAAAGATGAATTTTATGTTCTTCTTATGTCTAACATGGTTTGTAATGGATTTTTATAACATCAATAGTTGTCTGACCTCTTTTTTTCCTGTGGGTTCAAGGGAGAAGTGAGGTACCAAATTGGTTGCTCTGGTTTGTTCATTGTCTAGTAACAGTTTTGTACCTTCTGATTGAAAGGTGGAACTCCTGTAAATTCAGTCATTAGTCCATCTATTATACACTCATATGTAAGGAACTCTTAAATTTAAAAATTTGTTATTGTTTTCAGATTATTTTTTACTAACCTTTACATAATT
Source organism: Vandiemenella viatica (assembly GCA_031002005.1). NCBI lineage: Eukaryota > Metazoa > Arthropoda > Insecta > Orthoptera > Morabidae > Vandiemenella > Vandiemenella viatica. Next base: position 164,329,636 of record CM061919.1, on the reverse strand, counting down.
ATAAATTAAGCTTTCAAAAAATTACAGAGGATGAAATTCTTTCAGGGTGTTTGTTGTAGGGAGGTGAGGGAAGAAGTAAAAATCTTCCCATGGTTGTCAAATGAAAGCTGTAATCCTGCCGATTCTCATATTAATTGCATTTTTCTTCCTATTCCATGATTTTTATCAGCATTTGGCGATACAAAAATCATTTAAAAGTTTATTAAGATATTCTGGAGTTTATATTTTTTGCAAAATATGAAAATGAACTATTTTAAAAAAAATTATACTTTGGCAAATAACTTAAATCACTTATTACTTATTTATCTTTAAAAATATTTTTACTTTATGGTGAATTCTATTTAATACAGATTCTTTATTCTCAACCCTCAGTCAGTCAGAATAATTCACATTTAAAAAAAAAAAAAAAAAAAAAAAAAACACACCCCTTCATTCTGCTCAACTGCTTCAAATCGCCCAATTGGCGATTAGCTTTTACCTTGAGTTCACCGTGTTGATTTTCTTCTAAAGGATACACACTTAATAATTACAATGTTTCATGCATATTCTTATCAGCACAGACTGCAGAAATGATTAACAAATATAGCTATAAATAAGGAAAAATATAAGAACCATCACTTACCTCGGGTGACAATAGCGGGATGGCATAGAATCAGCAATAACATTAATTTGCTGACTTTGTCTCTGAGTCCCATCCTGTTGTAGCTGGTTTAACCCCAAAAATTTCTATATGGTCCATAATTGTGCTGCATCATCACCATCCTGCCATCAATGATTGTAAGAGATGGTTCTTCCAATAAACACTTTTATCACAGATTTTATTCAAGATCTATGTGTGTTCAATTTGTAAATATCACTTTTCTGGAACAGTCAGTTTGACCAGGATGCTCCAGACTTCACTCTAGATGTTATTATGGCTCTCAAATTTCAAAATTATGCAGATGAGATAAACGAAATTTCAAATGCTGCTGCAATGGAACTATCAATTGAAACTGTGAGTACCTATTTATTAATATAATTAATTCTTCCATTTCTTGTAAATATATAAAAACATACTTTGGTTTGATTGAAATTGTGAATGGTTTCACAGGGACTGAGAACAATAAAAGATCTTTGGAAAGAAATGGAACTTGATATGGCACCCTACAAGGACAAAGGTATCTTCCGACTTAAAAGTGTGGATGAGATATTCCAAGCACTAGAAGAAAATCAGATGTCTCTTTCTTCAATGAAATCTACACGGTTGGCTTATTATGTAGTCATTATTTAATTTTCTTGCATCATAAAATTTTTTAATGTCTTATTTCTTTTAGTAAACACTGAAAAAAAGGTTTCGAGTTGTGTAAAATACTTATTTACACACAAAAATGTTAGTCCTGTGGTAATTTCATAGTAGTAGTAGTGTTAATCATGTTAAGAACTTCAAAAATGAAAAATAAATATTTAGATAGGCATCGAGTCATGGACAAACACATGTACATATTAAGAACATGAAATTTTCAGGTTTATAGCCCCTCTTCAGCAATAGAATGAGGTGGCTGCCTGCACAAGATCATTACTCAGCCATCAATGTTCAAGCTCTAAAACTGTCAGAGAATGCACTTTAGCTTCTTAAAAAAAACAATAGTTCTACCCTCTGTGGTGAATGTTGACTTTGACCACACCAACTACAAATATAACTGTACACAGGTTCAGAAAATGATAACCATGGCCGCCATTTCTTGTGGGAAAAATTCTCAGTAATTCCACTCAAATGCTTTGTCTTAATGGAACTCTGGAGTACAGGAATAACTAACTGGCATTAGTTATTTCTGTATATTAACAACACAGTTTATTTAATATCTAAAAGTTTTCAGGCAAGTACCAAACACGTAGAATCAGCTCTCACTCAGCAATGGACATCCGTCCTGAAGATCGCAGGTTTGTAATTAGGAACAGTATTTTATAAGCACACATTTACTAGCACAAACATGCCTATCCACAGTCAATCAGTTTGTGAGGACACTCTGCCCTGATTCAACACTTTGTGCATACATTAAGAACGGATACAACCCAGCGAATAGAACACATGGCTACTACTCTGATTTAAGGCGCTTCTGCACCAATCAATGACTTCAAAAATATTATTATTATTTGGCCTGAAGTGCTAAATTCCACATAGCCATCAGCTATTTATATATATTGTCAGGACATTGTACAAATAAGAAAAGCATTGTCCATGTAAACAAGACCTTGCACAAGATCATTATACATACACAGACGGAAAAAAAAATCCCAACACCAAGAAAAAATTATTGTAGAGTAATGAAATTTGGACAATGCATTTGTCAAGTTAACATGTTTAATTGATTAAATTTTCAAGATCACAGGTTAATTTAAGCTCAAGAAAATGCATTTCAAATGTGAAATACTGTTAAATTAATAGCCGGTGTAACCTCCAGAATTTTGAATGCAAGCCTGCAAACGTGAATGCATTGTGTCATACAGGTTTCGAATGTCACTTTGTGGTATGGAGTTCCATGCTTGTTGTACTTGTGCTGTCAATACTGGGACGGTCAGTGCTGGCTGTGGATGATGCTGGAGTTGTCGTCCAATGATATCCCATACGTGTTCAATTGGAGACAGATCTGGTGATCTCGCAGGCCAAGGTAACATGTCGACACTCTGTAGAGCACGTTGCGAGACAACAGCGGTATGAGGGCGAGCGTTATCCTGTTGAAAAACTCCCCCTTGAATGCTGTTCATGAATGGCAGCACTACAGGTTGAATTACCAGACTGACGTACAAATTTGCAGTCAGTGTGTTTGGTATAACCACAAGAGTGCTCCTGCTGTCATAGGAAATCGGTTACTTCAAGGACAGCTCCGAGCCAGGCGCCCTGTAGCGTGCATTCCACTGACTACAAGCCATCGCCGTTTGCGACTCCAGTGGTGTCAAGCCAGAGCTCATTGGAGGACGGAGTGGAGATCTGTTGTGTTTTCTGATGAAAGCAGGTTCTGCCTTGGTGCCAGTGATGGCCGAGTGTTGGTCAGAAGGAGGCCAGGGGAACGCCTGCAACCAAACTGTCTGCGGCCTAGACACACTGGACCTACACCTGGAGTCATGGTCTGGGGAGCAATTTCCTATGACAGCAGGAGCACTCTTGTGGTTATACCAAACACACTGACTGCAAATTTGTACGTCAGTCTGGTAATTCAACCTGTAGTGCTGCCATTCATGAACAGCATTCAAGGGGGAGTTTTTCAACAGGATAACGCTCGCCCTCATACCGCTGTTGTCTCGCAACGTGCTCTACAGAGTGTCGACATGTTACCTTGGCCTGCGAGATCACCAGATCTGTCTCCAATTGAACACGTATGGGATATCATTGGACGACAACTCCAGCATCATCCACAGCCAGCACTGACCGTCCCAGTATTGACAGCACAAGTACAACAAGCATGGAACTCCATACCACATAGTGACATTCGAAACCTGTATGACACAATGCATTCACGTTTGCAGGCTTGCATTCAAAATTCTGGAGGTTACACCGGCTATTAATTTAACAGTATTTCACATTTGAAATGCATTTTCTTGAGCTTAAATTAACCTGTGATCTTGAAAATTTAATCAATTAAACATGTTAACTTGACAAATGCATTGTCCAAATTTCATTACTCTACAATAATTTTTTCTTGGTGTTGGGATTTTTTTTTCCGTCTGTGTAAATCAAGAATCTTATATCAGGTCGACTATTTCTAAAATCGTTACATATATGTATTATAAAAATAGGAAATAGGATGACAAATAAATAGAGTACTCTGTACCAACGTAGGTGGTACAAGGCTCTTCATGCACATAAACAATAATTACAGCATAATTAAAATGTAAAGGAGATTTTTATCTATACATTACTTTCTTTATAAAACTAATTAGTTATATACAGATATAGAAATTAAAAAAAATATTTGTCTAAATCTTAATATTAGTTGTTTTTATAAATGTCACTAACAACTTAAATATGCTATGCAATAGGCACAAAATACTTGTTGGCAAAGGTATTCTGAAGCTGTTTAGATCTCTCAAGAATTTAGGCCTGTGAGCTTTATATCAAGGACAAGCGAAAAATATATGGTTTATATCACATATTTTGGAATTGCAGTATTCACAGATATATGAATTTTTGATGGTTAAACGACGTAGATGGTGTGCAAATATACCGTGATTAAAACATATTCTATCTTGGTGATAACCCCTCTATGTTCCAAGGAGCTGGATAGGAATTTGGTGAAGGGTGTCATGATAGGGTGTGAGTAATCTTCAGCTTCAGGACGTTCAGGGGCATTCAAACAAGAGGATGATGCTATTCTGTCAATAAAGTCTTCCAAGCAGACTGGATCAGTCAAGGGGTTCAACTACGCTTAATTTTTTAATGATATGACTTTCCTCCAAACATTGCAAAGATTAGAGTCTTTATTCAAGCTATTGCAATATTTTACCTAATTCTTCCCTTTTTATTATGTTTTAAGAAGTTTTTGTCTGAAAATCCTCATGCTCTTTCCAATATCTATTCAGAGTAAGCCTGCATTTCGCCACTGCTTTCAAACACACTGTATTCTACCAAAAGACTTTCTACAGAAACCAGCTTTTGTATGGTGAGGGATTGACTTAACAGCAGCTTTATTGATTTCTGAGATCAGAGTATCATATGTTTCCCTTACAGACAAATTAGGATGCAGCTTGTCTAGTTCCTCTGATATAACAGAATCGTGTGTGACCACGAGGCTTCCTGGATTTTCCATTGACTATTATAATAGTGTTTTATTGGCAATCTTGTTTCAATACCAATACTTACGTGTATTGGGAAATGGTCTGAACCCAGTGAATACCTTTTAATCTCCCAATTATCTATTTTGTGGAAATTTGTTGACACTATAGATATGTCCACAGCAGATCAATATTTCTAAGGAGCTGGGATCATTGTATGGGAGCCATTATTTAGTCTAGTATTAAAGGAGGGAGATCTTGTATAGAGTTCAACAGTGAGCTACCATCAGCAGCAGAAATCTCATTGCACAACATAGAATGATGTAAGTTAAAATCTCCACACATCAGAAAAGAAGACCACAATTCATTTTTACTGATTTAAATTCTTGGAGGTTTGTATAAGGACATAATAGAAAATGTACCCATGCTGACCTTTACAGTTTACACAAATTGTTTCATTTGATTGAAACTGCTGAAGAGAGTGAGAACCTCCACATCTCCCGCAATGCTGGCCGCTTCTACACTGTGTACTACCTACTGCCTGAAGTTCTTTTACTTCCAAGTTTAACTGAATTTGCTGAAAACAGATATTTACTCTTATCAGCAAGGCCACACCTCCTTTGCCATCATGTTTGTCATTCCTTAATACATTATGAAATGAATGGGAATATGAGGCTTGAACCATGTTTCACTAATAGCAGCTACAGATATATACCAGTCAGACAGTTCTTTTAGAAGGCATTCTCTGTTAGCTATTGCAGAGCAAGCATTCCGCTGTAGAATTTTAAATTCCTTTGGATGATGAGAGAATGTTAGATAAAATTTTTCTGATTTCGTCAGGATCTGGGTTTTCATTCGACCATGAGCTGTCTGCAACAAGCAGAATGAGGCTAATAATCTTGTCTGTGATGGAGTCCCCAATTTGATTTTTACCGTTGTCCTCACAATGAGGCCAAGGAAGGTAAGGATTGTTGGGAACAGGTTTCCCTGGCAAACCATTAGGATCAATTTCATATCGGTAGCCTGTGTGTCTATTGGATGAGAGGAGTTAACAAATATTTAATGATTGCCCCTGACAGTTAACTCCTTTCTCAATACTTATCCAGTGTGAGGGTGTTGTTTGATAGGTCCGTAACACATTAACAAAAGGTTCTAAGGGTTTTACATTTCTGATACTTGGAAAGTGTTCTAATGTTCAATATGCCAGGAATATTTCATTCAGACAGTGGAGGGAGTTCCATTATACTTTTACCACAGGTGGAAAAGGTGATTGTGGAGGATGACTGGAAAAAGTTTTAGATACAGAAATTGCATAAGACCTTTTCTTCAATAGACCTTCAGCATCTTTAAAGGAAATGTTATGTAAAGTAGCCTGTTCATGAACCCTTTGCATGAACAAATACTCTGGATAGGTCCGATCCATAGCCACATGCTGACCTTTACAATTTACACAAATTGTTTAATTTGATTGACACTGCTGAAGAGAGTGAGAACCTCCACATCTCCTGCAATGCTCGCCGCTTCTACACTGTGTACTAATATGATCGAATCAAAGGCATTTATAGCGTTGTTTGACAGATGGAACATAAGGGCTAACTTCACATCTCATACCGAATAAGTAAATAAATTGAGGGACTTGTTGTCTGTAAAAAGTTACTATATATGTCTGTAGTTTCACAGTTGATGATGAATTATCTTGTACCACCTGCTTTGTTAGTCTTTTAACATTAGTTACATTAACTGAAGACTCAATATTAGCCATAATCTGTGCTTCCCTTAAGCTCATGTCTACTGCTTGAATGGCACCCAGCTTTTTAACTAGAAACGTAGGAATGCAAACTTCTAAATTTCTTCTAATAAATACAGCAGACTGAACTAACTTGTTAGCTACTGAAGGGTTGTCTACTTCAATTTTAATTATATTCTTCCCTATAGAAATGATGTTTACAACATTAACTTTTGTCTCAGATATATTGATATGTGCAAACCTACCAATACTTATTGGGTGTAAAATTCCTTGATTGTGATCTCTAGTCTCAACATACACATTATAAGGACCTGGATCAGATAGCTTGTAATTATTTGCCGGTCTTGGCAAGACTGGACGCTTACTCGTAGAAGGTGTTGGCTCCGTCTGTTTGGCCGACGCTTGACAAGGAACTAGAATAACAGGAGAAATTGTTGCAGTCCCGTAAGCTTCCACGGTCCAGGTGGCATCATCTTCAACTACAAATCTTTTTTCTACTGCATTAAATGCAGTTTCACATACTCGTTTTCTAGTAATACTTGTGGCCTTGTCTACTTCCGATATGTCATCATCTGCAATGTCTATAACTGCTGGGACCATCGACAGGTTGATATGCTGCGATGCTTCTTGATTATTCTCTGCTCATCACCCAGTGAAAAGTCTGGGCCATCCTCTCCTTCTCCATATGTTCCACAGGATACAGTGTCATATGAATATGAATTTATATCATGAGAAACTACCAAAAACACGAAAGTCACAAAATTATTCACAAATATAAATATTGAAAGTTAATGTTGCAAGCTCACAGCAGTTCATTCACTATGAGAGGCATACTGTACACAACCACAAGCAATGTTACACTCAAATTAACTTAACAAATACTCACTTACTCAAACATGGCCAAATCACTCTTTGGTCACTCAGCAAACATAATCGTCTCTCACTTGTCACATGCTCCTTCCTAGTCTATCAGGGATTTGTATTTCATCTAGCACAACAAACATTCTTTTTACATAAGTCTTTTCACTCCCCACCTTATTTTAAGTATAGTAATGATTTGCCCTATCTTATAGTTTGGTGGTTTCTCTGGTCAATTCCACCTGCACCAAAACAGTTTGTTACTCCTTGCTTGCATGTAGGAGTTACAAGTGTTGCCAATGGTTTTTTATTTTTATTTTTTTCAGTGAAACAAAGATTCGTCTGTTTTGTAACTTGTACCAGACAGAGGTCATTTGTAATGTTATATATTTTTACTACCAGTTTCTTGTGGTTAATTGTGTCATAAGCAGCTATAAGATTGAAAAATACAGCACTTGTGATCTGATGTCATTGGTATCCCTTTTCTATATGCTTATGATTTTTTCCACTTCCTGGATCAAAAACTGACTTGGTTGTATAATAATAATTCAGTCTACATGTTCTGATTTTCAGTTCTATGGTTTTGTGAATCAAGCATAAAATGAAGGAAATAGGCCAACAGATTTTCGGTCTGTTAAGTCCTTCCTTGACTTTGGTATGGCAATAAATTTTAGCTTTCCATCAAAACATTTTTAGTTTTTACATTTATTTGGTTGCTGCCATATAACGTTTTGATTTGGATTTTTCCCTTAAGCTCAGAATACTTTGTGCATATAAGGCACATTGCATTTTAATCCCATGTTATTGGAGAAAATAATTTGTAGTAGTCAAATTGGCTGTATGAAATGTTGACTGATATTTTGTGCTCTCTTTTTAGTTTTGTTGAACCTTTCGCCAAAGAGGTGGACTATTGGGAGCGTACACTGTCAGCAATTATGGAGACTCTTGAACTTGTCTTAATAGTGCAGAGGCAATGGATGTACTTGGAAGTAAGATAGCAACTGCAGTGATTTAGTGGTTTCTATTTGTTCAATAGTTTATCATTTATTATGAATTTAAATAACTTGGGATGCCTAGAAGTAATAAATGTCAATGATGTATATCTTAATTAATGTAAAGGTTTAATGAACAATTTAATAGCATTAAGTGTAATGTACTGTTTCATATAATGAAACATTATTCTATACTTTCCAAAGTACTCTATGCTGCTATAATACAAACACTGAATTTTTACTAAAAAGAATTTAGGTTTCTTTCTAAAATAGGGATATATGATTAGTATTGTACTAGTATTGGATGTTTACCAGGTATACCAACTGAATGATATGTACTTGGGCCTCCCAATGGGGAAGTGCATCAATTATATTTTACATTTAAAACTTGCTCTCCAACTTCATCTTTCGGCAAAGAGTCGGGTTCCCTGAGTGACCATCCCTATATTACTGGAGCTGGGCAACAGTTAACAGTGACGTCACTGTTTAAAATATTGAGTGCCTCTCCTTGTGCAGGTTGTGAGCTCAGAAATATTGTGGCATAGGAGGCGTAATGGGAATTCATGCAGATTAATGTAGGTCAGGGTGCATTCTGAGATGATATTGATGCTTCTTTCTCCGTTCTCTTAACTCTTTCCTACCGGCTATTGGAAATAAAGGGAAATTTATAATTTCAATTATATATTTGTATAAAGGTACTTGAAATTATACACACATATTTTTTCAAATTTTTTTTGGAATTACTAAGCCGGTACTTATAAGTACCGTCAGGGACTTTGTGTATCACATGGTGTACAGAAATAGCAATTGAAATCAATTATGTTCATATTGGTATGAAATGTTTGCCTCATGATATTAATATATATATATATATATATATATATATATATTTGCTCATTCAGACACAAAAGACATTGCAGTGCAACATTTGGAATTATGTTTTAACTGTATTTTCTTCATTCTTCATACTTCACATCTTCATCTGATTTTTACAATTTAGGGACACTGTATACCTGTGTTTCCCAATCTTACATCTCTCATTGTGGAATAGTATGACTTGTGTTGTTTGAATGGATGAGAGCTTGGTGAAATATATATAGATGACCTTTTCTTCTTACCGATATCCTTTATAGTCATCATACCTTGTGCAAAGTATCTTCTAAAATTTTGTACAGACTTTTTTCAAATATTGGACCATTTATGTTATAGGCATTGACAAATACAACATCCAGAATTCCCAAAAACAATCTTTACCATGCTTTCGGTAATCTTCCGTCAGCATTGCACAAAGTCATCAGCTGATCTGCAGTATCAACCCCACACATGAAGGTATTGTAGTCCTTGATGACTCCTGTGTCCTGAGCATGAAATTGTCGACTTCAATCCATCTTTTTCTTTGCATATAACTAGTGGTGTAACAACAGGGTGGCAGGATGGGCAAAATGCTATGGGACCTACTGCCGGAGGTGGCCCCCGATGACCGGTCAGAGAGGCCCTCTGGTCCAAGATCCACCAGGTCACCAATCCAACCCGAGAGAGGGCCCATCTGTTGAAGTTGCCATTGACCCCAACCAGTGTAGTGGAGTTTCACCACTGCCATGAAAATTTGATACTAAATGTATGACCTTTTTATTCTTCCATTTCCAGTAGCAAATACCTAGGTTTGTAAATTCATTGTCACAATCTCCTCTTTTTAGTTTTCTATCAGCAGATTGTTAGAAAGTCCCTTGCAGTAGGGTCTGATTCTTCCACAAACAAAAGTTGTTTCAGTTTTTTAATATTGAAACTGATGAAAAATAATGATAATACTAGATAACATTGCCATTGCTCCATTTTTTCAGTCAATTCTAAGACCACTCTTTGACCTAATGAGTAATCTGAGAACATTCCAGTCATTTCTTCATTTTTGCCTTGATAAATTATTAACTTCTAAGAGAAGAGCTGATAAATTATAAACTTCTAAGAGAAGAGCTTCAATCAGAGCGTATTTCATAAAAATATCCATTTAAAAATATCTAAAACAATGATAAAACCAATTGTATACTTACTAAATCTATTGACCAATAATCTGTATAAAACTACCCAGAACTCCCTGACGGTACTTATAAGTCCACATTGGTTTTTCTAGATTATTTAGTAAATAAACTAGAAAAACATATTTTATAGGTTAAAAATATATGGTTAAATGTTCAAACTATAAAAGTAATAACAGAAATTGACACTTACTAAGTAAATTATCATAAAAAAATTCATTGTAATGTACCACTTTTTACTCTGGTCAGTATGCTGTCAAGCCCCAACTTAGAAAATTAATTTCTTGGCAATTTCACGCAGAATTTAAAAATAAATGTTGTCATTGTATGACTTAATCATTCAACAATACATCAACAGACTTAACAATGCAGTGGTCAGCGGTATTGTTGAATTATATGGTGGTAAATACAGTGGTACTTATAAGTACCGTCAGGGAGTAAAGGGTTAAGTGACTAATAACTAGGTTCCAAGCTGTGCTGTGTTGATACCCTGTGTTTCTGTTCAATTTCACCCACAAGATTAATCTTCACATCCTCCAAATATCTCTCTTCATTTGCTGATATTTGTGTCACCTTTATGCTGTGCAAAGCTACTGCCAATTTTGTCACTGTTCAAGGTGCTCACAATTTGCGATTTCTGCTGAAACACACAGTTTACCATCTGCCCAATGTACTGATACCCACATTCACAAGGATTTGAATAAATATCAGGCTGCCTGAGACCTAAGACATCCTAAACATTGTGAAGTAAATCCCTTATCTTCCTGGATGAATGGTAGAATGTCTTCATGCTGGTTTTGTCTAACAATCTGTCAATTTGTACTGAAGTCACTCCTGTATATTGTAAAAAATCTTATTGCTCTGCATCTTGCTTCATTGCCTTTCTACAGGCTTTCCTGTAAAAGGCCCCATTGCTCTGTGATTCGCTGTATCCATTAAAGTAGAATGGGTTAGTTCCATTGGAAAACTTTATGTGTCACAGATAATTCTTGGCCCAGTGCATTAGGGTTGATATCACTGAATAGTGATGAACAGGATTGTGATAGCTGAGGTATATGTCAGTATTGGTTGGTTTCCTATACACTCCTTGTCCTAGTATGCAATCGGAACTATTTATGAGCAAAATATACAGCACTTTGAGGTAACCCTCCTGCTCCACATCTATTGTAATCACCTTATTGTTGGGCAAAGCTGGCATAAAAAAATTGCTCCTTCCTCCAAGGGAGCTAAGAGATTTACTTTGCAGTGCAAAGGATTTGATAGTTATCCATCCCTTGCAAATGTGAACAACATTGTTAGACTGGGCGGATAACATGCAGTACACAACACATGAGGTGTATGCTGATGAAATCGGCAGTAACTTTGCGCAACATGGATTTGACTTCAATGTGACACAAATATTAACCTACGCAAACAGCATGATTAAGGAAGCTATCGGGATTCATCTTGTGGAAGACCTTGTAAATAGAGACACGGGATTTCAGCTCGGTGAAGCATGGAAACAAGTTATTAGTCAGTTAAGAGAGCAAAGACCAAGACATCCTAGAATGCACTCTTACCTCCATTTGAACACCTACTCTGTATGCATTCCCAACAGACCTCCTACCTCACAGCACAACTCATCGCACTATGTTTCTGACACTACCACTCATAAGTAGTGAAGTTCTCAGCACATGCAACAATGAAATCACTGGCAACCATTCGCTGGTGAAGATTATATAAGGACAATTACTTAGGGAGCCACAATCTGTGTTTGGAGAGCTACTTTTAAATCTTGCATCTAATTGAAGCACTTCCCTGGTGGGAGGCCAGAGAAGAATTTATATAGATTTCAAAATTATACACACTATGTCACATTACGAAAGCTTATCGGACCTTGCAATCTATATGTAAAGTCGATTAGTGGTTGTGAGTTCAACTATCGATCTCAACGATCGAGAGGAGTATCTATGGCGGGGGCTTGCGTGTTAAGCGAGAGCGCGGGTATGCATGGGTTCAATGAACAGTGAAGTAATCTTGTATTAAAAGAAGTTTCGTTCGTGCTACCGCAACAGATGAGTGCTGGCTGTCATTTTCCGTAATGCCTGTTGAAGCCAGTCACTCAAAGGTAAAGTGTTTAGCCAGTTTGACTGTTATGAGAATGGTGTTGTTAAAAGCAGCAGTCATCGCGGATACAAATGACGCTCTTCAGCATCGGTGTAGTTAGCTCTGACCAGCTTGGCGTTTCGTACAGTTGGGTAAGCCAGTGGCTACTCGTGAATGCTTAGTGAATACTATAAATGCTGAACTGCTGTTACTAGTGTATTTCGATCACTGCAATATAACGAAGTACAGTGTTGTGCTAAATGTGGAATGTTAAGAATTCTTGCACTCGCTATGGACTTGTAATCTTCACGAACAATTATTCAGGGTAGTAATTAAATCTTCTTGTAGACAAACTAAATAAATATGGTTTGGTGGTCGATAGTGTAACTGAAAAAAACTTTGTGCAATAGTGTTTGTACCCAACATACTTCTTTGTGTGTTTCATTTAGTTAAAAATATTGGCAGAGCATTTCCACCCTCCATAGAACCAGGTGGCCGTGTTAATAATTCCTGATAATTTCTTTTATAAACGAAGTACTGATAGCTAAAAGGCAAGGTCAAATCAGGTATACGATAAGTCGTGACTGTGCTAAATTATTATTATAATCTTTTAATTCCACATGGCTTACCGTGATCAGGACTGATTATTCTAATAACATTTTTAATTCCACATGCCGATCTATGTGACAGAACTTATAATAATGATATGCGAATATACAGAATGTTAAAATCATCTAAATTACAAGAAAGCGAGTTGGAAGTGAATAACAAGTGAACACTGGAATAAACAATGTAGTGTGGTTCGAACAAGAACAGCGCGTAAAAGTCAGTAGTGGAAGCTGAAGTCAGTGGTAAAACCACAGACACAACGTGGTATCTCCAGCGATAGTAGGCGGTGTATTTCCAGCGACACAACAACATTGTAACTTCAGCTATACAAGGTGGTGTATTTCCAGTGACGCAGCAACAAGTAGATGCAGCGTCTTGACCAGAGGGAATACTACAACGAACACAGGCGATCACAGAGTGGCGGGAGAAACGGAAAGTCAACGTGGGAGCAGCAGACGAAGAAAAGAAGAAAAAAAAACCTAATTAATTTTTGACTTAAATAAAAGCATGCGAAAACCAGTAAACTTAGTGGAGTAAATAAAATTTTCTGTATAACTGATTGACACTCACCTGAGCTTCGGTAGTAATACAATAAAAGCAATTTACTCTCGGGAGAAAATTTTCAAATTTGATTCCTTTACTTAGAGATCAGTTTTTTTTAAAAAATTCCTTTAATAGTATTTTAAGTTGACAAATAAATTATACAATTCAATTTTTTTTTTTGAAACAGAATATTTTCCACGCATGCTATTTACAGCTTGTGAATCCATGGAGGTATCCTGCAGCTGTAACGTTTGAAGCATTTTACACCCGGCACTGATAATTTCAAGCAATTCCATTCATTACTTCAAGTTGTATGTCTTTTTCAGCTAAACCAGAGAGAAGCAGTTGGCCACAGTAATTCTCACCGATCTGTTCTGTCAATGTTATTTTGAAATTTGATTTGATGTTGAAATTTTCATTTGATAACAGCGTTGTACTTTGTTGTGTTGGTGATTGGTTATCTCGGTATTGCTGTTTTGTTTAGGAAGTTGACGAGATTCTTTTGAATCCAAGTATCCTTTTTGTGTATATGTGTGAGGTAGGCAAGTTAGTGGCCCTATTGTAACCTCTTGTTATCAGAGCAGTGTATCATAACCTCTAATCATGAATACCAAAAAGACTGTAGTTGAGGTAATTGGGGAGATGCTGATGATGCTAATTAGTCAAATGAGAGCCTTACAAGAAAAGAATGAAGAAAGGGACAGAAGGAATGAAGAAAATTTCAATCAAATAAAAGCCATCACCAATCAAATCAGTCAGATAGACCAAAAGAATGAAGAAAGGGACAGGAAGAATGAAGAAATTTCAATCAAATAAAAGTCTCACAAGTAAAGAATGAAGAAAATTTCAGTGAAATAAAAGTCTCACAAGTAAGGAATGAAGAAAATATGCGGTAACACCTAAATGTCCTTCAAGAAAATACGAAGGTAGAAATTTCGGAAGAGATTAGGAGAGCACAGGAAACTATAAGATCCGAGATAGATGAGAACGGGAAAACCCTACACTACTGCATCACTATGGATTTAGATGGAAGATTTTCAACGATAAGAGAAGAGATTGAGCAGTTCCAACGACAATGTCTCTCACGTGGAAAGGAAACAAATGAACAACTTGAGCAACTCAAGCAATATACATTAGCAGATACTGGACAAACCTGTCAAAGAGTAAAGGCTCTAGAAGACAGTGTGGATTGCCAAGGCAACAATTTGTAAGAGATGGAAGAAAACCTCAAGTCATGTGAAGAACAAGTAAGAGGGGTGCAGTATTGTGTAGATAAAATTGAAGATAATACTGAAGGAATAGAAAAGATCAAACTTGCGAACACTTTGGAGATAGAAAATAAAATACCTAGTATGACTAAACGAGAAGTGGAGGGAAGCATGAAGAAGCAGGTGCCAGCTGTAATCAAAGAAGAGATCAGCAAATATCAAGGAATTATCAATAGGTCCTGCTGTCAGGGATGCAAAACAGAAGAAAAACAAGAGGTTGAAAAGTTTGATGACTCAGGAAAGTTGCATCCGGTGGATTTCTTGGACAGTTTCGAAGCTTATCTGCCGTTTCAAATTGCCTTGGACGAGAGAAAAATAAAGATGCTACATGAACACCTGAGAGGTAGGACTCGTTTTGTGGGGCGATCGCTTTTCGAAGGAATTTGATCATATATATTATTTCTATTAGGTATTTTTTTGTCACAAGCCTATATCTTCCTTAATACTTAACCGAAATCAATTAATGAGGTGTCATTTTAAAGCTAATGGTCTCCACTTTGGTTAAATCATATTTTAAGCAAGAAAGTTTTCGGAATTCGACCCTTAAAGGGCAAAAATGTAATTTTTTCTAAAATGCTGTTTTCTGTGTTACGAGTCAGTTATCTCCCTGGATACCTATCTGAAACCGTTTTATGAAGTATCGTTTTAAAGATTAAGATCTCTGCTTTAGTGACATCATATTTTAAGCCAGAAAGTTTTCGGAATTCGACCCTTAAAGGGCAAAAGTATCAATATTTTTGCAATCCGTTTTTGTGTCATGAACGATTTATCTCCCTTAATATCTAACCGATATAGATAAATAAGGTATCATATTAAATAATAAGGTCTTCGCCATGGTAACATTATATTTTAAGAAAGGAATTTTTCGTAATTCGACCCTTATAGGGCAAAAATGTCACTATTTCTAAAATACGTTTTTTGTATCTCGAGCCATTTATCTCCCTGGATATCTAACCAAAATCGATAAATTAGTTATTATTATGAGGAGTAATGTCTCAGCTTTGTGACATCATATTTTAAGAAAGAATGTTTTTGGAATTCAACCCTTAAAGGAAAAAATTATAAATTTTTCTATAACCGATTTTTGTGTCACGGGCGATTTATCTCCCTTGATATCTAACCGGTATAGATAAATGAGGTATCATATTAAACAATAATGTCTCCGCCATGGTAACATTATATTTTAAGAAAGGAATTTTTCGTAATTCGACCCTTAAAAGGCAAAAATGTCAGTTTTTTTAAAATGCGTTTTTTGTATCTCGAGCCATTTATCTCCCTGGATAACTAACCAAAATCGATAAATGAGGTAGTATTATGAGGAGTAATGTCTCAGCTTTGTGACATCATATTTTAAGAAAGAATGTTTTTGGAATTCAACGCTTAAAGGGTAAAAGTATAAATTTTTCTATAACCGATTTTTGTGTCACGGGCGATTTATCTCCCTTGATATCTAACCGATATAGATAAATGAGGTATCATATTAAAGAATAAGGTCTCCGCCGTGGTAACATTATAATTTAAGAAAGGAATTTTACGTAATTCGTCCCATAAAAGGCAAAAAAGTCAATTTTTCTGAAATGCGTTTTTTGTGTCTCGAGCCACTTATCTCCCTTGATATCTATCCAAAATCGATAAATCAAGTACGATTGTGAGGAATAATGTCTCAGCTTTGCTGACATCATATTTTAAGAAAGAAGTGTTTGGAATTCAACTATTAAAGGGAAAAAGTATAAATTGTTCTACAACGTATTTTTGTGTCACGAGCCTTATATTTCCCTTGATATCTAATCGATATAGATAAATGACATATCGTATTAACGACTAAGGTTTCTGCTGTGGTAACATTATATTCTAAGAAAGGAATTTTTCGTAATTCGACCCATAAAGCGCAAAAATGTCAATATTTCTAAAATATGTTTTTTGTGTTTCGAGCCATATATCTCCCTGGATTTATAACCAAAATCGATAAATGAAGTAGGAGTATGAAGAGTAATGACTGAACTTGGTGACATTATATTCAACCTCACTATTCATCGCATTTTATTCACGAAATTTTCGCACGGGTCGTCTAGTACCTATAAAAATTTTAAAGATGAATTTTTGAGACACTTTTGGTATTTAGAAAGACAGGTCGCTGCCAAATCGGAATTAATTCACAGTGAACCTTATTCTCCCGGGAAGGAGACTCAGCAAGATTTCTTCCTCAGATGTTTAGCGAAGTGTCGTTATCTTGATCGCCCATACAGTGTGGATGAATATGTGGAAATTATTATGGCCCGCCTGGCTGAACTGACACAATTGATCTTTGCGAGTCACCGCATCAAGAATGTCAGTGAGGCTATTGAAATTCTGGGAAGGTTTAACTCGCAAGTGAAGAGAATTAGTAGGAAGAAACCAAGAGAAAGGGAAGATAACAATTGTTTTCTGGATAAAAAGAGAAGGACTGAGTACTATAATCAGAGGAATGATCAACCAAATGATCAGAACCATGGCGGGAGAGAATATAGAAGCCGAGAGCAAGGCAGAAGTAATTACAATTTCCGATGTGGTCAAGGACAATACAGAGGACAAAGTAGAGGAGGAGATCAACAAAACCATGACCATAGAAGTCACCAGGAGACTAGTGAGAAGGCACCTAGCAATCCCTCTAAGGGAAAGCCAAAGGCAAGAAACTGCTAGCTGCCACTTTTTTGGTCCAGCCAGGGGCAAATCAAGATGTTGAACCACTCCGAAAACTGTCCAGAAGAGAGGAAACAGAGCCACCACTCTTACAGTGAGGAAAACGACTAATCACAAAAAAGGGAACGGAATTTAGTGTGCATTCTGAGGAGACCCTTAATGCACGATGGCAGATAATACCATACCTATCAGGTTCAATAGTGACGAGAATAGATGGTGTTGAGATCTGCAGATTTGCAGAGAGTGGAAGAGCTCTGGGAATGTTGTAAGAAGACGGGTGATTCCCTCATACGAATTGAAGAGGATGCAACTGACAAAAATGAAGAAAATAATTGGGATAGACAAGTAAACAGTCTCAGGGACAATGAAGATCTGTACCTGAAGGAAAATGTAACAAGAGAAGACCAAGAGGAGGAGGAAAACTTAGAGGTTGAAGCGCACTATGACGATAGATGGTTAACATTCGGGGACCGAGGAATGGTGAAGATCACGGATTATTGTGACATTCCTATCAGAAGTATCGAAGAACCAAAAAGGGTAGTACCAATGGAAGAGCATACTTTACCGATAAATATAATAAAAGGGCTGGAAGAGGTAAATAAGGAAGAAGTCGACCATGAAGATAATGGCTGTAATTATAGCGAAGAAGAAGAAGTCACCACAGGAGAGTATGAACATATTTGTGAGGCAGCGGACGAGTCAGTCCATGGTATCCTCAGCTCATATTGCTCAAGTTTAGGGGATGATGAATCAGTTGAGGTTGAAGTGGAAGGGGTTATCACGACGAGACATAGCATTCCAACCGTGAAGAAAACCAGTATCAGGAGAAAAGGAGGGATAAGCCATAGTCCAGATGGTGAAGAAAATACAAATGGGGCTGTCAACAAAGAAGGAGATGATAGTATCCAAACGGGAGAAGGAAGAGTGTGTGATGACAGGAGAGAATTATATTTATTTAAATGACCCAGGGGAGGACCTTCTAGAAGAAGACAATCAATTAAAGCAAAGAATGTTCAAAGTACCTACAGTAGAAATTGATGTCTTAGGAAGGAAGATAAAGGCTGTAATTGATACAGGCACTGAGGTTTCCTGCATATCTGAAGCTTTATAAAAGGAACTCGCGGAGGAGAACCATTTTGAATATTGGCCCACCAATACTATTACAATAGTACCAGCTACAGGAAAAAAAAGCAAAAAGACAACGTTTCAAGTACTAATTGAAGGAAGAATGGAAGAATATGAAGTAGCGATACATATGTATGTTGTACCATACCTAAATGTAGATTGCATCATAGTCAATTGGATTGTGCCAGCGGATGCAACTTTGCATTGTGGGAAGGGATACATAGAGTTCCACAATGAAGGAAAGAAATGAAGAGTGGAAATAGGGAATGTCATCAAATTGAATAGAAAAGCGTTCACAGGAATCCAAGTGGATTATGCTGAAATATGAAGACAGTCCAGAGGAAAGTGAATACGTTGAAGAGGATGATGGAATAGGAAACGGAGGCAGAAGAAACTTGTTGGAATACAGAAAATGTAACATTATAGAAGGAGGAAGATTTGAAATATGTCCACCAGATATCCAAGAGAATTTTAAGGATATTTTCAATGACAGGCCAGGACTCGTAAATGTATATCAATGTCATTTCCAAGTAAAGGAAGAGAAACCTTTCTCCATAAAGCCCTACCCAATCCCAGTGTCTAAACGGGATTAAGTGAAAGAGGAATTAGAGCGCATGGAAAGTTGGGGTATAATTGAAGGATCACAAACTGAATAGTCCAGTCCTTTAGTGATGACTAAGTCAGACCAATCCATCAGGCTAGTATTGGATGCTAGAGCCCTGAACAAAATTTTGAAAACGGAAAGGGACAACCCAGGAAGAGTGGATGATATATTACAAAAATTCCATGGAGTGAAGTACCTGTCATCTCTTCACCTGACTTCATCGTACTGGCAGGTACCGATCCATGAGGACTCAAGGAAATACACAGCCTTCAGGTTTGAAGGTAGATGTTACCAATTTAGGGTTTTTCCCTTCGGTCTAAACAATTCGGTTGCCCATTTCATCAGAGCGTTAGATCGGGTCTTGGGCAGAAACTTAAGAGAAAGGGTGCAAGTGTATGTCGACGACATAATTTTTGCCACTGAAACAATAGAAGAACATTGGAAGTTAATGAGAGAAGTCCTGACTGCTATCCAAAATGCGGGGATGACTTTGAAGAAAAAGAAGTGTGTCTCCGATCCCGCTTAAAATTTTAGGATCATGTTGTTACCCTGGAAGGGATTTTAGTAGATGAATCAAGGTTAGAGGCCATCAAGAAATTCCCTCAACCCACGAATAAAACTCAATTGAAAAGCTTTTTGGGGTTATGTGGGTATTATCGGAAATTTATATCCGAACAGCGACTAAACAGCCCCCAATTAAGGATGTTGGAATTGAAGAATATCATTTGGAATTGGACAAGTGGATGTGAACAAGACTCCAAGAGGATCGAGGAGGAGCTAGCGCAAGAGCGGATCCTTGCATATCGCAATTGGGAATTAGATCTGTGCTTGGTTTATGACAGTTCCCACTATGGTCTTGGGGCTGAAGTCTTCCAAGAAGTAGAGGTGGATGGACTAGTAGAACACCCCATGATAGCATTTGCCAGTAGAATGATGAATGACCATGAGATGAGGTATTGTGTGATGGAGAAGGAAGCTCTAGCTATAATTTGGAGCTTACAAAAGTTCAGGCATATTTTCCTAGGTAGGAAGATAATTATACTTATGGAACACCGAGCTCTATTGTTCTTGATGAATTGCCGATTGACTCATGGCAGACTGACCCAGTGGGCGTTGTTATTACAAGCATTCCAATTTGAAATGAAGTACATTCCAGGAAAAGACAATGTAGTGGTAGACTGCCTTTCAAGGTTACCAGTTGGGATGCCAGAGGATGGCGAGACTTATCAGACAACCCAAGAAGCTGTCCTCAATTATCTGGAAGGGTTGCCCTGTAGGGTAAGGTGATAAAATGGATGAAAGAGATGTCTGATCAACAGAGAAAGGATGAGGCTTGGAATGCAGTCATAGAAGGCCTAGAACAGTGTTTCCCAACCTTTGTTGGGTCATGTCCCACTTATAATTTTTTTTGCCCCCCATACCTAATTTTTAATTAAAAAAATATTTTGCTATCATCAAACGAAACTATACCTAATAATTATTTACAGCACTCTTTTAAGAATTTGCTTTTTCGCTACATTTTGTACCTATATCTAGCATTGCATTTAAATAAACCGAAGAGAAAGCGGTAAAGTCGTATCAAGTCAATTTCTAAATTGCCCCCCTAAAAAAACCAAATTGCCCCCCTGTGGGGCGTGGGCACCACGTTGGGAAACACTGCCCTAGAGGGTACAGATGACCAAATGTCCTTAGAGAAACACTACTGTATACATAGAGGGATCCTCATCTACAGGAAATCAGAAGAGGACGAAGAATGGAAGGTATGTCTGCCAGATCATTGTGTAGACAAATGGATCAAATATCATCATCTTAGTTATGGCCACTACGGTGCAAATTAATGTGCACTGATACTGAAATAACACAGTTACCTTGGAAATTTGGAAAGAAGGATGGCTAAAACCTTGTTGACATGCAAAAGCTGTCAGAAGGTAAAGGTTGACACAATGTGCAGAGAAGGGGAAGGATGAAGAGTATTATACCGACCGAACCTTGGAAATTAATCTCAATCGATTTAGATGGACCATTACCAGTCTCCAGAGAGAGAGGGGGGGGGGGTAACCGTAATCCTTGTTGTTATAGATGTATTCACAAAGTACATCAAGCTTTACCCAGTCAAAAGGGCGACTACAACAGTGCTGGTGGGTAAACTGCTTACGCAATATTTCCCGACCCTGGGAAGACCGAGAAAAGTATTTTCTGACAATGGACCACAATTTGCAAATAGAAAATGGACCAAATTACTAGAAGGAGAGGGGATTGAGGTATTGAAGACATCATTTTTCCACCCCCAAGTGAATGTTGTCGAGAGAGTGATGGCAGAAATTGGTAAATGGTTTAGGATATATTGCCAGCAAAGTCACAAAAGCTGGGCTTATCATGTTGAGAAATTTGAAGACGTTATGAATACAATTCCTCACACCTCAATTGGAATGACCCGTTTGAGCTAATGTTTCAAGAACCAGCACCAAGGTTTGTCAACAAGTATATAGATTTCCCTGAAGAGAAAACTATAACCTTTCAAGAAAGACTAGAGGAAGCCAAGAAGGTACTGATGGAAAAGGCTAAAGCTAGACAATTCAGACATGATAGGAAAGGAAAATGGACATGCTACCAACAGGGAGACTTAGTATTGCTCCAGACCCACTCCTCGTCAATCAATCATGAGATAAAGAAGTTCAAAATACTTTATGAGGGACCTTATAGGATAAGAGAGAGCTCAAGAGAAAATGCTTATACACTAGTATACTTGAGAGATGGTAGATTAATAGGTATCTATAATGTTGTTTCTTTAAAGCCCTTTAAGAGGGACTCTCAAGGTGAATAGAAATATTGGAGTGCTTAGGGGCAAAGTTTTGTCCTGAACACCCAGCAAATCCTTGTCATATGTTTTTTGTATATAGTCATTGTGAATAGGTGGTAGTAGTAAGGTTTTTTTTTTTTTTTTTTTTTTTTTTTTTTTTTTTTTTTTTTTTTGTCTTACATAATGGTGCCATTATAGAGAATTGTCACTCTTACTTTAGTATGACCCAACAGGTTAATGTCCTTATATCCACCAGGCTTCACCCAACATTATATTTGTAAGGAGCTCGGGTAAGGTGTCAATTGGTTACATGCACTCAGGCAGAGACAGCAAAGAGTGAAGTGATAGTGAACCAGTGTATTGAGCATAAAGAAGTGCTAAGTAATGAAAGAAATGTGCCTTCTGTGATAATACACAATATCACTTTCCAAAAAGAAACTGCCTACGACAGATAAAAGACATTATTGTTCTTGCAATACAATATTTCAGCATGACTGTCACCATTATAACCTGTTTCAATTATTGGTTTGATACTTATGGTTTTAATGTGGTATATTTCTAAATTTCTTTGTATATTTTTTTTGTTGTAAATATTAGGTTAGTACCGACCACCACCCACTATATGTAGAATATGTTATAACTTAAGTGAGATGCTTAGCAACCTGGCCCATTTTAAAGGTTGTTCGGTTAAAGTGCTTGCCAGTTGGTTCACATTTAACCATCGACCTGGAAGGGGTTGTCACATTACGATAGCTTATCGGACCTTGCAATCTATATGTAAAGTCGATTAGCGGGTGTGAGTTCAACTATCGATCTCAACGATCAATGGCGGGGGTTGCGTGTTAAGTGAGAGCGTGGGTATGCATGGGTACAATGAACAGTGAAGTAATCTTGTGTTAAAAGAAGTTTCGTTCGTGCTACCACGACGGATGAGTGCTGGCTGTTGTTTTTTGTAACGTCTGTTGAAGTCAGTCACTCGAAGATAAAGTGTTTAGCCAGTTTGACTGTTGTGAGAATGGTGTTGTTAAAAGCAGTAGTAATCATGGATACAAATTACGCTCTTCCGCGTCGGTGTTATTTGCTCTGACCGGCGTAGCATTTCGTACGGTTGGATAAGCCAGTGGCAACTCTTGAATGCTGAGTGAATACTATAAATGCTGAACTGCTGTTTCTAGTGTATTTCGATCACTGCAATATAACAAAGTACAGTGTTGTGCTAAATGAGGAATGTTAAGAACACTTGCACTCGCTACTTACTTGCAATCTTCATGAACAATTATTCAGGGTAGTCATTAATTCTTCTTGATGACAAACTAAATAAATATGGTTTGGTGGTCGGTGGTGTAACTGAAAAACTTTGTGCAAGAAATAGTGTTTTTGCTCAACATACTTCTTTGTGTGTTTCGTTCAGTTAAAAATATTGGCAGACCATTTCCACCCTCCATACAACCAGGCGGCCATGTTAATAATTCCTGAATAATTTCTTTTATGAACGAAGTACTGATAGCCAAAAGGCAAGGTCAAATAAGATAGACAATAAGTCATGACTGTGCTAAATTATTATTATAATCTTTTAATTCCACATGGCTTACCATGATCAGGACTGATTATTCTAATTAACATTTTTAATTCCACAACTATACAAAATTTGTTGAATCATAATAACCATACTATAAGTTAATAACACTTTGGTGAAAACAAAATCAAAATGCAGACCTGCAGGAAAAATAATTGGGCCATATATTGTTCTCTGCCATCCAGTTTGTGGTTAGCAGATATCATCGACAACTGAACGTAGCAGTCAGGTTTTAACTTTCTTTATCTCAAAGAAAATATCCAGATAAATGTAATATAAGCATAGTGTAACATAATTAGATGTTAATAACTTTGAAAGGTGTACTAATTAATGCTTCTTTTAATACTCGTAATAATATTCCATGAAATGCTTGTAATTGTTTTAAATTGGTTTATATTGGACCATAATAATCAAGAAAGAGAGTCCTAGACAATTATTAGCGGTGATTTCATATATATTGAATCAAGTACATTATCTCAGTTATCTACGATTAATCTGCCTTGGGTTCTGTAGTAAGTGCTTACAGTTGTTCTGTTTCATTAAATACAAGTTGTTGTAGAAGATTTTAACCACTTCCTAGATAATCAGTCATACCCAAATGGTATGCCAAATATATTAATTTCATAACTACACTCTTCCAAATAAGAAGCATGAACATCATTGAATATTTATTAATTATGGATCTTAACATGCAAACTGACTTATGACCAACCCAGCTTCAGGGCATGTGTCATTAAATTTTTTGCTGCAAACTATTGATAATTATTTTTCCCTCCTACATTCATTGATAACAAGAATGTTGGTCTTCCAAGAAGACTGCATATTCATCTCTGGTTCTGAAGGTGACTTTGGAGTCGAAAGCAAGAAGCACACAGTTTACCACAACGTTGGCAGGCATTCCCAGGAGGTACAGCTGAAATGCTGCCATTTTCCCTCAACTATTCATTTTCTTTCATGTGCTTCCTCTTTTGCTGATTGTCAGTGATTTTCTTCAGATATCATGGTTACATGATGAACAAGTCATCTCCAGATGAGCAGTCAAGAGCAGAGGTTTCCCAATTATTATGGTGAGTTTGGTACATCTTCATGCTAGCCTTGATAATATCATCAAATCCTTCCCTGTTTACCCACCGTTAGCTCTGAGTAGAAAATTTATAAAGGAATGTGAATATTACTACATGGCTGGTCCATCACAGCTGTCATTTTACAAACATAAATTCTGTGTCATAGAGCTGGGCTTGTTTGAGGATACTGATATTGATACTGATAATTGAAAGATTCTTCTCAGGCATCTTTAGTGGTATTGTTCTAGCACCTTAAGATGTCGCTTGTAGCAGGTACAGCCTTTGGGTACCTTGAAGTAATGTGGCAATAACAACAGCATTGTACACAATGGTCTTTGTTGCTACATTGACATCATGATTGTCAAAGACTCTTGGTCTAAGCCTGGCGAAGGATGTTTGAGCAGTCTTGATTCTGTATTGAATTTCTGAATCAATGTTTGCAGTTGAAAAGAAGATACAGCCAAGATAGGGGAAGGTATTTACAACTTGTAGGCTTGCCCTTTTGATGGTGATATATTTCTTTCTTTGCCCTTCCCCAGCAGTTTGTCGATGCAGAATTTTGTTTTTACTGCTATTCAGTCTAAGATTTTTCTTTTTGTATTGAGTAGCAAGAGCATTTAAGATGGTCACAAGTCCGTGCTACAACTGCATTATCATCTGCATACTGTAGCTCAGAAGATATTCAAATCATTGCCTTTAGTCTGCTCAGTTTAAAAAGTTTCCTAGCCATTCTGTTGTGAATCTGTTTCCCAGGAGGGAGATCATTTCTGGCAAGCTGCATGACAGTAGCTATGTAAAGGGAGAAAAACTTGGTAGAAATCATGCAGCCATGCTTAATAGCAATATTAATATGGAATGACTCTCCAGTAGAGCCATCATTAATGAGTGTTTATGTCATATTAGTGCAGAACAATTTCAAGATGGTAATGAATTTTGGTGGAAAACCTTACAGAGCTAACATTTTCCACAATGCTTCACAGTTGACTGAATTAAAGGTCTTGGTAAAATCAATGAATTTCGCTTGAAGCTGATGAGTAATAAATATATCAATGATGCCTTTAGATGGTGTGAATTCACATTGGGTCGTGGAATACAATTTTCCAAGAGTAGCAATAAGCTTTCCCAAATGAAATAATGATGAAATGCCATAATAGTTATTGCAGTGGACTTGGTCTGCTTTTTTGAATATAGTAACTACTAGACTGTCTGTAAAGTGAGGAGACATTTCTTCAGTAGTCCAAATTTTGTCAATAAATTCATGAATTTTTTAAAAGATATGTTCTTTCTCTCCTTTCTGTTGTTATGCCATTTGGACCTGTGGCTTTGTCGCACTTCGAATGTTAATGGCCTCCCTGAATTCACCTAATGTTGGAAAGTGGCTTAGTTCTTCTTTGATAGGCACTTGCTACATTTTATCATACACTTCTTCATCAGTACTTGATTCTTGATTCAAGAAATTTTAAAAATATTCTTTCCACCTATTCTCAATGAATTGTTGATCTTTTAGAAGTTTACCTTTATGAAACAACCAGAGTAGCTTTCTATCAAAGGTCGGGAACCATACACTGCTTTTGTAGTTTGGCAAAACTGTCACAAATCCTTAATTGCTAGATGATGCTTTGGTTATCCACTTCGCATTTTTATGTTAATGGGTTTTTCTTTGAGTCACTTTCTTTTTTTTTTTTTTTTTTGCATGAGATTTTGTGTCTATTTGCCATGCTTGCAAGGCATTACACTTGTTTGAGATCAGTGCTTCAATTTTGTTTGTTGTTATCAGCAAACCACTCCTAATGTTTGGTGGTCTTACATCCTAAAGTTTCCTCCTAAATAATAACTGTCAACCTCTTCCAGTGTCGCATTTTGTCAGAGGGGAATTCCTTCAAAAGTGCCTGGCGTAGTAGCTCTCTGTATTTCAAAGTGGTGCCTAAATATGCAACCCTCTCAGAAACACCTCTTTTACCTCTATCTCTGAGTGTGCAATGTCAAACGCATTACTGATCTCACGAGTCGGTGATCTATCCAACTATCGTCAGCACTGGTCATAGCTTTGGTGATGAGAACTACTTAAATATCTGTTTTGCGGACAGTGAGATTCCAGTGTTTTGATCTAGGATTCTGCCATGTAGTCTTGAAGCATTACTTTTGGTGGAAGATGGTGTTAGTAATTGTCACATCATGTTCAGCACAATTAGAGAGGAGTCTAATACCATTAAAGTTTATGTTTCTGACACCCTCCTTGCCAGTTATACCTTTCCAAACTCTGTGGCTCTTACCTACAATAGCATTAAAATCACCTAGTATTATGATTTTATCTCATCAATTGATGTTCGTACGTCATACAGATCTGAATGGAACTGTTCTTTTGTATTATCATAAGTGTCTAACTTGAGGGCATAAACACTGATCACTAGGGTTCGGATCTTTAGAATAAGTCATATTTCTTTCCTTCCTACTTTTTGAGCTGAAATGATGAATTAAACACTGATTCAATGTTTCTGATTGTATTTAAATGTATTTTATATAGCATGTATAAATGCATATTCAGATCATTTTGGTCATATTTCGATAATATTTATGGTCATATGGTCATCTTAGCAGGAAAAATCTGGTAGTTTTTTTAATAGTACCTACTGGGAATTCACTAGATATAGATGAGATTCACAGAAATGTACTTCTGCTATACAGGTGGGGAAAAAATTATTATCTTGGTGGTCAGAATTCATCAGTCAAGAATTACAGTTATACATTATTGTCACTCTCTAAACGTAATTTTCTACCTTTTAATCTCAACAATGCAGCAGAAGCATGCCAGTGTTAATCAGCATCATTGAATATCTCAGTGAAATATTCTCAGTCAGTGTTAAATGTCCAGTGGATCCTACCACCATGCAAAAAATAAAATTTTCTGGAAGTGCGAACTTACTGTAGTACACTCATTCAACCGAGTGTACTACATTCTTTTAATATGAAGACAAGAAAAGCAGCATGAAATTTTGTGCATGTGGAGATGTATGGACAGCCACTGTAGCGCAAACGGTATTTGAACCAAAACTATATATTGCTACACTTTCTGTTGTATGTACCCACCCTGTCAAGAGTCTGCAGTGGAAGGGTGCTGCCACAGAATTTGGCAACCCTGGAGGACATACCTGGACAGTTTGCGTGAGACAGTGCACACTGCATTCCAGAACTTATCTGGAGCATATGGTGGCCTGTAGATGCGTAGAGATACGAGACAGCTGGTGGAATTGCGCCAGTGAATATCGAGAGGCATTGCTGAGGTAGTTTGCTGTGTAGTGCATGTTATATTTGCCATATGTGTGGAAGTGACCAATATTAGCAATTGATGCTATAGTGTGGGACGAGCCTTCAAGATGATAAAATATCCGACCATGGTTTTTTTTTTTGAGACTGCATATTTGAAGTTTTTTTTGCTACAACCCTTTGCACCCCTCTTGGCTAACAAAGTAAAATTTCTCTGCATGAACAATAGAACTGAGACTGGTTGGTGCAACGGTGAACAATTCTTTTCTTGTTAGGGGCTCATGCGTCCGGATTTTTTTAATTCATTACTACTTATTATTATTTATCCATGTTTGTTTTGTAATTCTTGTTCGAAGCATAGTTCAGTGGAAGTAAATTATTTGGTGTTTTTACTAATGATTTTTTATTTTTAGAAAATAGACCACTCTCCTGTTTCTGATCCTACATTCAGATTTATTTCTTTTTGAAATATTTAGAGTCAGTCATATTTTATAAAAGCACCCATACATCCCACTAGAGAAAGAATCAAAATTTTGATAAAGTATAACCGATTTGTGATAAAATAATAAAAAAAAGTTGTATAATACCGGTTGGTATTACATTACGTAAGTGAATTTAGAGGACTATTTTAGTACAAATAAAAGAGTTCTGTTCTGTAAATTAACTGAAATTAAAGTGACTTCCACAAAACTGTTTCAAATTTAATTTCGCAATGGTGCAGCAAGTGCACAGAAGTAAATTATGCTGTCTACATGAAAGCGACATTACTAGATAAAACAATATATAATTGGAGATGTTTTGATTTATAGTAAATTTAAATGTTTTGTCATATTTTGTCATTTTTAGGTCATATTTGCCTGCATATTTCTCTATTTTTTGGTCATAAAGATCTGAACCCTACTGATTACTGTGTCATACTGGTTGTTATTCAGCAGATGTCTTAACCTCATAAGGCATTCATTCTATCCAGTTGGAAGTTCCAGTAGATCACAGAGAAGTTTGTTCCTGATAGCTGTATTCAGTACTCATTGACAGCTTTTCCCTTCCAAAATAATTTGTACACTGCTCTTTGTTTGTTCAGGTGATCCTCCTCCACAAGTCATGTCTCCTGTAGTGATGCTACATCGAAGTTATACTTTCTTAGGTTTCTTTCCAGAAAGGCTTTTCTCCTTTCATGTCTCTATCTCATTCCAAGTTGTAAAATTATTTTTATTTTTTATTTTTTCGGCCACATTTGGTGACACCATTGGACACAGTTAACCAATTGGTGAAAAAAAGTGTTTGACTATTTTTAGGACTCCTTTTCAACCCTCTTCCTCATTTGAGGTGGGTAGAATGGATTCTACATAGGATTGCTCAGTTGTAGATGCTGCAACTGAACTACTCTATGGCTACATTTCTCGAGCCAAATAACTGATCAAATACCTACTGCCTGTGTGTTACATTAATGCTAGAGGTTTTCAGATGTCACAATCCTGCCTTTGTCATAGCTCCTTAGTTATCACAGGGTTTCTAGAAAAATATACAATAGTTTGAAGACAGTTGCGAGTAAATTGTTTTAAGGGGAGGATGCTGTTTCATTTCAACAGATGGGCCATTTCTTCCAGACTTATGAACATTCGCCAATGGTGAGGAAATGCAAGACATTTGAACAGCTCCTAGTTACTGCAGCCTTTCTCTGCCATCCCAGTCGAGGAGAAGGGACTGATTGTTCCCATGCCTGATCTGCTGTTGAAGACTTAGGACTTTCTAAGCCATTGGCCAGAGATGGCTCACTTTTCTTAAGGGCAGTTTCCTGACCCATTGGCAAGAGAATCCCCTAAACTACTCAACTCATCTGTTTTTCTAAGAAGCTGTTGGCTATGTAATGGGAGACACCTTATGATGGGATTCACTCAGTCACCAGTGCGTTGTTAGTTGAAAGCAGGTGAGACTGACATTTGAACAAGACACCCCTTGCACTCCACATACTAAATGAGAAACATCATTGTCACTGACTTCTTCATAGATTTTGTGCTTAATTTATAGTGCTAATTATCATACAAATTTTCCCAGGAATGTCCATCCTGGGACTGCTTCTCACATCAAATGATCATGTGATTTATATGTTAAGACAATTACGTCTTCCTACCAGGCCTATTTTCCTGGAGCATAACATTAAAATAGAGTAATTAATTGCAAAAAAAATATAGCTATCTTTGTTAAAATAATTCTGATTTTACAGCCACTTCCTAAAATTTTATTGCAATGGTTTTTTGGTGTATTGGTAATTTTATGATATGTAAATGGTTACAAGTAAGACAAAAAGAAATACATAACAAATTAAAAATGATGAACACAGTGTTTTTAATTATTCTGATCCACTATTGTAACAATATTTTAACTCTGTAATCTTAAAATGTTTGAAGATTTAAAGAAAAGTTAACATGAAGTATTGTCAGAGGGGAAAAAATTTGTAGTGATTTGACCTAAAGTGGATGGGTCAGCAGGCTTCTCTCATGTGTGTCAAGACTGAAAATGGAAAGAAAAGACAAGTGCACCATAGCAATCTCTAGGTCAACCATGCTCTTCTCAGTATATTGTGCTGGGATCTGAAACAAAAATTCTGCATGAATCACCACTCACACAGTAACTTGTACACAATACACATAACATTATTTCATGATCAAATGGTATGCTATTAAAATCTCTCTTTCTGTGTGGAATGGATTCACTAGTAGCCCAGGCATTTTAGAAAATAATAATAATAACAATGTAGAGCTGAAATTTGACACAGACATTCCTTAGTACATAACAAACAAATCCTGAAAAGTCCTCACGTCTGGAGTGTCTGTGTCTTTTTTTTTTTCCAAGTTGTTGTTGTTGATAGGGCTTTAGAGGATGTCAACATTGGGTCATTAGCACACTGTAGGCAGTTTTTTTCATGTGGAAATGGCTTAAATAGGGTCTGAGTGCCAAAGCAATATAAAATCGTTGTAACATTTAAAATGTCAGCCTCAGTAACATTTTATTGCATCCTAGACCATCAGAAGATGCTAGCCACTGAATAAAAGTGTAGTATCAGGCATAATTATCGTATAAAAGTTACAGTACACTCAAATTTTATCATAAAGGTAGTATGAAACAAGACTTCAACAACAACAACAACCACTCTGCATACCTGAAAAACTATCAAAGTTACCGTATCAAGACATATAACCAAAGTTGTAGTAAACAGTTTCAGCATTATTATATTATGTAGATTCTATACATTCTTTATTTTCTTCTTTAGAGTAAATGTTCCATCAAAAATTATTACTATTTGCTTGAACTGTTTGTGGCTTGTTCTGTCAGATGCCTTGGAGAGATCAACTTGTGATTCAGATCTTTTATGATCTGGACCCGCTTGATAAACAACTCTTAAAATTTCTCAGTTGCCTTAACAATAGCCATTCCGTCAACTTCACCTGTACTTACATTCATCCCCCACACACATCACATACCTCAATGTGGACATTACATTAAGGGAGTTCCCTTCACACCTCTGTCCTCATCAAATCCACTAATTTGCAGTAATATCTGCACTTCAACAGTTTCTATCCATTCCACAACAAATATTCTCTCCCTTGCAGCTTTTCCATCTATGGCAGATGTATCTATTCAGATGAAGAATCCCTCCCCCCAGCACTCCAAAAACCTATTTCAATCTTTCATTTCCACAGTAACCCTATGGATCTTGTACAAGAACAAATGTTACATGTGATCACCCATCATCCACATAACTATTCTTGCTATGTATCTCCATAAATCATCCATAGCTCTGAATTCATTGTGCATCTCTGTCATGGTACTGAATCCATTAATTAATTCTTGCAAGATGACCATAATGTACTTCTCTCCTTTCCAAAGATGTACATCATTCTCCCTAAAATTCTAACCACTGTCCCCCGCACACATTTTATCAGACCACCCAATCTGAAAAACACCTTGCTCCATAGATACTCTGCTTCAAATTCTCCAAACCACCACATAAACCTTTTCCATGCAACAGATGCTGCTACAAAACCTGCAGCAAGCATCTACCTATTATGAGATATTCCAATCCTACCACAGTGTAAAAATTCCCCATCAATGGATATTCTACCTGTTCCACAACACACCTCATATACCAACGAACCAGCCTCTACTACAATAGTTTTTACATAGTACTCACTACAAAACAACCCACAATCAGAATAAATATCCACATACAAACATTCCACACCTGCAGCCTATACCTTCCAGTACCAGAACTTGCCAATGTCCACAAATCTAACAACCAAAGTGACTACTTTACAATGAGAGAAGTCAGAAGTGTCCCTGAAACTTCCACAACTTCTAAAATTAAGGTGCATTTCTACATGAGAGTAGACACGTGAGAAGTTCTTGAGAGCTACTCTCAGGAAGATGTTGGTTTGAGAGTAGATTTTTGGCTAGCTCTACTCTCAGCGATCTGCTTACCAGGACATTTCTTGGGACAACTCTCTGAACCCTTTCCACTAGAGGGCAGTGGAGAGCAATCAAGATGGCGGTGCACAATAGAAAGGTCATATCAGCTGCGATCATACTAGCTGCAATTACTAAAAAGAGGAAAAAACTGGGTGGGAAAAGCTGTTGGGTTAAGCCTTAGATTAAAATGAGAAGTGTTTTTGTATCCAGACATATCCTGACACCAGAATTACAGATTAAAGATGTGCAACAGTTTAGGAATTTTTGTAGGTTTATGAGGTGTGAATTTGAGTTGGGATCGACAGTTTTAAAACAGGACACTAAAATGAGAAAATCTATATCAGTACATGCAGCTACTCTTCAATTTTTTTTTATTTTGCATAATAAATTGATATAATTATTCTTTTAAAACCATTTATAACATCATCTTTACATAATTTTTTGGGGTTTCGTACTGAAGTCTCTTATATATTAAACTTACACAGTTACATTGTGTTGGAAAGACAGTTAATTCTGGAATTTCAAACTTCAGTGCATTAAAGTATGGCTACTTGCATTAATAACTTTCGTTTGCCCCACTTCCATTTTTCTATTTTTAACTTTATACAGTTCTTGAGATACCTTGAAATATTAATAAAATCTTTCTTAAATTTAAACTTCCTACTATATAGGTAACAATAAAAGGAAAGAAATGCTGTGAGGCAATGTTTACATTGAAAGGACAGATGAAATGTACCAAACACTCAACAAAGTTGAAGGGAGAAGGGCAGCAGCAACACAAAACAAAGAAAATACAATATTTTGGGTAAAACCCTTTTTCAACTGAACAGATGTAAGTGGCTAGGCTTGCGCAAGACTTGCGTTCGATGCATCCACTCGTAGAATGCAATAGACCATCAGACGTGGTGGGGAAGCAACCGCGAGTATAAATCATAAGAAAGATTAAAATGATTAAAAAAATAATAGTAATAAAAATATAATTGAAATTTTTAAAAAATTATATGAATCTATTGCACTGGCCAGTGATGGGGGTATAGGGTGAGGATGCCTGGGGGATGTCTAGTCTGCAGGATGTGTTGATATACCTATTCCCACCTGCAGAGTTCAGATTGGGAGTTAGTGTCTGGAAGTACTCTAATGGCTCTGACTGTGAAGCAGTTATTAAGGTCGTGGGTATTGTGAGTACTAGCATGGTGAGCAACAGGGAGGTCCACATTTTGGGAATAACCTTTTTGTCTGTGACCATTCATTCTGATGAATAATGAGTTATTATCACAGTCTTTGCCTACATACATTTTGATTAATTCCTTTATTTCATCTTATGATCAATTTTTACTCATCCTGTTAATAACTCTCACCAAGTTCTCAGTTTCTGCTCTTAAACTCTGGAACAATGTTTGTTTACTGCGAGCTACTCTTGACAGTGCAAGAATTACATGTCATCTTGCGAGCAAGTCGATTATTGTCAGCTCTCAGGCAGTAGCTTGCTGCGAACTACTCTAAGAGGCTTGTCTACTGGCAAGTTATGCTAGTGAGAGCTTCTCGCCAGTATTTATTCTCAAGTCGATTGGCACCCTTCGGGGATGGGAACATCTGTAAGATATTATCTTGGATACCAGACGTTCTCCTTAACTCAATGACAATAAGACCCTACTAGTTAACATGTCACTTATTTTGTTGTATTATTTAGAAAAAAAAATATTTAAAAATTTATTTGTCATTTTATTCCATTGCTCGTTTCATACAAAGTAATTTTTTTAATTTCTACATCTATTTCTAAATTTCACCACAGTTATATATATATATACAAATTATTTCTATGAGGTGTTTTTTTTTTTTTTTGTCACAAGCCAATATCTCCCTCAATAACTAAGTGAAATGTATGAATGAGGTAACGTTTTAAAGCTTACAGTTTCCACTTTGGTCACGTCATATTTTAAGAAAGGAATTTTTCATAATCTCAACCTTAAAGAACAATTTTTGTCATGGGCTATTTATCTTCCTTGATATCTAACCGATATAGATAAATTTTATATCATTTTAAAGATTAGGATATCCGCCATGGTCACATCATATTTTAAGAAAGGAATTTTTCAGAATTCCACCATTAAAGGTCAAAATTGTCATTATTTGCATAACATATTTTTTTGTTGTGAGCTATTTATCTCCCTTTAAATCTTATTGAAATCAAGAAATTATCTATTAGAGTTTAAGGTGTCTCATTTGGTCGTATTTTAAGAGAGGAATTTTTTGTAATTCGATCGTTAAAGGTCAAAATTATCATTATTTCAAT
Source organism: Vandiemenella viatica (assembly GCA_031002005.1). NCBI lineage: Eukaryota > Metazoa > Arthropoda > Insecta > Orthoptera > Morabidae > Vandiemenella > Vandiemenella viatica. Next base: position 164,294,880 of record CM061919.1, on the reverse strand, counting down.
AACATTTTTATTTTTTTTATATTTTTTATTATTATTATTATTATTTTTTTTTGCATGGGATATTTATCTCCATTGATATCTAACTGAAATCTACAATTCAGTTCTTATTTTAGACATTAAGGTGTTTGCCTGATTCAAATCATATTTTAAGAAAGTATTTTTTTCGGAATTTCACCCTTAACCCTTTGACTGAGGTTGACGTGTATATACGTCATGCTGCCTGCTGGCCCCGAGTGCTAATGACGAGTTTAGACGCAGGCGCCAGTTTTCCCCTGAGTGCTGTTGACGAGTTAAGCTGCATCCGCCTGCCGCTACCTGTGTGCTGATGATGAATATAGACGCGCTGCTACCTGAGTTGTACAGCGGACTTCATGACCCATTTCTCAATAGCCTTTTGCAGTTCTGGTCGCTAGCTTATCGTCCGAATGTTTGTCTGTAGGGAGCCTAGGCGTTGCTCAACAGTTCACTATTCAACAGAAATTACATCAGTCTTCTTAGTGTACTGTATTTTATGAAGAAATTGGAAAGATGTCATGGGTGTATTGAGGAAGAAATCATGGAGATTCTTACGAGGAGTGACACCGAGGATGAACTACTTGATTTTGATGGAAGTGATAGCTTTTCCACAGAATCGAAAGGCTGTAGTCATAAACCATACTCGTCAGCAGGAGTGACAATGCAGTCTCATGTTTCAACAAGAGATGCTAGTTGTTCTGAATCTGAAGAATCAGAAAGTCATAGTGAAATGCTTATGAAGAAATTGCGTCTTAGTGATAAATCTGACTGGAAAGAAAATGATTTTCGTCCAGTTAGTCATGCATTTGATGATACGCTGTCGGGACATGTGTGTCAAATAGGGAATGTGCCAAATATTCTGTCAGTTTTCATGTTATTTTTTCAGAAGAACTGATGAAATATGTAGCTGATGAAAAGAATTGGTTTTATATAACCACTATGGAGAAAATTCCAGAATCAGTGCATTCTTAAATATCAAAGTGGAAAGATACTGAATATTATGAAATTTTTTGTTTCATAGCTATTTGTCTTGTGATGCATCGCGTGAAAAAAAATTGAAAATTAGCTAATATTGGACCAGAGATCTTCTTCTAAATACCTCAATTCTTGGTGAACTTATGTACAGATACCGCTTTTTGTTACTTTGGTGAGGTTTCGTGAGATTTCTCTGAACCCCCCCCCCCCCCCCCGCCCTATTTCAACTCGTGTAATAATGGACAGAAACTTCACAGCTTTGAAATTTTGAAAAATCTGTTGGGTACTTATGTGGAACAAATTTCATCAAAAAAACAAAATTATGTATAATCAGGTAATTACAAAGCGCAGCCAACATTCAGTCAACATCGAGATATTTTGGGAATCTACATCTAAAAAGATATTCCGCAAGCCAAATTTCGGTGTGTGGGGGAGGATGCTTGTGCAATTATCATTTTCAGGTGTCTTTTTATATTTGTGACTAGCACGAGGAAAAATCGGATGCCTTTAACTCTCTGTATAAGTTCGAATATCTCTAATTTAACAGTCGTGGTCTGAACGCGGTATGTAAGTGTGGAAGTAAAATATTCCTAGCATCTTCTTCGAATCTACACTATGATACAGTAGGGAACATATAGAAAATTGCAGTTGTTATAAACAGGTATGCAGGAAAGAACAGTAAACTATTAAGGTAAATTTAAGAATCACGATGCTTTCAACACAAGCTGCGAAAATCTAGTAAAAACTACAAGTAAGATGTAATTATTAGTGACGAAAAATAAGGTTAATGATTGTTTGATTCTGCAGTAATTTATTTGCATAGAAACAATGTAGTGAGAGTATTTATTGTGTATCAGCCGTGAGAGGTAATCCCAGGAACATCCAACACTGGGCGTGTGAGACAGCGCGGGCCACTCCGTCCCCAGGAATAATCACTTAGCACAGGTAGCCGGCCTCAGCGCGGCAGGTAGATGATCGCTATCAGCAGTCAAAGGGATAAAAGGACAAAATTATCATTATTTTTGTAACATATTTCTTTATCATGAGCCATTCCCTTCATATCTAACAGAAATGGATAAATAAGCTATCATATTAAAGATTAAAGTCTCTGCCTTGGTCACATAATTTCTTAAGACCTAATTTTTCTCATAATTTGACCCTTAAAGGGCAAAAGTAATAAATGTGTAAGTTGCATATATGAGACAGTTCACAAACTAGATATTAATAAACTGCTTTACTGGTGTCAAAATTTGTTACATAGCTATTACACTAAACAAATAAACAATTGAAACATATGAGGCGGTTCTTCTTTCATCCTATTACAAATCACCAACCTTACTATATATATAATAGAAACAAAGAAACTGCTGTTAGACATTGAAAATGAGATCAGATAGGGAAAAATACTGGTCACTTACCACAGGTGAAGGTAGGAAGGATATAGCAAATTTTGTTTGTGGTTTTTTATGTGTTCATCTTGCCCTCCTGTAACATTACAATAAATTAAAATTTCAAACCAATGTTTTCTATTAGACTCTCCTTGTTTTTTTTTTTTTTTTTTTTCTAGAATATATTTTCTGGGGAAGATATTCGGAAACAGCTTCCAAAGGAAACTGATGATTATGACAAAGTAACTGCTACTTGGAAGGATGTTATGTTCAAAATGTACAAGGAGAAAAAAGCTTTGCGTGCAACTACTGAGAAAGGTTAGTGTAGCTATAAAATCATCTGAATCAATCTTTTGATTGAAATAAACTGGTGACAGTATGCAGGACCTTGCCCGTGCTTTCCTGTCAAAGTCAGTGCCTGATTTACATTCATGTTTTGGCAGGACAAAGACTAGAGTGCAATTTTGAGCTAATTTTTATACTACCTAAAAAGAAAATTACAAGCCAGTAGAAGAATTGTAAATAAACTAAGCAATCAATGACATTCAATTATATTCATTGCTGTAAACATTCAATTACACAGATACTATGTTCATCATCAGTAGAAATATTAATTGTGAATGGAAAACAGACAACTAATCCAATTTTAGAAGAAGGATGTGCAACCTTAAAAAATCATTCATGTATTTTGAAATTTAAACAGTCACATCTGTAATCAAATTCTAACAACTGAATGGTATAAGTTATTATTATGGAACTAAGGAAAAAGGATGCATCTTTTAGGTGTTATAAATAAGAAAGTAAAGGGAAATGAACGCATCACATATCAAAGAAAACTAGAGAAAAGATGTAAGGTGGACACACAAATACAATATATTTGGTATTAACATCTTCATATAATAGGGAACGAGCCATATGGTTCCGGACGTCTATGCATACAGAACATCACCCCATTACTGGCTAGGTCGTGAAAATAATGGTGGGGAAACTGCTGAGGAGTTGACTATTGATATAACGGCAATGGTAAAATGAATTTATATAACAAAGGGTACGTAGTATTGACACAAAAAATATTACTAGTTAAAATATGTAAAAAAAAAATTACAGCCTTGCTATCCGTGGAAGTTGCATCTCTTCTGATGCTCATTCCCTCTGCCAATACTCTCAGAACCTATCCCAAGCCCTAATTTCCTGTTGATACCCCACAGATGTTAGACATAGACAGATACCCTGTACAATCACTCACCCTTCATGTAACCATTCTCCCTTGTCACCCCCCCCCCCCCAAAAAAAAGAAACTGCCATAGTCCTGCCTTTGACACTCACTTCTCTCCTGGCCTCAATTCTATCAACCATATCTACACTCCTTTTCAGTAATGCACACTTTTCTACCCAAAATTCTAGCCCTCCATCAGACTCTGCAAAAACACCATTTGGATCTTTTCCATGTGATACACCTTGCAGTAAAACCTTCAGCATACTTCTACCCACCAATACATATTCCAATCCTACCACAGGGAAAATTTTCCCAATCATTGGGCATGCCATGTGTACAACTACTCACATCATATACCAACTGACTTGCAACCACTGCACTCGTTCCTACATAGGCTTCACCACACAGGAACTCTCAATGAGAATGAATGGCCACAGACAAACAGTCAACACCTGCAACTTGTACTTTCCAATAATAGAAAATGCAGTGATTCCAATAACATCAACGACTGTGTGAGCAATAAGAATTTTCCTAATAGCACCACTGCATCAGAACACTGGAGATGGGAACTAGCATACCAGAATATCTTGGATACCAGACACTCCACTGGACTTAACCCCCGATAAAATCCAACCACTTAACCCATCTCTTTTAATTTAATTAATTTTTTTACATATTTCAACTAGTAATAATTTTTTGTGTCAATACTAAGTACCCTTTGTTACATATATTCATTTTACCATTGCCTGCAATATATTATCCCAGATATTGCCAAAATATTAATAGTCTACTCCTTAGCTGTTCAGCAACCATTTCTCCTATTACCTAGCGAGTAATTGGGTGATGTTCTGTGTGCACACATGTCCAGAACAAAATAATTTGTTCTCTTTTACATGAAGAAGGTTAATACTGAAATATTTGTGTGTCTGCTTTACATGTTTTCTCTTGTTGCAGCTATCAACTTTGGTATGTGGGAAGTTAATATTATAATGTTTTGCTTTGTAAATTAGATTTTACTGATAAATCTTAGGTAACTTTCATTCTCTTTTACTGATTTGGTTGTCTTTGACACTGTTAGGTAACTTATTTAAGCTGACAATCCCTATTGGCATTACCTCTTATCAAAATATGCTGAAATATCTGATTGTTAATTATTCATTATGTTTGTTTTATTAACAGTGTATTTTATCACTGAAAATGTTATTAAATTTTTTTCCGCATTTAGTAATTATTCCTCTGTTGAGGACTCATTACTCTTTAGACCTACAGTGTAAGTTGAAGCATCAAGATTTAATTCCTTAAGGATTACATAAGGAAATTATTTTGAAATTTGGTAATTTTAAAAGGTAAAATATAACAATCCTAATTTTTTTTAATTTGTTTTTATATTGAGTTCATAATATATAAGAGATTTTTAAAGAGTAATTAAAAACACTTTAAATATTATTAGTATGGAAAGACAGATGAAATACACCAAACACTCACCAAAGTTGAAGGGAGGAGGGCAGCAGCAACACGAAACAACACAAAAACAAATAAAATACAATATTTCAGGCAAAACTCTTCTTCAAGTCAACAGATGTAAGTGGCTGGGCTTGCGCAAGATTTGGTGTACGACGCAGCCAGGAATGTATTTCTAAATTTTGCGCCCTGGGCGAATATAATTAGCCGCCCCTGTAACTTACCCGATAGCAAAAGTGAAATATGCAATGAGCTCACAGATAAAAATGTATACTTTGTTTTTATGATTTTTTTATTACTTTTGCAATCAAATATTACAAACTACTAATGTAAATAAATATATATGTTCAATTATGTTATATGGGTTGACATATACATTCAATTTTATACAGACTACTTAATTCAATATTTACAAATCATCTGACAAACTGAGACATTATTCTGAGGTTTCAGTATTCCAAAACATCAAACATAATGAAATATTAAAATCTGATAACAAAAATGGCATAAACTTTTATTAAAAATTAAGGAAAGAAATTAAATTTAAATTACTTTGTTAAACATACCATATTAAAATAAAATAATTGTTTAAAAAACATAAAAACCGCCTTAAAAAAAACACTAAAAATTTTAAAATAACTTTATACCTTTCTTAGGAAAAAGTAAATCTAAATGGACAATATTTTACATTACTGTCATTGAAATTTTTACATTTATTAGTTATTTCTGGAGTTGGTGCCAGCTGTCACATCGCGAAGATCGAATTACTGAATTTCTTTTGCTGTTAGAGGCGAAACACGGAGTGCGATCAAAAATTCCCAATATTTTACAGCATAGCGTTATTGCGGGAGACAGCTTATTGAAACCAATTAACAGTATTTTAATCTGTGGCTCGGCCTTATTGGTCATCCAAGCATATCTCTGGTGCCACAGTGTCAGTTGGTAGGCTGCATCATGCAGTAAACGATTACAGTTAGTATAATATCGGCGTATCATCTGTATCTTTCAGTTTTGTTGAAATATGTTTCTAGCATTAATTGTAGGTACGCAGTAACATGAGTTTTTATGTATTACTGTTATTCCTTATTGTGTTTCTTGCTTTCGCTGGCACCAACTCCAAAAATAACTAATTAATGTAAAAATTTCAATTACAGTAATGTAAAATATTGTCCATTAGATTTACTTTTTTCTAAGCAAGGTATAAAGTTATTTTAAAATTTTTAGTGCTTTTTTTTAAGGCGGTTTTAATGTTTTTTAAAACAATTATATTATTCTTAAATTTTTAGTGGTATTATAGTTTGTTTTCTATTTTAAATATGCCACAGCAGTTCCCATTTTGCGAACTTCCTGGTAGCTCAGAGACTAAGGTGCTTGCTTTCAAACAAGAATTCTGTCTTTATATACCACAACAACTTCCAGAACGGGGTGAATTGGATGTTGTGTTAAGGAATGTCAATTTACATTTTGGTCCAGGCTATGTTTCGATCGTACCATAAAATCTGTTAACGCTGCTGGTCGATAACTGAAACATGTCACATCTGGTCATTAATACAAACCACATACAGAAATCTGTCTCTGGAATATATCTGTTTGCTCCGGCATCACACAGAAAATATAGATTTTTAATTGGTTTTCACAACATAAAAGCTTCTGATCCAAGTTGAAATCTGAAGTACATGTTGAGACATTATGACACATCTATTTTATAAATATTATGCGATGACTTAAAAATAGCTTAATTGATTTTGACGGGATTTAAAACTGTGGATTTTTGTAAAGAACATTGGAAATTAAAAGGGATGAGGGTAAAGAGGAAGAGAGATTGGGCTTTTGTATACAAAATATAGACTGCCTTTTCTGATTGATTTAAAGTATATGTGTGTAAATTTCTATTGATATCAGATAAAATTGTAGGTATGTATAAAAAACAATTAGGGGTATGAAGACGAAGAGTAGTTTGGTTTTTGTAAGGCTTGTGTGGACATTATTTTTCTCATTGTTTTAAATTATACATGTGCAAATTTCCATCGAAACCAGATAAAAACTGTAGCTTTGTGTAAAGATTGCAAAAATTAAATGGGGTAAGGGAGTGAGTGGTAGGGTTATGTATACAGAATGTAGGCACAATGTTTCTCTTTGTTTTTAAGTATACATGTGCAGTGTTCCATGGAAATCTGAGAAAAATTGGGGGTATCTATATAGAACATTCGAAATTAGGAGGGTTGAGGGTAGAAGGGAAGAGGAGTTGGGCTTCTGCAACCTAATTTAAAAACAATTCTTCTATATGTTTTAAAGTATACGTGTGCTAATTTACTTCAGAATCAGATGGAAACTGTAGATTAAACCTTTCCTACCGGCTATTGGAAAAATAGGGAAATTTATAATTTCAGTTATATATTTGTATAAAGGTACTTGAAATTAAACACACATAATTTTTTCATTTTTTTTTTTTTTTTTTTTTTTTTTTTTTTTTTTTTTTTTTTTTTTTTTTTTGGAACTCTAAGTGCTAATTACTAAGCCGGTACTTATAAGTACTGTCAGGGACTTTGTGTATCACATGACATACAGAAATAGCAATTGAAATCAATTATGTTCATATTGGTATAAAATGTTTGCCTCATAATATTAAAAAAAAAAACACAATTCTTTTTGCTCATTCAGACACAAAAGACATTGTAGTGCAATATTTGGAATGATGATTTGACTATATTTTCTTCATTATACATACTTCAAATCTTCATCTGATTTTTACAAATTAGGGACAGTGTATACCACTGTTCCCAATCTTACATCTCTCATTGTGGAATAGTATGACTTGTGTTGTTTGAATGGATGAGGGCTTGGTGAAATATCTATATTGATGACCTTTTCTTCTTATCGATATCCTTCATAGTCATCATACCTTGTGCAAAGGATCTTCTAAAATATTTTACAGACTTTTTTCAAATATCGGGCCATTTATGTTATAGGCAATGACAAATACAACATCCAGAATTCCCAAAAACAATCTTTACCATGATTTCGGTAATCTTCTGTCAGCATTATACAAAGTCATCAGCTAATCAGCAGTATCAACCCCACACTTGCTCAAGAGTCATCAAGGACTACAGTCTGTTGAAGTTGCCATTGACCCCAACTAGTGTAGTGGAGTTTCACCGCTGCCAGGAAAATTTTATACTAAATGTATGACCTTTTTATCCTTCCATTTCCAGTAGCAAATACTTAGGTTTGTAAATTCATTGTCACAATCTCCTCTTTTTAGTTTTCCATCAGCAGATTGTTAGAAAGTCCCTTGCAGTAGGGTCTGATTCTCCCACAAACAAAAGTTGTTTCAGTTTTTTAATAATGAAACTGATGGAAAACAATGATAATACTAGATAAGATCGTCATTGCTCCATTTTATTCAGTCAATTCTAAGACCACTATTTGACCTAATGAGTAATCTGAGAACATTCCAGTCATTTCTTCATTTTTGCCTTGATAAATTATAAACTTCTAAGAGAAGAGCTGATAAATTATAAACTTCTAAGAGAAGAGCTTCAATCAGAGCGTATTTCATAAAAATATCCATTTGAAAATATCAAAAACAATGATAAAACCAATTGTATACTTGCTAAATCTAATGACCAACAATCTGTATGAAACTACCCAGAACTCCCTGACGGTACTTATAAGTCCACATTGGTTTTTCTAGATTATTTAGTAAAGAAACTGGAAAAACATATTTTATAGGTAAAAAATATATGGTTAAATGTTCAAACTAAAAAAGTAATAACAGAAATTGACACTTACCAAGTAAATTATCATCTAAAAATTCATTGTAATATACCACTTGTTACTTTGGTCAGTATGCTGTCAAGCCCCAACTTAGAAAATTAATTTCTCGGCAATTTCACCCAGAAATTTAAAAATAAATGTTGTCATTGTCTGACTTAATCACACAACAAAACATCAACAGGCTTAACAATGCAGTGGATACTGGTATTGTTGAATTATATGGTGGTAAATACAGTGGTACTTATAAGTACTGTCAGGGGGGAAAGGGTTAAAGGATGGTAAGGAAGGAGCAGAGTTTAGACTCTCGAAACCAAATGTAGACAGTATTTTTCTGTTTGTTTTGCAGTATACATGTGCATACTTTCTTCAAAATCAGAAAGAAACGGTAGCTTTTTATAAAGAACATTGACAGTAATTAAAGGGGTAAAAAGAGGATAGGGTTTGCGTTATTGTGAAAGTTATATGGACAGTATTTTTCTATTTGTTTTAAAGTATAAGCATGGAAGTTCCACCGAATTGGATTAAAATGTAGGTTTTGTATAAATACATTCCTGGAAATTGAAATAAGTACACCGTGAATTTATTGTCCCAGGAATGGGAAACTTATATACACATTCCTGGGGTCAGATACAACACATGATCACACAGACAGAACCATAGGCACATAGACACAGGCAACAGAGCATGCACAATGTCGGCACTAGTACCGTGTATATCCTCCTTTCGCAGCAATGCAGGCTGCAGTTCTCCCATGGAGACGATCGCAGAGGATCTGGATGTAGTCCTTTGGAACGGCATGCCAAGCCATTTCCACCTGGCACCTCAGCTGAACCAGCGTTCGTGCTGGAAGTGCAGGCCGCGTGAGACGACGTTTCATCCAGTCCCAAACATGCTCAAAGGGGGACAGATCCAGAGATCTTGCTGGCCAGGGTAGTTTACTTACACCTTCTAGAGCACGTTGGGTGGCACGGGATACATGTGGACGTGCATTGTCCTGTTGGAACAGCATGTTCCCTTGCCGGTCTAGGAATGGTAGAACGCCCCTTGACGATCACCAGAAGTGTACGGCCAGTGTAGGAGATCGCTCCCCACACCATGATGCCGGGTGTTGGCCCTGTGTGCCTCGGTCGTATGCAGTCCTGATTGTGGAGCTCAGCTGCACGGCGCCAAACACACAAACGACCATCATTGGCACCAAGGCAAAAGCGACTCTCATCACTGAAGACGACACGTCTCCATTCGGTCCCTCCATACACGCCTGTCGCGACACCATTGGAGGCGGGCTGCACGATGTTGGGGCGTGAGCCGAAGACGACCTAACGGTGCGCGGGACCTTAGCCCAGCTTCATGGAGACGGTTGCGAATGGTCCTATCTGATACCCCAGGAGCAACAGTGTCCCTAATTTGCCGGGAAGTGGCGGTGCTGTCCCCTACGGCACTGCGTAGGATGCGATGGTCTTGGCGTGCGTCCGTGCGTCGCTGCTGTCCGGACCCAGGTCGACGGGCACGTGAACCTTCCGCCGACCACTGGCGACAACATCGATGTACTGTGGAGACCTCGCGCCCCACATGTTGAGCAATTCGGCGGTATGTCTACCCGGCCTCCCGCATGCCCACTATACGCCCTTGCTCAAAGTCGGTCAACTGCACATACGGTTCACGTACACGCTGTCGCGGCATGCTACCAGTTTTAAAGACTGAGATGGAGCTCCGGAGCAAACTGGCTGACACTGACTGCGGCGGTGCCCAACCGCTGCGCAGCTAGCGCCCTTCGACGGCCAACACTGCTCTTCCTGATGTGTCCGCTGTGCCGTGCGTTTGATCATTGCTCGTACAGCCCTCTCGTAGTGTCCAGAGCAAGTATGGTGGGTCTTACACACTGGCGTCAATGTGTTCTTATTTCTATTTCAATTTCCAGGAGTGTATTAAGGGAAGGGAAGCAAGGATGTTTTTTTTTTTTTTTTTTTTTTTTTTTGGTCAGAAATCTTATCCATAAAAAATTACGTATATATGCGCCAACTTTCATAAAGATCTGTCGAATGGTGTCGACTGTAGCTTTCTATAAAGAAATTGACAAAAATCAAGGGGGTTGAAACGGGGAGAGGGGTTCAGTTTTTGCAAACCAAGAGTTGGCATTACTTTTCTCTTTGTTTTATAGTAAAAATTACTAAGATCTGTTTAAACCTGGTAATAACTGTGGTTGTATATAAAAATAAAGCGGTTTAATGGGGAGAAGGGGTGGTTTTAGATCTTTTGGTTAGACACCTTCTTCGTGAAAAAAAAATATAAGTACCAACTTTCATGGTTGGTCAAACGATCGCGACTAGCTTTTTTTATAAAGAACATTGACAAAAGTTAATGGGGTTTAAGGAGGGAAAGGTGTTGAGCATTGGCAAACCAAATGGTGACAGGATTTTTCTCTTTTTTTAAAAGAATACATGGGCAAAGTTCAATAAAAACCAGATATGAAATGTAGATTTCTATATAATTAAGGGGTGTAAAGAGAGATATTGGGTGGTTTATTTATTTATTTAATTTTTTTGGTCAGAAACCTTCTCCATGAAAAACTACATGTTATTGCCAACTTTAATGGAGATCAGTTAAATGGTATTGACTGTAGGTTTGAAAAAGAAAATTGGCAAAAATTAAGGGGGTGGATAGGGTTCAATTTTTTAAACCAAAAGTTAACAGTATTTTTCTCTTTATTTTTGGCTATATATGTCCAAAGTTTCATCGAGATCAAATAACAAATGTTGGTTTGTATAAAATTTAAGGGGTGGAAGGGGGTCGAAGGGGTGGTTTCTCAATTAAATTCATCTGGGACCACTTTGGATTTATACCCTACCCACTAAAAAAATTTCATTTAAATCGGTTCAAAATTGGCGAAAATATCGCTGAACATACCAATATATATATATATATATATATATATATATATATATGTATATACAGGTATATACACACAAATTGAGAACCTCCTCCTTTTTTTGACGTCGGTTAATAACTGTTTGCGATGTGCCAAACTGTTGGCAAAATCATCAATAACATCATCATAGCTCATGATTTAATTAAATCTGCCTCTATGTTAAGGATAGCTAAGTTATTTATGCATTCTTCACTTAATTGAGAGCGCATGTAACTTTTGATTCGTTGCAGCACGGAGAATGAACGCTCTGCGCTGTTGTTAGTCACTGCCGTCAAGTAAACATATGTAATGTAATATCAATGTAAGGAAATACCTCTTCCAGTTTGTTTTCTCTTATCAAAACCCCTATTTGACTCAAGCTATTTGGTTTCTTGTTTTTTTTTTTTTTTCGGATTGTATTTAATGATTGAAGAGCACACATTGATCTTGCAGACTGTCCGCAAGATCTTCCGGATAGAGCCATTGTAATTCTTTGGCGCTATTCCTTATTTCTTCTTCTCCTTGTTTCTCAAGTCTTAAAAGGAATGAAAACTTGTCATTGATATTATCATAAGCCATTTTTCGCCTTTTAAGTTCACTTTAAAGCTGGTCACAAATTAGAAGAAATGCATGCACCCAAAAATAGTCACTTGCTTGCAGTAACACTTCTTCCTTGCCAGATTCGTCACAACTAAGTTTTCTTTTGATACAGTGTTTTTGGAATCTTTTAAATTCATTTACATGAGATTTCATTTTGTCGGCCTCTCCATATATTTTGAAAGAATCTCTTTTTTTTTTCAATAAATAGAATTAATGATAAGTAAAGACCTACAAAGACTTCAAGGTCAATAACTACTCCTTGCAGAGCATTCGAGACTAATTGAAATTGTTTCAATATGGAGCCCCACAATGCAGACATTATGGCAGTCTCTAAAGTAGATATATGTGACAGCAGTCCAGTCGCCTCACTGTGGACCAAAGGTTTTAGTGATGAATCATTTTTTATCTTTTAAAGAGCTGCTATAATCTGATTCCAGTCATTGCTAAGACTTGTGCAGGCATTATCTCTAGCTGACCATCGAGTATTCGATACACTTTTTTAGAGAAACATTCTCAGGCTCAGTCAGGAATTCTTGTAACAGTTTTGACCGTTGTGTTGTTATGGTGAGGAAAATATATAAGTTTTGCAACAACCCGGAAAACTGATTAGGCTGTTGGCAACATTGAGCGGCTGACAACCCTTTCAAATTTAAGGAATGCGCGGAGTATGGTACATAAATTGCATAAGAATATATTTCGTTAATTCTTGCCTGTAGACCCTTGTAGCATCCAAACATATTGTCAACATTATTGTAAGATTGACCTCTGCAATTATTAATGCTGATATTAAAAGCCTCAAAAGTCTCAAGGACTGCCTTCAACATGTCTTCTGATTTTTGTTAGGAAGGAAACATAAAAAATTGTTCAATGGGTTGTCCGTTTTCTTCGACGAATCTGATAATTAAAGAAAGTTGGTCCAGATGAGTGATATCAGGGGTAGAGTCAACACTAAATGAAAAATGTTTTGCCTTTTAAATGATATTTTTATATATATATATATATATATATAATAGAGTGGCTTACTTTATCAGCCATAATTTTTATGACTTTCTCATAAGTTGACAAATAAGACACGTGACCTTTACCAGGATTACCCATTGTTTGTATGTGTTTTGCCAAAAAAAGGATCGAATTCAGCAATTGCTTCTAATATCATCAGAAACTTTCCATTGGGAATTGATCAAAGTTTGTCTTACCCTCCCAGGAAAGACAATCCCTGAGTAGCCAGTGCTTTTACAGCCACAACAACTCTCTGTAAGACACATCTCCAATGATTATTTTCATCTACCATCTGTTCAACTAATTTTGAGTCAACTCTTGTACTGGCCGTACCTCGCTGTTTTATCATTAACAAACAGTTTTTATGTGCTAAGCTATTTTTGTGTGTACTTACTCTATCATAAGCATATTTCCAATTACTGAATCCTTCATGGGAAGATAATGGACCTTTCCCACTGTCAAATAAGCAACAGGGACCACAAAAAAACTGATCCAAGAGACTTCGAGTATATCAAATAATTTCGAGACACTTTTTCTCTGTTTAGCAGATGTCTTTTAAACAAATTTTTGGTAAATATCGCCTGCCACCACCATCAATGAAATATTTTGATCAAATCCTTTTCTTGAAAAATAATCTCTTAGGTCATCATTTACAGTCCATAATGCGGGATCAGTTTCAACTAATAATGAGGGAGCAGCAGTATTTATTACCAAACTGTCAATGTGAAATTGCTGTGTCGCTGTCGATGGATTACTGGTTGAAGGGGAATGATTTAAATTCATGCTATGTTTGGGCAGGGAACCAATTGAATCATTCGTAGTAACAGTGATAGAAACATTAGTAGCTTGAGTAGTGTGAGAATCAGCTTCTTGCTTAATATGCAGTACAGACAGTGGTGAGACATCATAATGGTTTTAGTAGTAAATCGTGCCTGCAAACAAAATTAAAAACAAATGTGTGTATGTACAAACCCTGCCACATAAAGATCAGTTCCTCCTCACCCTCATATTACAGTATAGTACGATGTTGTTTTAGCGGGTAATTCATAATGGCCAGCTAATAAGTTAACCCAGCCACATTGGTTTAATCCTAGACTGCGATTCCGCCACTGACCGGCGTTGACGTGACGTTGTTTTGACGTATTCGCTGTCGACTACCAACATTATTAGGTTTATTCCTTTTAGTGCTATTGTGACCGAGCTACGCGAGGTCACAATAATTTAAAACTGTACAATATCAACCTAAACTGATATCCCGAAGGTGAATCAGAAGCAGGCGGCCGCTGGTAAGCGGCCGCAGATGTCTGATAACACAACCAGATGTTCAGTGTTTGATGTGTTATCGGATTTCTGCGGCCGGTCACAATAATAAATTATCTTTATGTTGGTACATCGACAGCGAATACCTCAAAACAACATCAATATGACGTCACATCAACGCCAGTCAGTGGCGGAATTGCAGTCTAGGATTAAACCGCCACATTTAATTTAAAAGTATGAAAATAATAATAAGCTTCTCCTGATTTCTGCACTACATTCCTATACGTTAGGAAGCATCCATAAATTGTGTGGCTCTGTCTAAAAGGGAGGGGGGCAGTGGAGAGGTTGGGTAGGAAGCTACGCTGGGCTAAGCAGTGAGGAGGGGGAGGGAAGGTTGAGGGTGGGTTTCAAGCCAAGCCACCAAGCTTTTCGTTTATATTATTTGTTACTGTTAAAATAATGTACAGAATGCACAGAAGCATGTAAATATTTATTCCACCGATGTCAAACTAATTGGCCTATAACTTTCAACCCTATTTGTAACCACTCCTCTATTCCAATCCACTGGTAAGCAGCAAGTCTCCAACCTCATTATAAATCAAATTTCAGGGTAAGGTACAATATCATATCCCACAATCTTTAATAGATCTGTAGTAATTTTATCTAAACCAGCCTTAGCTTTCTGAGTTCCTTCATAATTTCCTGAGACTCTTGTAAGGAACAAGGCTGATACCGGAACTGTAGTGTTGCCTTAGCACCTCAACTACCAGTACATGTGGATGGAAAGTTCTGTGCAATCTCCACAAAGTAATTTAAATTTGACCATGTAGCCTAATAAAAACTCAACTTAAATTCTTGAAGGTCGCCACTAGATCTGTTTCTAAACCACAAATCCAGAAAAGGTTCCAAGATAACTACTAAATCACAAGAGATCACTTTCAGAAAAATTTTAAGTTTTATTTCAAAGTCACATTTACTAAAATGCATTTCACAGTTGAGTAGGCAAATTGAAAACTCTTTTCTAAAATATTGCAGATTGTGGAGAGAAATTTTACTGAACCAACCCCTTTTGTAAATTTAAAAGTTCATGTTAACCGTTATCCTCGCAGGCTATCACACCAAAGTCCCAACATGGCCGACTCGGTAGCTTCACCTTCAACAGATTTCCTACCCGCCCCGACACAAGACTGACGCAGGCTCACTCACATAATGCTCCCAGGATACAGAAAGACAAAGGCATGATGGGGGTGGGGTCCTTATATAGTGATTAGCAAAACAAGTGACGTACGCAGCTGTATCACATCTTTTCGCTTCCGTGACACCAAAAGTGTGTGTAAATTATTTGACGATTCAGATTATTAAAAATGTTTAAACTTTGACAGTATCTGGACTTATCTACTAGAAGTCCAACGGCAGTGTAGTGTGAAATTTAGAGTAATTGGTTTTAAAGTTTTATTTAATTTCTGCATGATAATACAAATCTCTGAAGTAGGGGATTAACCAAAACGCTTGAATTTTTACACCGACCATCAACGACAATCTATCTACAAAAAACTTAATTACCTGACAAATGGTAAAACTTTTTACTAAACCCACTCTATGTTCGTAATAGTCTTAATTAGGGCTATCTACTGCTATAAATTTAAAATTAATATTCCTTTTAATTAATAAGTTCATTATTTTCTCTCAATTAAAATCGCTAATCAAACTTTGCCAAATTATTTAGTTTTACTGCCAAAATATCGGGAACAATGCTGACTATAGCTGGTGATAAGAGATCAGTTGTTGCTTTACTCAATTTAAAGTTATTCTAGTTTTGCTTAGGCTGGACTTAGAAATTTCGAGAAGAGTAGTTTTCAACTTTAAGGAATTTCCCGGTAATCTTTCCCACAGTAACAATCCGCCATAAAAATCATTTTAAAGTGTATCTGTCATATCGCGAAATGTTTATTTTCGGAGATATTCCGCTTTATTTAAGTTATGAAACACGTGATCAGAAAAGTAATAATCTAAGATTAAAGATATCTTCAAACCGAGTAAAGCTACAACTGATCTTTTATCGCCAGCTATATATCTCTCAAATGCTCATCTGTGAGACAAGAAGAATATTTATTTTTTCGATAATTGATGATTGAAAAAGTTTGCTCTCATAAATAAGTGCTTCCAAAAATTGAAATATACTGCTGAGCAAACATTTTCAATTCGACGAAATCAGACGGCATGCTGCCATAAAATTTTACCAAATCTTGTAAAAGGCGTCTTTTAGTCTCTCATTGGATTGAAGATCAATCACAGTCATTTGTAAATTACTGGGTACATTCTCAACATCGTATGAATAAGGGTTAGTAAAAATCTTCAGTTTGTTCGAAACCTTCTCGAAATCAGCAAATCTGCCACTGAATTGACCTTAGAAATCCATTAAAATGTCTATTGTTTTGTCACTATCCCAATTAAAACCAATGCCAGCTTCCTCGACAGTCTTTAGACAATTTGGGAAGTGATCTAATTTTTATCATCAATATGTTTTATGAAGAACCGGTTTTCAGTTTCAAACTTCTTTACGTCTGTATGCATACCAGATATTAGTTTGTTTTTATCTTCAAGCTTGACATTCAGCGTATTTAATTCATAAGTTAAATCTGTCAAAAATCCAACATCTATTAAACATTGAGGGTCTGTTAGCTCTGGAACAGATTTACCTTCCTGATTCATAAAAGTATTGTTTTTTTCCTGAGATCAAAAGATCTTTTCAGTACTGCACCTCTACTCATCCATCTTACTTAATGAATAATAAAGGACATCTTGATGGTCTGCTTCCATTTCGGATAGAAACTCTCGGAATTGATGAAGTGTCAACCCATTATTTCTGATATAGTTTACAGTGAATATCACGATGTCCATTACTTTTCTCCAAGAAACGACTTTGGAACTTAATGCTTCTTGGTGGATAATGCAATGAAAAAATAACGGGATTTCACATCCTATCTCTGCCAAATTTATTTTAGTTCTACTCACCAGGCCCTTGATTTGCCCACTCATGTTTCTACCTCCGTCAGTTGTTAGACTTACCAATTTTTCCCACGCTAATTACATCGACATCGTTGCCTGTTCTAGTGACAAAACACAGCTTCCCCTGTAGTCATTCCCTTCATACTATATAACTATAAAAGTTCCTCACACACGTTGAAGTACTTATCAATTCTACGAACAAATATTAGAAGCTGGGCAGTATCTGACAGATCATTACTTTCATCGGTAGCTAAGAATAACCATTCAAATTTTTGTGCTTTTACTGAAGTTTTTCGCATAAATTAGCGCCCAAATCTTCAGTGCACCGGGTACAGGTTCTGGCAGATAAGCTTATATTTTCAAATTTCTTTTTTTGATCTGGGCATACCTCTTCAGCCATAGTTATGGCACATTGTTTTATTAATTCGCTGTCGGTAAACGGTGGCCCAGACTTGTCAAGTATGATCTGCCACCCTTAAAATCACACGTGTAATTGAATCATTACTTTGAATTTGCACCTGAAAAACACTTTGTTGGTTCTTGAATGAAGATTAGAGTGAGTTGATTTTGTTTTTCTGGTAATCACCAACTAGCCACAAAAATTTTGTTTTATGCTCGGTATCATACTGACGTTTGACGTTATATTCTTTTTGTATAGCAACGGTTTTTTGGCATATTAAGCATATTGACTTTCCATTGCAATTAATAAAAAAGTATAAATCTGTCCACACATCGTTAAACAATCTATTTTATTCAGTTAACTTCCTCTTTTTTGTAGCCATCAGTAAAACATAACCAACAATGCCAAATACACGCTGTAAGAATAAAAGCCGTGTTGAAAACATGTCACTTAATTTCGCTATGTGATTTTATGAACTATCAATATCTCACACCTAGCAAACTGTAAAATAAATAGTAGGTACTCGTAGGTCATGGAACAATAACTAAATCGTAGGTACAGGGCCGTGGCGGCGGCATGCACACATGAAATAACTTGTTTCACTCAATGACACAGCCAGCGCAGATGGACGACGGGCGAGCGAGAGAAGATTATTGTCAACACTGACCTATTGTTTCAATCATAGGAGGGAGTGGGGGATCGTTCCCGCTCGCACTTGTCCTGCTCTGTTCGCATAGTTCATTAGCTGCGCTGTTGGATCGCATTCACTCTTTTATGCATTTATATTTTATTAATTTATAATATGGGCTTTCCGTATGATTTTTATAAGACAGACTCGGGTAGCAAATAGGGAGGTCACAGGCCGCCCATTGCCGACCGCTGGAATAGACTGTTGGAGGTGGGGGGGGGGGGGGAGCAACGATAATATAACGGTGAGTATAAAAGGGTTTAAATGGTTGAAAAAATAATAGTAATTAAAAAATAAAAATAACTAAATAAATAAATAAAAATATAATTGAATTTTTTTTTAAAAAATATATAAATCTATTGTGCTGGCTAGTGATGGGGGTATAGGATGAGGATGGAAGATATTAATGGAAATTAAGGCCTAGGGGGTGTCTAGGCTGCAGGATGTCTTGATATGCCAATTTCCACCTGCGGAGTTCAGATTGTGAGGTAGTGTCTGGAAGTACTCTTAATGGCTCTGACTGTGAAGCAGTTGTTAAGTTCACGGGTGTTGTGAGTACTGGCATGGTAAGCAACAGCGAGGTCCAGGTTTTTGGAGTAAACAGTTTGTCTGTGACCATTCATTCTGATGGATAATGAGTTTGAGGTCATGCCAACGTAGGAACTTGGACAGTGGAGGCAGTTGAGCTGGTATATGGTTGTACAAGTAGCATGACCTACCCCATATGCTTTCACTCAATACATAGGCCTTTTTTATGTCAATGAAAGCTATTATTGTGTCTTTGTCTCATTTCCACCTTTCCTCTATGATTTGCCTGAGTATAAAAATTGCACCCACTGTAGATCTTCCATGCCTGAAACCAAACTGCTCCTCTATTGTTTGTATTGTAGTGAAATTATAATTTATTAAATAAGAGCATTAAATATGGCAAAACTGCAAAATATTTCACATATGTTGTGTCCTTTGGTCATAGTGTGTTTTTCTTTTGGTTAGTAGCATTGCAGTCACATTGAAGTATTAATAAAATATACTACTATTCATGTTAGTGCAATTGTAGAAGTTGGCTGGTTTGAATTGAATTTGCCACCTGAACTTTAAGCATTGTTCAAGTTGGTGTGAGCCAAGAGTGTAAATTGTTTTTCAGCAGAATTTTATAATTAAGCTCATTCTTTCAAATCACTTTGTTTGGTGCAACAAAAATAATTACAAATGGTGGTAGAAGACATTTCTAAAACAACATTCAAGATGAAACAACAAATGTGTCAACAAACTGAATATTCATTTCCCATGTCAGACAATACATCAATAATTTTACAAATTTATATTCTTGGCAATGAGGATAATCATGTTTTTTATTATTATTATTTGGTAAATTTAGAAGAAGACATGGGAATAGTTTGACACATCGGATATTTTGCCATTTGTAGTAATAAGTCTCATTTCATGTTAAGAGGGTGGATCTCTGCTCTTAGCAATATTTTTTTTCATGCATTCACTATTCATCGCTGGCAACATTTTATGTCTATTTTCTTTTTACAAAAATATACTCCTAAATATACTATAAGTACAAATAAAATCCCAGAAAGGTCCTTCTGGATTGGATGAGGGTGAGCCTACATACTATTAAGTTCCAGAAATGGCTGATGCATTTTTGATGAAGCTATAGTGATAAACCAACCCAAGTAGCCTAGACAATGCCCTGTGTTATGCTAGTTGTTTTATATGACATATATTTGTTTGATTAATGTGACACAGTAAATAATTCAGCTCAAGGTAGCTATAGGCTTACAGTTAGATTAACCAGTGACACTAATACCAAGAATTTTATAAAACATTAAGACATAAGTAGTGTTAGCAATAGCGTTTTAATACACTACTCTTATGAGAAGTATGATCATACTGTAATAAAAGACTGAAGATTAACTGATACCAGTTTGAATCTTGGTTTCACCAAAACTTTTTACAGGCTCTTAATCTATCTTTCACCTTTAGGAAGGTTCATATGAAGGATGAAACATGTGATTATGATTCCTCACTACCGAGCAAGGTGGATGAACAGTAAAGCTGTGGTCTCGCATTCTTAAAGACATGGGCTCAATTCCTTGTCCAGCCATCCAGATTTAGTTTTTCTATGATTTCTCAAAACATCTCAAGATGAATGCTGGGATGGTTCGTACAAAATACCATGGTATAATTCCTTCTCATTTCCAGCCCCAACTCCATTCCCATCTCTAATGACATCAAAGTCAACTTAAGCATTATAATAGTAATAACAATAATAATAATAATAATAAAGATTCCTCAATGAAATGCAGGTTCTTTTTCTCATGGAAATGCAGGTTGTCTTATGTGCTATGAATACCATTATAGATTAGAGAAGAAAAAGGCAGAGAATAAAGATAGTACAAATGTTTTTGTGGTAAATGAGAAATGTTTTTCCTGTGTTTATGGTCCTGCTGTGTGTTTTACTTGCAAACTAATACTAGTCAGATATATACTACCTTTATCTCTATTGTTACTGTTAGAGATGTGAACAAAAAGTTCAAAAATTATATATAGTTGCCCTGAAGAACTTGAATATATTTTACAATGAACTGTATGTGCAGGTTCACATTTTCAGAACAGCACATCAGTTTTCGAATATTTTAATTTATTAGCACTTTTGTGATACAGTATCAACTTTAGTCAACCTCCAGTTTGCCTGATCTCTTTAAAATTTTGTCATAAAGAGAATGAACTGTGAACATGATTTTCATCCCTCATTCTATCTGCCCTAAAGTGGTCTTAACCAGATATCCACTATCATCTATGTGGTAACTGCATATTGTACAGACAAGTTAACACCAAATATACAGGAGAGAACTTCCTCAGTTTAGAGACAGAGGTTGTGACTGCTGTTTCCTCCCATGTCCTAATTAGGTGCAAAATACATCTCATTGCAACATTGTGTTATGTATCTATTATCTTGCCTAAACTGTTTAGCAGGAGGCTGATTACTCATAGTTCATATAGAAAATAACTTTTATAATCATTTTTGTTAATAGCAAAGCACTTTTGAGCTCAGTACATAACCTTGTTATATATCCATTATCTTACCAAAACCATTTAAAAGTGGGCCAATCTCATATAGTTGTATAGTAAAGAACTTTTATAACCATTTTCTTAACAGTAAAGCGTTACTTAAATTGGTTCTAAACCATTTTCGCAAAAGACGTAAGATTCAAATAAGTTTGTTTTTCATTCATAATGACTTTTGTTACATTCATTTCCACTAAGAAAGCATAGAATAATCATCATTTTAAGGCGTATTTTGTATGCTCTTAAAAGTCTATTTAGGGTGAAATTTAAAAAATAAAGAATTTGAACTTTTTAAATAAAAAAGTTAGGAAGGTAAAAGTAGGCTTAAATGAGAGAGAAAAATTCATTTAATAATAATAATAATAATATAATAGTTTAACAGTAATTCCAGATTTAAAGGGAGAAACACGGAATTTTAGTATCAAATCCAGGTGGCATTGTCATGTGTGACTTTTAAAAATTATTAACTCTTAAATGAATATGAGAAAATTTGTCATGACTTAAAAGATTCTAAATAAATTAAACTGTGACATATTAGTATGTCGGGAAATCCAAGTAAAATTAGTGTGCCACAAGAATGTGGGATTTTGGTAATTCACCAGAGAATAGTATTGCCACGCAGAAATATGCCATTGTTCTTTACCAAGTCAGCTAAAGATTAGCCAAGGCTATAAAAAGCCAGCATTCCCTTGGGGAGCAATATTGAAGGAGCAATTTTGAAGGGGCTTTTTCCAGCAGTACATGTCGCATCGTGAGGTAAAATTCAAAATGTAACTACTCAAAAGTTTAATTATCTCACCTCAGGACAAGTTCATGGATGTTATCATTCACTTTAAGCTAAACTCAATGAAAGAACTTTTTTAAAATGGTTTAAGAAGTCAACAGTAGCAGTGTTTGAGAATTATCATCAAGCTCACTCTAATTTGGTTTTGCAAATAGAAAGTAGGTTTGCAAGACTGTATGCTTTTAACCAGTGTTGTGCCTTGGAGGATAATCTGCATCTTCATATGTGATTTCTGAGTTCAATATTGCCTTAAATGTTCTCAACAGTGTAATCTGATACCAGTGTCAACTTCATTGAACTTTCAGAATATATTTCAAATTAGTAACTACAGTGACTTATTTTCTGTCATGCATGATCTGTTAGCTATTACAAGGTAAATGAATAGCTTGGTGGCTGGTTTTAAGACCTCTAGAATCTTCGAGAAAAGGTATCAGTACTACAGGCATCACGATCAAGTTAATGTGAATGCTGCATAATCCCAAGCAACGTTTACATATTACAACTGCTTATGAAAGATGACTTGTCAAATATGCTAGATGTCTTTCCCAGCAAGTGAGACACCTTATGTTCACAAAAATCAATTTTAATCACAGATCATCATGTCAGGTGGAGGGGAAGCGAGGAATTATGTGGTGTTTACTTTGGCTGTTAATTGTTTCTACAACTTGATGCAAATATATTAATGTAACATGTTAGTAAGGACAATTTATTTTTCATTCATACCCTATCAATTCAGTTGTCAGTATTTAGTGCTCAGGAAGTTACCACTAAAACAAAAATAATTTGTTTATTGCAAATATATTTCAGCAAATAGAAAACATATTACTCTGTTTTAGAACATGGATGCTAGTTGTATTCATGAACAGTTCCAAGAGCACTAATAATACGATTTTGATACTAGTTAAGCAGATTCACTGATGATTAATTAACTTAAGACTATGTAGTACAACTTACATTGGGATTAGTGTACCTGACGATAACTCCATACAGAAGAGTTTCTAACAATATGTTAGATCAGTACATGTTTTGCCAAGAGTTAGAGGCACAAAAAACTAATCAATTCAGATTTAATTAATTTTTAAGAAAAAAAATCATTTTTCTTGATGTAGATATAAACCAATTATTTCATTTCATACTTAGGAATTTCTCCTGAGTGGTTGTTTAGCATTTCAAACATAATTTACTCAATTGGTTTTTATAGAACTTTGGGATAGATGTACACTTCACAGAGTATGAATGATATTTCTTCACATGTGGTCATGCTAATCACTTTAAAGATGCTGACCATGTTGCCTTCCAAGCAGGTATGATAATTTTACATTACCAGCAGCCAAGACATACTATTGATCTGTGCATGCAGAATGTAAGCAACACAGTTCACCATTTTCTCTCTGTGTGTGGATTCTGCTTTATTTTCTTGCTGTCATTAACAATTGTAGCTATTTTCTTAATCTAAGCCACTCTTGTACAAAGATCTTATAGTTATTCCTATGTTTCTGTCTCACTAGGATTCATGATAGAGATTTATTTCAAATTTGCGATACAATGTTGTTGCCACTCCTGAAGCATGTCAGTAGGTCCGTAATCGTTGGGTTTTATAGCAAACTAGTATTTGACAGCAACTTCATTCATGTCGTGGGTAATATTGCATCTTTGTAACATTTAATGTAATGTATTGAAATTGGTGATGAGGCATGGAAAGATATAGGTGTAAGAATTTAAAGCAATCCATGGAAGGGAAACGATGACCATGACCACAAGCGGCACTCGATTTCAGGCACAAGGGTATCTGGGATTAGAATAAGTTACCAAGAGAAATGATGAATAATTTACCAAAAACGTTGAAAGAATTTAAAGCAAAAATTTGCAGAGGGTAAATCTATGTGGGTGCAGGAAAGGAAGAAGATGATTGTGTAGGGAAATTGCCACCGGGGCGTACGCTCCATCGCAATTTAATTAAATATTATTTTTAAACAAATATGTATTTCTTTAAATTGTATTTGAAATACGTCTGTGTATTTGATAAACTTTTTGAGTCAAAACTTTCCCACTATCAGAGTCTGACAAATATTAATGCATGAAATACCAATCCATATTTTAAATCAAATAAAAAACTTTCAAACTGTAAAAAAAGAAAATCATTTTCAAATTTCATTTCTTTGAGCAGCTTCACAAATTGCAGAAATAGATAAAAATAAAGTAGTACACCTGCATAAAAAATAATTTGTGTTACATTGTTAAGAAATTTTTGGTCAAATGGATAGTTTATCTCGGTTGTTGTGTGTCCTTCTCTGAAATGATTCTTTATGGTAATTTATTATGAATCTGCTGTTGCAAACACAATTCTGCACAGCCACTCACTAACATATGATGCCCCTCACTAATATCTTCCTTTTCAAAAACTCTTGGTAAAGCCTTCACTTGCATTCATTAATAGTACGATTCCTTCCGTTACTTACACAGAGAGAAATGATGCAGTTCAGTAGTATTCCCCATTGATGTGTTGAGCTGATCTTATCTGCATGCTGCTATTGTTAGTGGATAAAAAAGGTGACTATCAGCTGTACAATGCCAAGATCAAGTCAACAACTGGCTCCATGCCGTCAGAAACGTTTGTCACATGCAAACCCAATTCTCAACTGACATAGTCTAATTACATATACAACAATATGATAAATTGATTATTGATGCAATGAAACTATATCTAATATTTATAAATGTGCTTGATTTTTAAACAACAGAAGTCATCTTCCATACCTCATAGACTAGAATGTTCTATTTATTAATTGGTTCAGCCTTTCTCTTTGTCAACTAACTAGCTGGTCCTTCTTAGCTGTCAGTAAATTCTTTCATTTGTTCAAAATTTTCTTCTTTTTAGGAGTCTTTAAGTTACCTAGCAGAAGATACAACTTTTCTCTGCACTTAAATTAAATAATGCACTATTCTGTTGAACAAAATGTGTGAACATTGTGTTAGCTATTCAATATAAAATTAAAGTTACCTAATTTTTGAATCAGTTCTCTGGTACTATTATTGCTGGAGACTGAAAATTGAGATGCAGCCTCAAGAGACTAAGGATTGAACTTTGTATCATTTGTTGGTTTAATATGAAAGTAACATGGTAATTAATGGATACTGATGGATTTTACAGGATTCAGTAAACAATTGGGCAAAATTGAAGGTTTAAGTAGGTACAATTATAAAAAGTCACAGACTTTAGAATTAAAGAGATATTTCAGAGAAAGTTAGAGCAAATTTAAGGATTGCACAAGTACAGTGGAAATAGTTCACGAAGATAACAAAAAAGGGTGAAGAAATATTTTTCACGTTATAACAGTAAATAGAGAGAAGTATAAAAATTACATACTATATAATAGGGAAGTGAGGTGGCGAAAGTCGTTGGTGAGGAGAGAACAAAACAGAGTTAAGAGACAGCAAGGCAGAAGGGAATACCTGAAACAACTAAACAAGGAATTAATATTAGCAAAGTAGGTGGTTAAACACGGGGTAATGAAGAACATTATTGTTGCAAGGGGGCCATTGACAAATGCATCGAGAAATGTCTATGGGTAATTTAGAAAATGGAGGGAAAAGGGGAGGGGAGGTTGAAACAATTATAGATAAGAATGTTGAAGAAGCTACTGGGGATTTGAAAAAGGCAGAGATTTTAGGTAATTGGTTTTGTGAAACCATTAGGAATGGAAGCATGTAAATCAGAGAACGAACTTATCCACACAATTAGACATGAGGAGACTAAATAATTTTAAATTCATCCTGACACTATCATGAAGGAATTATGAAAAATGAACAAGCATAAAGGGGCTGGTGTAGATAACATTACTATGTATTTCTTAAAGATAAAAGGATGAGACATTGTACCTTGCCGTGAAACATTATTTAGATTGAGTAATTGAGTCTGGATACTTGCTGCTTACTAGAGGACTGGAAAAGTGTTATAGTAATGTCAGTCAATAAATAAAGGGTAACAAATATGGTAAAAAATTATAGACCAATCAGTTTGACATCAGTGGTAGGTAATTTAGTGTGGAGATTGATATCAGAAATATATATGAGAAACTTATGTGGTATTTAAGCCAATAACATGGCTTTAGGCAGGGATATTCATGAAAATCTTAGTTGGTAGGCTATATTTAAGATATGTTGGATGAAATGTCTCAGTGAGATAAAATAGATAGTGTAGTACTTACTATATCTTTCAAAGGCTTTTGCAGAGTGAGACACAAAATGGTTGCAAATAAGATAAAAACTATTGGAGTGGATGAAAAGTGATTTGCTGGCTACAAGAATTCTTAAAAGTTAGACATTCAGGGTAGGAAGTACACTGTCAAAGGAAGTGGAAGTAAAATTGGGAGTGCCACAAGGTTGTGTTTTGGAACCATTGCTATTCAGTATTCTATTGAATAATTGTGTTGATGGTTTACTGTCAGAAGTTGGATTGTTTTCAGATTACATAATGCTATACAACAGGATAAAAATAGTAGAAGAGTGTGAACAGCTTCAAGGTGATCTGAACAGAATATCTAGTTAGGCAGGTCAACATGACGTGAAGAAGAGCCAGGTTATTAGCTACATGGATAAAAAACTAAAGGTTGATTATGATTGTAAGGTAGGGAAAGAATATTTGTTGATGGCATGAAATGTAAATACTTTGGCATGAAATTTGAGATTAATCAGGATACATTAGACAGGTAGTAGGGAAAGACCCTTGCTTGAATATGGTGGTGTAGTATGGGACCAACATTTTGGGTATCAAATACAGGGTTTGGAAGGGGTGCAAAGAAGGATTGCTAAATTTTTTGTCTCTGGAAATTACTGCAGATATCAGTCAGTAACTGATATCACAAAGGAGCTGGAATTGGATTCACTGTAAGACAGTAGAAGGGTGAAGAGAATCATTGGAGTGTACAAGGCATATTTTGGTGATGAGGCATGGAAAGATATTGGTGTAAAAATTAGGAATAGTGCATGGAATGGAAAAGATGACTATGACCAGAAGCTGGCACTCGATTTCAGGCACAAGGGTGTGGTAAGATTTTCTTTCCCCGGTAAGGAGTTCATGGATTGGAATAAGTTACCAAGAGTAATGATGAATAAATTCAAAAAAAAAAAATACCAAAAGAATTTAAAGTTGTAATTTGTAGCAGGCAAAAATAGATGGGTACAGGAATTGGGTAAAATGTGTGTGTAGGTAAATTGCAACCGGAGCATGCACTCAATAGTAATTAAATTGAATTAAAATAATGTGACAGGTTTTACACCTCCATACATTTTTCTCTACCAGGTTTTGGGTCACAAATACCATGTCAATAATAATATATTTTTTCTGAATGCAGTGTTATTAAAGCACAAGAAAGCCAAAGAAAAAGGAGAAGAAGTTAAATTTGGTCTTATGCATTTGATTTGCCTGTGACACAATAGGCTCAGACAGATTTTTTGACACATACTTGCTTCTTTTTATCTACTTTACCTTGTGTCTACTAATGACTAAATGGCAAACATTTTGTTAAGGTTCTTTGGGTGGTTTAATAACTGCATTAATTACTTTAAAAAAAAGTCCACCAAACAAAATTAGATATGAAGATGGTTGTTTATTTTCAATCAAAACAAGTCTGCGACATTCACAAGCATAGTTGTTACAATCCAAAGATGCAATACTGGCTTACTGAATGAAAGCTTGCATGAATGTCTCTGTAACACTGAATGAATACTTAATGCAAAACTAAACTCTCTGTCCAGGCGATCTGTTTATATAGAGTCTATCGAAATTACGAGAATTCTTCAAAGGCATCCGCCCGATATTTCTCGATCATTAACAATCACTCAAACAATCAAACATATTAAAAACAATCGGAATTGATACAAAATTAATTAATAACATTACAAAATGATTAGAAATGGTAATTAGAGATACTTAAATACAAAATTATTTACAGAAATCCTTTCAAACGGTAGAAAATCGTCCTGTAGACATTGTAAATTACAGTAATACATGGAATTACAAACTTTTAAGAAATTCTCTTGCACCATTCGGTTCTTAAACATATTAAATGGTCTTTAAATAATTTTCTTACCTAAAACAAAGTCTATATACACTTATTTACAAGAAATTACAAAATAAACATATCAAATCACTTTCAAGCAAACTTTGGCTCACTACAAATATTTCACACAGTACAATATTATTCAAAATTCAGGTATTAGGGCTGTTACAACCC
The DNA here is from genome assembly GCA_031002005.1 of Vandiemenella viatica. NCBI lineage: Eukaryota > Metazoa > Arthropoda > Insecta > Orthoptera > Morabidae > Vandiemenella > Vandiemenella viatica. The sequence goes on along the minus strand of CM061919.1, from coordinate 164,266,089 downwards.
CTCCCCAGGATTCACTTAATTTTACACAGATAAAATTGATTGAATCCGTCACGAATCTAAGCAGGTTGAATGTACACATAATGCAGACACGAACAGATTACAATCAATCAACCATAATGACTTTTACAATGAACAAGTACAATTCTTCATACAACATCTGCACATAGTCCATGGCACTGATTTTTGGTTACAATAATTGTCTTTTCTCAGGTCCAATCATTTTTTCAACAAACGTTCAATGCCATCACTTTAAGTTACAATTATTTCCACTCCAAATTACACACTTGATGTCTGCTTGTTTATGACAACAGTCTATTTACATTTCACAGCTGACAATTTGTCATCACAATGTAGAAAGTAACAACATCATGAAAACACTAAATTTTCTACACAAAACTGTCACAAATTATACATTGAAATGCTTACATCTGCACCTGAACTTAAGTACTCACACCAAGCTATTTACATGCATCAATTGACATACTTATTTACAAAACTAGATATTTACAGGCTTTTGACCCCTCCCCAAACCATGCATTCCAATTAATTCTCATAAGTGGGTTTCAGGATTTCCCTGGAAACCCAGAACCATGTAAGTTACTTTTTCCTAACCTTCCAGTTTTCTTCAACTTTTGTATACACATTTAATATTACATTTCTATTTTCACAAAGCTTAATTATATACATACAGAAACACAAACTTCCAATCATCTCAGACAACAGACTTTGGTACAACCACGCAACAGCTGAGACATACAATGGTTCTGTTTTAGCAAATTGATTGTCACTTAAAAACAATGCTGTTGACTCAACTGGTAATACAAATTTATTATTCTCACTACTACAGTTTAGTCCATCATTACTACTTAAACTTACCAACTTATCTGAATCAGTTCCCAAAACTGTTTTAACATCTGGCTTACTGACTTCCTCCACAAAATAATTATTTTTCTCAGCAACTACTACTTCACTATTAGCTTCCACATCAAAGAGAGTACAAAACATAGTGTCATCTAAGTCACATTCTGTACAATTTTCCAAATTAGAAACTGGTTCAAATAAATCCTTACTCCCACCCATTTCTTCGTTATCATTATCTACACCAAATAAAGAGCTAAATAACGTATCAGCTAGGTCAAAATTAGGACATTTTTCCAACTTAGGGATTGGTACATAAGGCTATTCAACTACTCTCTCTTCAGAAGACAAATACTTTGACTTACAATTCTCCTCCTCATCTGGGTCTCCTATCCACACCACTGTATCACCTTCACCTTCAAGATATTTGAGAAACTCCTCGATTTCAGCACTTCTACAAACTTCATTACCACCTATCCTAGCACACATAGTCCCAACTATGCCATTCTGGACCTTACAAGTTTCTGATAGCCACACTGTAGTATGCACTATAAATTCGGCACCCCTTTTTGTAATTAAGCAGTGACCATTTCGAAAATCTTCTACATGAAAATTATTACTTTCGCACACTGATTCTAGTGATAAGGTACTATGGTGGTCCCCTTCCTGCTTTATCTTATTACCAACCTTTACATCATCAACATCATTAATTACATCTATCATAACCTTATCCTGAAATTCACTTGCTGCTACCTCTACCTCTTCCAATAAATCTTCTCGGGGATAATTCATAAAAATGGTATTAACGCTATAGCAGTTGGTACCTGGACCCACATTCTTACCCACCACTGTGGGGCCCGTCACAGAGGGGGTCTTTAGATTGCCTGCCCTCCATGCTGCCTCTCCCTTTCAGACTGAGGGTTCTGTTCTCTCACTTCCCCATTATCATTCCTCCTTGTGTAATTATCACGAACCCTTCCCCTCGATCTACCATCCCTTGACCCATTACCCCTTCTAGGGGGACTCCTGATGCCCCTCCTATGGTGTTGATGGTGGTAATGTTGTTCATTGAATGACTCCTGGGCATCCAAGCGTCTCAACAATTCTGAAACTCTATCCACATTTACTACATCCAAAGTGGCAATTAAATTTCTTGTTTGCTGAGGTAGCCTAGCTCCTATCAAATCAATAAATTCCTCCTCTCCATAAGGATGGTCTAGGTACTTACAACGGATCCAACATTTATGAAAAAAATCATGTTGAGTTTCCCTACCAGGTTTATACGGCCTACCAGTCATCAACTCCATCTTTTCTTGAATTTGCCTGCTTGTCGACCAAAAATGTTTCAAAAAGTTTTCTTTAAACAGCTTGTAGTCAGTCACTTCCCTAGCTTGTCTATCACCCCATGCCCTAGCATAAGATTTTAGATGTTTACCCACAAGTGCAATTTTCTTACTGTCGGGTAACAACTTAAAGTAGTCTGACCTTTCAAAATTATCTATAAATTCAATAGGGTGAAGCCTCCCACTATCATCATAGAATTCAAATTCTTCTTTTACATCGACACTGAAATTTGGATTACCTGTTAATGGAACCTGACTTAACTGAATCTGCAACCCAGTAACCCTTTTCTCTAACTGATTAACGTTAGATTGGGTTGTTTCCAATCCCTGGGTAAGTTGTTCCTGATGATTTACCAATGTATTAATATTAATCCCACCTCTTGTCTCAACTCATTGACCCTTTGAGCAACTTTACTATCACTGGCTTGGAATAAAGCAACATATTCCTCCTTTATCTTATCACAATTTTCACTGACTTCCTTATAATCAAATTTACACATTCAGTCTTATTCTGTTCACAAATTTCTGTAACCTTTTCAAATTTTTCCTCACATTCTGTTACTACCTTCCCCAATTTAGAATCTAAATTGTTAATATCCTCCTTGAATTGAGAGCTAAAACCCTGAATTGCTCTGCGATTTTAACATCAAAACATTTAGTCAAATCAGAGAATGTTTTATCATTTGCTTTGTTGCAGTTGAGAAAACTTGTCATTGATTTCAGCAAATTTTCTGTCATTTTCATTCCTTAACTCACTTCTAAATTCAAAAAATTGAGAATTGATCTCAGAAAATTTACCATCAAGATTTACTCATTTTTAAATTCAGAAAATTTGTTATCCAATTTGGAAAATTTATTATCAAATTTGTCATCAATTTCGGAAAACTGAGACTTAATTTCAGAAAATTTGCTGTCATTATCACTTATTAACTCATTTCTAAATTCAGAAAATTTAGCGTCAAATTTGGCTACAAAAGATTCTAAAAATGCTTGCAGGTTCTGATTATCAGCCATTTTTAGTAATAAGCAAAATCAACATAAAAAACAAAATTAAGAAAAATTAAAATCTTTCCAATATGCCACACAATAGCATGCAAAATAAATCACTTGAATATTCCATGCAGTACTTACAATTCTTCCTCAATTTTGTATCACATTAAATTTCACTTAGAAGCACTTATTTAACCATTAAACACCACACTGACTTCAAACACTTAACCACACTTTTCACAATTCACTGTAGGAAGACGATTTTGAGGCCGAAGGAAATCCACTCGACGTCGACAGCCGATTGCCGATGAAAAAATCTCCGCCTTAGGCCGTCAAATCCGTGTCGTCGCCGGTCGAAATTTCCTCGCAATTTTCTGCAGATTCTTTTTAGAAGATAAACATCCCACAGATGTTTAAGAACTTCTCGTCATGTCAACGGTCGCCATGTTAAGGTTCTTTGGGTGGTTTTAATAACTGCATTAATTACTTTAAAAAAAATCCACCAAACAAAATTAGATATGAAGATGGTTGTTTATTTTCAATCAAAACAAGTCTGCGACATTCACAAGCATAGTTGTTACAATCCAAAGATGCAATACTGGCTTACTGAATGAAAGCTTGCATGAATGTCTCTGTAACACTGAATGAATACTTAATGCAAAACTAAACTCTCTGTCCAGGCGATCTGTTTATATAGAGTCTATCGAAATTACGAGAATTCTTCAAAGGCATCCGCCCGATATTTCTCGATCATTAACAATCACTCAAACAATCAAACATATTAAAAACAATCGGAATTGATACAAAATTAATTAATAACATTACAAAATGATTAGAAATGGTAATTAGAGATACTTAAATACAAAAATTATTTACAGAAATCCTTTCAAACGGTAGAAAATCGTCCTGTAGACATTGTAAATTACAGTAATACATGGAATTACAAACTTTTAAGAAATTCTCTTGCACCATTCGGTTCTTAAACATATTAAATGGTCTTTAAATAATTTTCTTACCTAAAACAAAGTCTATATACACTTATTTACAAGAAATTACAAAATAAACATATCAAATCACTTTCAAGCAAACTTTGGCTCACTACAAATATTTCACACAGTACAATATTATTCAAAATTCAGGTATTAGGGCTGTTACAATTTGTTTAGAAGGGCAAAGATTTATCCTATAATCTTCATAATACAATCAATTCCTTTGAGCAGCAGTTCACCAAGTCACCTGAGTCAATTTTGAGGGTCATTCTTAAGACAATACTAATGTTCATTAAGGGCTCTTCTACTACTACTACTTCTACTGCTTAGCTGTTAGTTGAGAACCTGTTTAGGGGGTGGGGGGAACAGTATTCTCCTCATTGGGGATTTTTTCCCTCCAGTCTGCTACCCCCAAGAGGACATTTATATGCAGGTACAACCTATATATCATGTTGATCAATTCAATATTACTCCAGCTGGTTATGTACAATATTTTAATTTATTCAGGCAAGTACAAAAAACCATTTCAAAAACCCATTTGGCCTTCCATCCCCTTGTTCCAAACATGTCAGTTATCCTTGTGACTAAAGCCAGAGACTAACATTTCTTCCTTAACTTCCAATTAGTCTATAGCCTATACCAGTGTTTCTCAGGGTGGGGTACGCAAACCCCTAGGGGTTCACTAGTTGATTGTAGGGGGTTCGCAACAATATTTATGTGGTAGCTATCGGTGTCTAAGCAGGATCATTCCCACCTGTATGTTTATTGAAGCTATGTTGAGCTGTTGGTGAAGGCTGCTACCATCGCTACTTCTTGTCGCTGGCCATCTTCTGCTTACAACCGCTGCTCGAGGCACAGCCAGCCTCAGTCTCGTTAATTGCTGCTCCTTGGCCACCCAGTTCGACCCCGTTCTTTTGGTCATCTGGGGTTTATGTTCGTCTCTCCTTACTTCGTTTTCCTGGGAGGGGTTGATAACTAGCCAATCCTGGATCCTCTTGATGCTGTCATTCTGTCTGACATATACTTGACTTGCATGAAATCGCTGACAGCTCTAACCTACTAAGCAGGTCGTTCGTCCTGTGAGTGTATACATTTTTTCTGGCTTGCCTGTTTATATCTGTCTCAATTGACTTAGCTGCTATAGTACTATGTAAAGGTCTCTATAATTCCCTGTAAATTCCTAAAACTGCTTGTTCACCATACCTTCCTTCTCCAAAAACATTTTGGCTCCACTCCAAAACCAAATGTGAATCTAAGTTACAAATGTATGTTTATATAATTACCCCAGATACTAGTTTCCTTTACAGTTTTTTTTTTCTCTTTACAAGCATTGATGCCATGCATTTTGTAAACACGATATGTAAGAACCTTAGAATTTTGGCAAATTCTAGTTTTGCTTAGGCGGGACTTAGAAATTTCGAGAAGTGTAATTTTTAACTTTAAGGAATTTCCCTGTAATCTTGCTCACAGTTGTAATTCGTCATAAAAATCATTTTAAAGTGTAATTATCATATCGGGAAACGTTTAGTTTTAGAGATATTCCGCTTTGTTCAAGTTTTGAAACACGCGATCGGAAAAGTAGAAATTCTAAGATCTGTAATATCTTTAAATCCAGTAAAGCCACAACCGAACTTTTATCACCAGCTGTAGTCAGCACTATCCCCGATATTTTGGCAATAAAATTAAGTAATTCAGCAAAGTCTAATTAGCGATTTTAATTAAGAGAAAATAATAAGCTTTTTTTATTAAAAGAGATATCAATTTAAATTTTACATCAGCAGATAGCCCTAATCAAGACTAGTTCATACATATTTGGGTTTGCATAAGAAGTTTAAGCATTTGACCGGTAATTAAGTTTTTGAAAATTGATTGTCGTGGATTGTCGGGTGAGAAGTTCGGGAAAATCCACAAAGTCCGCCAAGATTAGCCACGTGATGAGTTTAGTGTTTAGACGATAGAAACCTTTTGGAACATTAAATTAAATTAAAATCGATAGAACAGGAGAATAGAAAGTCCCTGTAAAAATTTCAAGTTAAACCATTGTCTACTTTTAAAGATATTAATTAAAGAAAGTTTTGCCAAGGTCATAGGCGCGTGCCGGGCTATAATAGTTCGTGCGGTTAGCACACTTGGCCTCATTCTTACGCCGGGAAGTGATCGAGTAACTCCGCGCATGACTTCATCAGTGATTTGTAGAACCAGAACTTAGAAAATGTAGTCTATCGTTTCTACTTTCGGTTTCGACTAGCCCGTGCTTCGTGAACATTATGTGAAGTAATATTACGTCGGTTTGGTCGTCGTGTCGTGACTTGCGAGGTTGGTCAGTGAACTGTTTGCGACCATGTTGGGTCGTGTTGTGTGAAATCATAACTGCAATGACTATTAAGAACTTGTAAATTTATTAAAGGGGTTTGGTCTGTTCAAAATTTCTCTCCACAATCTGCAGACTTTGGTAAAGATAGTTCGATATGCCTGCTCAACTGTAAATGCACTTTTGAACTTTTGACTTTGAACAATAAAACTTTGGATTTTTCTAACAGTGAACTTGTGTGCTTCAGTAGGTAGCATAAAACCCTTTTCTTAATTTGTGGGTAACAAATTTCGTGGCGACCTAGGCATTTAGTTGAGTCATCCTGGCTACATGGTCAAATCAAATCAAAATTATTTAGCAGATGTACTGAGAATTGTGAGCTATCAAGTGTTTAAGTTAAGGCACTTAGGCGATACTATAACCCCAATATCGGTCTATGTCCTTACAGATATTTACATTGTATGTGTGTTGTCGGAAAAAATTGCGTCTTTTTTGTGTAGACGTTTCTGATGCCCCTTGTGACTGCTGTTGTAGTTCCTTGTTGCTTGCGGGTCTGTGAGTGCTGTACTAACTGCTATCGCTGTGTATACTGTGTCAGCAAGGCCATTCTGCCTCACCGTGACATCTGATTCATCACAGCTACTCGCTCCATGACATAGTTCTCCGCCTGACTATTTACACACAATGTTTTAGCTGTAGTAACCAAATTCCTTCTAGCGACTATTCTGAGGCCTTTGATCGTGTAATTCTTCAGACTGCTGCTGTGGTGATGTTTCTTCCATCCACTGCTTCGGTCCTCCATCTGAAACACTTAATTAATTCTCTTCTATAACCATTTGATTTCTTTTTAATAGACATTATACCCTTCTCCTCCATTAACATTGCATGATACTGTTTCCTTAAGCGTAATCTTCTCTAACCATCACATACAATTCCTGACATCTGTTTCCTTTCACAATTAATAGCAAACACTTTAGACATCCATAAATAACACTTTTTTTTTGCCATTAACACATCTCTTTCAGTGCTCGTAACACTTAACAACTTAATTCTCTCCTTATCACAAGTCACCAATCTACAGCATATTTTCTGCTTGGTTTTAAATTGATAACAATATCTTCTGCCTGTATCGAATGTGTTTCAGTATTCCCTGCTATTAGATTCTCTTTTGACCTCACATTTTCGCTGTAATAAGTGATCGTATTGTCTTGCTGCACAAAGCCTGTGTAATGGTCCGTGACGTAAGACACCTGACGAAGCGGCTGCCTGTCATTCACGCACATCACTCCAGTTGCTGTCCCACTGCAATGCCTGCATCTGCACTCTTGTTGTAAACATTTGCTCTGTGCTCGTTAGTAACTCCACATTGCAGGGTTTTCACGAACCGTGGAAAGTCGAATCTTTTTTCCTCGTAATACTCACTGTAATCAATTCCACTGTATTGATTGAATGCCTCTGCTTTCCCAGACAATAGTGCATCACTATTTATTTTCACATCCTGCAAATTCTGGCAGCTTCTGCTTTTTTTATATATTATTTCCTCTTGCACTAATCTTTCGACTTTTGTCTTCAGATCCTTCTGCTCCTTCATAATCATTATGAACGGCGATTTCCTATGTCTTCTGATACCTCTTATTATTTCATTTATTGACACTTCTTCACTTTCTTTCTTCAGATTCCTTAGGAACACTGGTGAACTACACTCGGCTTCGATTTCTTGTATTACAAAACTATTGTCAGACCATTGCTCAAATATGGTAGTGTAGTATGGGACCCACATTTTGAGTATCAAATACAGGAGTTGGAGAAGGTGCAAAGAAGGGCTGCTAGATTTGTTTCTGGAAATTACCGCAGAATGCAATCAGTCACAGATATGATTAAGTAGCTGAAATGGAATTCATTGCAAGACAGGAGAAGGATGAGGAGGGTCATGGGAGTGTACAGGGGGTAAACTGATGATGAGGCTTGGAAAGATATTGCAGTAGGTATGAAAAGTAGTTCATGGAAGGGAAAAGATGACCATGACCACAAGCTGGCACTCGATTTCAGGCACAAGGGTGTTGGAAGATTTTCCTTTTTAGCTAAGGGTGTCAGGTATTGGAATGAATTACCAAGGGGAATGATGAGTAACTTACCGAAAATGTTAAAAGAATTTAAAGTTAAAATTTGTAGAGGGCAAATGTAGGTGGGTGCAGGATAGGGGGAAGTTGGGTGTGTAGGGAAATTGCCACCAGAGCGTGTGCTCCATTGCAATTAAATTAAATTAAATTAAATTATTTCTTCTTGAAGCAGTCCTTTATTAAGAATGATGCACTTTGCTTTTTGTTACTTTTGTCTCTTATTTCTCCCTGTGATGCGTCTCCTACGTTTTCCTGAAAATTATTCACTTGTTTTTCAGTTATTTTATCCCGTTTCTCATTTTCTATCTTCCCTACATCTCTGGCCTTAATTTGTATTTCATGCACCACTGTCTTATGTTGTTACAACATATCTACTTCCCAATGGAACACATTTTGATATGCTACACGTAACTTTTTCACCATTTGCTTTTCCTGTTATGCCAATTGTTCCTGGCTTAATTCTTCTACTTGGACGACACCATTATACATTGCACATTCCGCTTGTTCACTGTATTTCTCCACCCCTCCTCTCGGGTTAATTGAAATTGACTCTTTGTCACTTGTCATACGAATCGAACATCCTTGTACATGCACTACTGCTTTTTTATAATCAACTATTGCCTCCCACTTTTTTAACCAATCTTGGGCAATTGTTCCATCATATGGGGTATCTACGCCAGCAGAAACCACTTGCATTTGCTGCTTCATTTTTAACTCCTGCCCTGCATTCAATGTAACCATTAGTGTGCCTTTAGTAGGTATGTTTCTTCCAAAGATTCCTTTGATCGTGATGCCATTTGTCATTTTACAACACTGATTTTCTCTTACAGACTATGCTCTGAGAAGCAACACCTCTGCTCCTGAGTCCAAAAGTAGCTCATGTGGGCTGTATTTGCTTTTTTGTCATTTTAACTCAATGTAATCATTTCTATTACTGCTGCTGCATAACCTCTTTCCGAATTCCTGTACTTGCGTTATCCATGGGCATGCATTACACTCTATTGTATGGTGCCTCCATTTCCGCCATTCACTGCAGTACTTTGCTTCTTTCCATTCATCTTCTTGCCTTTTGTCTTTTGTTTGCTTTTGTTTTTCCTGGCACACAGTTACTTATCGCACTTTACTTCACCTCGGCATTGTATTTCATCATGACCTAATTTTCCATAGGACTGGTGCCTCCATTCTGGCTCTCTGGTAACTCCTTGAATAATTCTTCAGCTCCCTGCATTCCAATATTCCTTTCTCCATCCTTTGTTCATTTAAACATGTTGCCTTTGATCATTTCCCTGACACTATCATATCTCTTTGGCTGACATAATAACAATTTCTTCAATTTGGGCAATCTCGACAATTTCCATTAAAGATAGCTCCTTTCCTCTGGCTCTCAGCACTGCAATGATTTATTCGTTGACTAACTCTCGGATGAATGCTGTGAGTGCAGGGGGTATGTATTAATTTCAAAGCTACTGCTAATTCACTCCCTTTTAAATCTCTCTTGGTTGCTTTGTGGAATTCCTATACTATTCTGTTCAACCAATTGGACTATTCAACCACTGATTCTCCTTTCTCTGCTGACTTACAATCATACTTACTGCATAGTAGTCAACCATGCGTTTTTTTTTTTTTGGTAATTATCTACCAGCACTGCTTGTTCATCCTTCCGATTTTTTACTTTGTCACATACTAAAATCTCCTGTCTAGCTTGATCTCCAATGCATGTATTTTCAAACTTTAAAAGGATTTTGTGATCTTCGGTATTTACAAGACTGAATGCCATATCACAGTTATCTATAAATTCATCCAATTCATCTTTCTTACAACAAAAGGAATTAGGGATTAGCATAAAGGCTTCTGATAATCTCACGTGTGATGTCTCTCTTCTTACTACATTTCCGTCTTCTGCAGTGTCACTGTTTCCCACACTGATAGGCATAGCTGCAACACTTAGTACTCACTCTTCTACTGAGCTGCTGTAGTTCTGACAGAATCAATTCTGTAACTGCTGTGATGTGTTGTGCTGATTCCACTTACAGCTTCTGCTTACTGCTGTGCCAACACACCTCGCCGGTTTCTGTAGTACTGTACTTATTGGTGGTACTTTCTGCCTTATTTTATCCTTATTTTCTCTTTTTTTTTTCTCATTAGTTGCAAGCTCACTGGAGTATTTGCTCTATCCTCATACCCAATACTTTCTTGTGCTGGCTGACACCATGCCTGAAGACCAATCAAAATCCTTCTATTGTGGTGGACTGGCTTTTTTTCCCACTCTGCACCCCCAAGAGGAACATTCTTATGCGGGTACAACCTCTATGTCATGTGAGCAGTACCTGTAGATCAATTCAATAACACTCCAACTGGTTATGTACAATATTTACATAATAGTAACCATTTTAACAACGTATTAGGCCTTTCACCCCCTTATTAAATTCAGGTCAGTTATCCTTGCAACTAATGTCAGAGATTAATATTTCTTCCTTTCCATTAGACTATACCATCCCCAAATAGATATTGGCATCTAAGCAGCATCATTCTCACATTTACCTATGCTGATGCCGTGCTATGCTATTGGCGAAGGTTGCCTCTATTACCGCCGCTTGTCGTCGGCCATATTCTGCTTCCGGCCACCTTTCAAGGCCCAGCCGCCCCAGTCTCGATCGCTGCTGCTCCTTGACCATCCAGTTTGACCTGGTTCTGTTGATGTTCCTGGGGTTTTGTTCACCTCTCCCCACTACAGTTTCCTAGGAGGAGAACCTGTTGTGTCGTTATTCTGGCTGACATATGCCATCGATTGCCTGAAATCGCAGACAGCCCTAACCTGCTAAGTAGGTTGTTCATCCCATGCATGTATACATTCTTTCTGGGTCACCTGTTTACAGAATCTGTTGCAATTGATCTAGATTCTATAGTACTGTGTAATAGTTTTGCTATAATTCCCTGTAAATCCATAAGATCGGTGGTTCTCCACAGTTTTGTGTTGAGGACTATTGTGTATAACTTTTCATCTTAGGAACAAGTGTCAGATATAAAATTTTCTTTCATTCTCATCTTATAAGTGTTTCAATCGAAATCGACTTTCAGTGATTTAAAAAGTTATCATAGAAATGCCAAGCTAAAATAATAGCAAAAGAATTAAGACAGTATTATTGTTGCATGAATTAAATAATCACCTAGTGTTGAAAAGCAGATCAGTAGGTAGTAAACATAAAAACATTTGATATGAAAACTGCTAAAGAATTATTAGAATAGTTAATTTATATGACATTTGTATTTTTCATGACTTCCATAAATTGATCATTTGTTTTATTTTATTATTATCATATATATATATTATTTCTATAAGGTTTTTTTTGCCATAGGCCATTATCTCCCTTCATACTTAACTGAAATCAAAGAATGAGGTGTCATATTAAAGATTATGGTCACCACTTAGATCACATCATACTTTAAGAAAGGAATTTTTCAAAATTCGAACCTTAAAGGAAAAAAATGTGAATATTTCTAAAATTCTGTTTTTTGTGTTGTGAGTCATTTATCTCCCTGGATACCTATCTGAATTCATTTAATGCAGTATCATTTTAAAGATTAAGATCTCCGCTTTGGTGGCATCATATACTAAGACAGGAATTTTTTTGGAATTTGACCCTTAAAGGGCAAAAGTATTAATATTTCTGCAAACCATTTTTGTGTCATGAGCCATTTATCTCCCTTCCTATTCAACCAATATAGATAAATAAGGTATCATATCAAAGATTAATGTCTCCACCCTGATAACATCATATTTTAAAAAAAGGAATTATTCGGAATTCTATCCTTTAAGTGCAAAAATATCAATATTTCTAAAATGCTATTTTTGTGTTACAAGTCATTTATCTCCCTGGATACGTATCTGAAATCATTTAATGAAGTATTATTTTAAAGATTATATCTCCGTTTTGGTAGCATCATATATTAAGACAGGAATTTTTCAGAATTCGACCCTTTAAGGGCAAAAGTATTAAAATTTCTGTAATGCGTTTTTGTGTCGCGAGCCAATTACCTCCCTACATATCATTTCAGGCACAAGGTCGTAAGGAAGATTTTCTTTTTTAGGTAAGGGTGTCAGGGATTGTAATGAGTTACCAAGGGGAATGATGAATAACTTATTGAAAACGTTAAAAGAATTTAAAGTTAAAATTTATAGAGGGCAAATGTAGGTGGGTGCAGGATAGGGGGACGATGGGTGTGTAGGGAAATTGCCACCAGACCGTGTGCTCCTTTGCAATTAAATTAAATTATTATATTTATTATTATTATATCTAACCTATATAGATATATGTGGTATCTTATTAAAGTATGAGATCTCCGCCATGGTAACATTATATTTTAAGAAAGGAATTTTTCGTAATTCAACCCTTAAAGGGCAAAAATATCAATATTTCTAAAATTCATTTTTTGTGTCTCGAGCCTTTTATCTCCCTGGATATCTAACCAAAATCAATAATTGAGGTAGGATTATGAAGAGTAATGTCTCAACTTTGGTAAAATCATATATTAAGACGAATTTTTTTTTTTTTTTTTTTTTTTTTTTTTTTTTTTTTTTTTTTTCAATTAAACCCTTAAAGGGAAAAAATATCAATAGTTCTACAACGCATTTTTGTGTCACGAGCTATTAATGTTCCGTGATATCTAACCAATATAGATAAATGAAGTATCATATTAAAGATTAAGGTCCCTGCCGTGGTAACATTACATTTTAAGAAAGTAATTTTTAGTAATTCAACCGTTAAAAGGCAAAAATATAAATATTTCTGAAATGCGATTATTTATCTCCTTGGATATCTGACCGAAATTATAAATGTAGTAGGATTGTGAAGAGTAAAGTCTCCGCTTTGGTGAAATCATATATTAAGAAAGAAATTTTTTGGAATTCAACCCTTAAAGGGGAAAAGTATAAAATTTTCTTCAACGCATTTTTTTTGTCACGAGTCATTTATCTCCAGTAATGTATAGCCGAAATAGATAAATGAGGTATCATTCTAAAGATTAAGGCCTCCGCTGTTGTCAAATTTATGTTTTAAGAAAGGAATTTTCTGAATTGAACACCTAAAGAGCAAAAATATCAGTATTTCTAAATTGCATTGTTTGTGTCTCGAGTCATTTATCTCCCTTGATAAATTGATAAGCGAGGTATTATTTAAATGACTGAGGCCTTCGTAAGGGCTTCGGTTCCCTTACACCATATTTTAATAAAGGAATTTTTTAAAATTCGACCCTTAAAGGGAAAAGGTATTAATATTTCTACAAACTATTTTTATGTCACGAGCCAATTATCTCCCTTGATACCTAACCAAAATTGATTTTAAAGACCAAGGTGTCTGCTTTGGTCACACCATATTTTATAAAAGGAATTTTTTGAATTCAACACTTATAGGGCAAAAGTATTAATATTATTCCTACAGCTTGTTTTTTTCTTATTTATGAGTCATTTATCTCGTTCGATACCTAATCAAAATCTACAAATGTCATATTGTTTTAAAGATTAAGGTCTCCAATTAGATAAAATCATAAATTAAGAAAGAATTTTTTGAAATTTGATGTTTAAAGTGGTTGCGCGTCTGAGACTGTTCTGAGCCAAGTGCGTAGATTGCAGTAGAAGATTTCACAGAGACGTCAGTAAATGTTTTTTTTATAAAATAAGTACCTTTCCGCTTATTTTTTCTGTTACGTAAATATTTTTGTTTTGCTTTACAATTGCAATATAAACATTTTACTCGCACAGCAACACGTATGACAGAGATGATATGCTGTCTGCATTTTGTTCAGGTTGGTTGTATTCTGTTAAGGTCAGTGACAGTTTGTCATACATACACTGTGTTTTTAATTTTTCTGTTTCGTAATATGCTTTAAGTATTTTACACCTATTACACTAAACAAAATAAATATTTGCTACAAAAGTGTGGTTCTACTTTTCACTATATTACAAGTATTCAATCTCACTATTCATCCTATTTTATTCGCAAAAGTTTTGCACGGGCTGTCTAGTCATTATGAATACAGGTTTTTTGGGTGTGTTAATTTTCCCTCTTTTATTCAATCTTTAATCTCTCCTGTTGTAATCGCTGCATCTTTTATTTTAATGTAGTGTACATCTCTTTTGAATCAATTGAAAATCAAAAACTTTGTTTTTTCTTTAAGGTGTGTGGGAGAAGTTAAACCAAATGAATGACAAACTAGAAGGTATTCAGCGAGCTCTAGAAAAATATCTGGAGACAAAACGTCATATATTTCCACGATTTTATTTCATATCAAACGATGATTTACTGGAAATTCTGGCTCAGTCAAAGAGACCAGAAGCTATACAACCACATTTGAAGAAATGTTTTGATAATATAAATAAGATAAAAATTCAGAAAGTAAGTATTCATTTTCGCTGTATACTTGTTTGTCCATTACCATACTCTCGCATTTTGTTTAAGTTACAGAAATTAAAAATTTATCTAAATATAAAAGTAAATGTGTAGACTGTATTTGCAGTATGACACAGCTAATTCATAAGTGTAAGAAATTTAATAAATCCTAATTCGTAGCTTATGTAGATTATGTCAAAGCCTTTGACATTGTTATTAGAAATAAACTGTGAGCAAATATGTACCAAAATTGGATTTTGCAACATCTTCAAATTGCCATAAAAAGTCTGTATAGAGAAACAAACAAATTGTAACAGAGAATTTACAATCAATAAGCGTGTTCTTTATAGTCCACATTATTTAACTTTTACACTTGCATATTATAGTTTAAACCATCTTATAAGAACTCAGTATAGTTTATGAACTTAAAAACTCAGAACAGTACAACAAGGACACATACAAAATTGCAAACATAAAAAACAAGGAATCAAGAGAACATTTAGAACAGGTAACTCGTTAAAAAAAGTACAAAATAACAGAATTCAATAAATATCAGGAATATACATACTACCATGGATTGACTGTCAGTCGCAATACTTTGGAAAAACATGTAAAAAATTCAAAACAAGACACTAGTAAGTCAACTACTGCTCTACGTGGTTGACTGGTTATTTTTCTTTTTTCACCCACTCTGCAACCCCCGAGAAGAACATTTATATGTGGGTACAACCTATATGTCATGTGAGCAGTAGGTGAAGTCAATAATACTCCAGCTGATTATGTACAATATTTACTTTTATTAATAACAGTACATAATAACCATTTTAACAACCAATTAGGCCTTCCATTCCCTCATTCCAACCAGGGCAGTTATCCTTGTGACTAATGCCAGAGACTAGCAAATCTACATCTACATCATGATCTACATCATCATAAAATCTCCCTTAATGTGCCATTAGGCTATACCATCTTCAAATAGATATTGGCATCTAAGCAGGATCATTCCCAGCTGTATCTATATTGATGCCATGCTGTGCTGTCAGGCTGCTACCATCACCGCCACTTGTCACAGGCCATCTTCTGCTGTTGCCCGCCACTCGAGGACTGGCCAGCCTGTCTCGTTCACTGCTGCTCCTTGGCCACCCAGTTCGAACTCACACCGTCTATGTGCTCAGGGTCTTGTTCATCTCTCCCCACTACATTTTCCTAGTAGGGGATGACAGCTATCCAATCCTGGAGCCTCTTCATGCCATCATTCTGGCTGACATAAGCCGCGAATTGCGTGAGATCTCTGACTGCCCTAACCTACTGAGCAGGATGTATACATTGTTTCTGGCTTACTTATTTACAGTAGCTGTCACAACTGACCAAACTTCTATAGCAGTCTGTGATAGTTGCTATAATTCTCTGTAACTCCCTAAAACTGGTGGTCTGCCATACCTATATTTACTGTAAATGTACAAGCTCACAACCAGCAATCAACAAATATTGATGTGGGTAAATGCTCACCATAAATAACAATAAACCACAAACACTAAAATTCTAAGAGAACTACCACATCCAAAAATTATTACCAGTAGGAAAATATGTAATAAATGAATCAAAATGGAAAGAAGAAAGACAGCTAGCATACATTCAAACAATGTTAAGAAAAAGGGCATATACAAAATCCCAACAAACTTACAGAAAAATTCAAATTTTCATAAAAATTTGCCTCACAACAAACAAATAGAGGAGAGGCAGAAGAAAAAAGCAATTTCACGCAGCATTATACGATCTAAAATTAAACAATCTGGCTGAAATACTGTACAGTGCAGTGTAGTGAAAGTTGTGTGATAAATAAACCACAAGCAGAACTTTTAACTTAATTGTGATGGAGCACAAGCTCCAGTGGCATTTCCCCCTTTCCTGTACTCACCTACTTCTGACCTCTACGAATTTAACTTCAAATTCTTTCAGATTTTTTGAAAAATTATTCATCATTTCTCTTAGTATCTTATTCCATTCCATGGCTCCCTTATCTAAGAAAGAAAATTTTCTCACACCCCTATACTGAAGTCAACTGCAAGCTTGTGGCCACGATCATCTTTTACCTTACATACACCTCTATTAATTCTTCCACTAATATCTTTCATTGCCTCATCACTCGATGCTCGATGAGATAAAAGATGAATTCATTGATTCAGTGAGGAAAATGTAAATACAAGTCAAATTGAAAATGTTAGTGGATCACAATTTATACCATAAGAGTGATCTAAAAATGTGATAATCACATAATGAAATCTAAACACATTTATCAGATGAAGCATTAAAAATGCTTCTGTGAAAGAAGTGAAATGCATTCAGTAAAAGCATAATTCAGTTGATTGTCAGTAGACATTTATCTAATATTTGTAACCTACTTGTTTAAGAAAGGGCTTAATTTAACTAAATAAGACTTTAAATACAAATCGAAAAAGGTTGTCGCGATGTTGTTTAATATTACTGTCTCAAATATTCACCACATCACGATTTAATTATGGTGGTTGAATTATGGAACAATAAAGACTAAGTAGATCACAAATTTGTTCTATTACCACTGTTCAGCACAATAAGTGAGTTCACAGTTTTGACCATGTTGCAATCAATTTCTGTGGCATCTAGTTATGAAATACATACATCTACTAGCAGGTTTAAGAGTCATAAGAAGGTTAAATAGCCCACCATCCCTTATTGAAGCAATGTTTTCCAGTTAGTAACAGTTCTCACAGTTATCTTGCAATAGTAAAAAAATCAATGCATTTACGCTAGACACAGAAGTTATTGAAAATTCATTTTGCTTGATCCAGTACCAGATAGTATCTCAACTTCTCCAATAAATAATGGACTTTAATCCTTGATATATTGCAGGTTGAAATTTGAAACAGTTACGCCACTTCAGCACATGTCCCACTCAACACACATACTTGTTTTCCCAAGATGATCAACACATAAGTACTTCCAAATCGTATTCATCCTTCCACTTTCATGTTTCACTGCTATGAAACAGGTTACAATGACTGAATTATTCTCTTTATCCCTACTGCAGATAACATTTTCTTAAAGTACCTACACAGACCGACTGATAAAACATTACTCCCTCAACTTGTCTTCTGGCTCCACTCTTCCAATTACATGCTTTTTTTTTTCATCACATGCCTTTTATTTGCTGATCACAAATTTCTGCACATATTTCCTTTACAAAGACTCTGTCTGTAAATGATCGTTTTACATTGTTCATGCTCTGCTTTGCTTTCTAGATGACTAATCTCATGACTTTGCCATTTACCTGACCAAAATAGTCTGTCACTTAGGTTTACCTAGCCAAAGTTTTCAACTTCTGTGTTACAGTATGATACAATTTGAAGTAAGTGATATTAAAATGATGTTGTACACTTGCTTCCTAATTTTTTAATGTACAATGACAAACCAATATAATTTCACTATGATCATTACACTCAACACATCACTGAACATTTCTCAAAGCATAACTGAATCAAATTATCTAATGATTAGTGCCAAATTATATAGTTTATTCATCATCATCATCTAGAGCAGTTTCCAACCATTGGCCAGATCTGCTGGGGACAAAATCTTTTCCAGCACTTCCTGTCCATCCCGTCCAGTCCATTCTCTCTTCCTCCACTATTGCCCATTTTCCTCCTCTTTCTTCCACACATTTTTAAAACCTTTCTGTCCCTTGGTCTTCCTCTGGCCCCCTTCCCTTTCACATCTATGTCCACCATCTTCTTTGGTATCTTCTTCTTCTTCTCCCATTCTATTTACATGCCCACACCACAGTGGCCTAAATTTCTCTTTTCTTTGTTGTAGCATTTCCTCTTTGATCATCTCTCTGATTCTCTCCTTCCTTATTCTGCCCTTCTCATTACTCTGACTCTACTCCTCTGAAAATTCATTTTCCTTGCTTGTACTCCCCCTTTGATCCTCTCCTTAATCTCCCAGGTTTTGATCTATATGTCAAAATTGGCACAAAGTAGATTTTATAGATTGCCTGTTTACTCTTTTGCAGAACATCTCTACTCCATACCAGATCTCTAATGCTAATTCTCTAATGTAATTATAGTTTCAGTCAGTGGGGACTGCCGACAGAAGGGAAAACTTAAAACTACACCCAATATGTTGCACTTATAAATAATAAATATAATAAATAATACTAATTCCGTGTGGTGGCAATGAAATTGTTACAGCGTTTCAATTGGCTGTGCATTCTGCCACTGTTTTTGCCACCTTAACCTAACCTGGTAGTCCTACCAGGTACAGGGGACCTACAGTTTAACACAGAGAATCCATGGAAGTATTTTGGCGTACTACACATTACACATCAAGCCGTGCCAGAAGGGAATGTTGGGTTAAGGGTATATGAAAATCCTCACTGAGATTCGACATTTGGTTGAGAATAAAGGCAGAGATGGACGCCTTCGAAACATCCCACAAATGTGTATAAACTGCTCTCGGGTGACTAGCCGAGTCAAGAGTGCGTTGCTACACGATATGACGCACTCTTGACTCGGCTAGTCACCCGAGAGCAGTTTATACATTCTCAACGCCGAGAAAGACTTCGTTCTTATATATCCCACAAATGTGACATTTTAACACGGCTGGAAGCCCGAGAAAAATATATTAATAAGATTTTACCCATCCAAAAATCGCCCAATTCGCCTAAAGAAATTTTCACTTCAAAACTAAACATCTAACTTAGTCCACAACCCGAAGGTTTGTTAAATCTTCCCAAAAGAGATATACCAAGCTGTTGTGTCAGAGGCTGGAAGGCCAACTCCTTTCCTCAGGGGCCTACAGTTTCACTTGGGATTGGAACCATGGAAGGTCTCGGCATAGCTCATGTAATCAAATACAACTTCTAAGAATTCCTACTCACCATCAGATTAGAATCTGCGACTGTAGAAAGAAACTTTTGGAAGTAACCACTGAGTTATCAGGCCACCACATTTTAAGTTTACATGTGCTAAGTACTATTTAAATTGAATTAAAACCTGTGGGTTTGTGTGAACAACATTGAAAGAAATTAAGGTAAGGGGGAAAGGAGGAGAGGGTTTAGATTGTTTTAAATCAAATGTAAATGATATATTTGTATTTTCTTTAAAGTTTGCATATGCAAAATTCCATCAAAATCTGACAGAATCGTGTAATGCGCTTATGACATGCACAACCATGCAGCAGGTGGCAATGCATAACAAGTGATATGTCGGTGACGCTACGTTGTGGACTTACAGATTTACCCCTATCTAAACATTGCCTAACGTGCTTATAGAAGTTTTAACTTCAAAATCAAACTGCACATCTTCCTCCTGCATTTATTTCCTCCATTTTCTTCAATCCAGCTTATTATAGGTTTCATTATAGGATGAAATTAAAAGTTTGTATATTTCGAAACGAAGGCAACCAACTATCAGCAGAAAGATGGCAGAAGAAGTAGAGCAAAGGATAAGGAAGAGTATCATCAGATTAAGGATGTAATCCGGAGGTGAAACATAGGGAAGAAAGCCAAAATTTTGCTCTATAAAATATATTCCCAGCCAATAGTGACCTTTGGCTCTGAAACATGTACTTGGACAAAGAGAGATATGAGCAGATTACAGGCTGCAGCGATGAGGTTTCTGAGAGGGATTGTGAAAGTCACAAGGAGAGATGAAAACAGAAATGAAAATATCAGGGAAAGTTTACGTGTTGAAGCTTTTGAAGAGATGTTCATAAAGAAAAAGACTCCAATGGATGGGTTATGTTATGGGAATGGAGGAGGAGAGAAGTTAGCATTCTTGAACAGATGGAAAGGAAGTAGACCAATTGGAAAACCATGAGCAAGCTGGATGGTCTAAGTAAAAAAAGATGTATAGGCAAAGGGAATTGTTTGGAAACATGTTGTAGAGGAAAATGTGGAAGATGTGCTGGATGACCTTCAAAAACAAAAACATCTTACAATGATGATGATTATGACAAGATGAGAAAAAAAAGGTTACTATTAGAAAACCATGCACAAAATAAAATAAAAGCAATTATAATTCCATAAAGAACTGATACTTCTTTTTATGGATAACTTATTCTGAAAGCATCCTGTCACAAACGTTACTTGTGTCACATATTTCCATGTTTACTGTTCAGATTAAATGATCTGGTATTGTAACCACAGTGAGGTCTTTCTTCATATCTTTGATCTTGGCATTGTCCCCACGTGCTCTTTCTATTATAGCAGCAGTATTTTTGGAACCATATGTTGACAAAAGGAAGGTATAATGCATCATAACATTACTGTCCTAACTTTTGTATAGTGCTCGTAATGTTTGTTAGCATTGCCATTTTTATGATCTCAAATTTGATTAATTTTTATTGTAAACACATAAATACATTTCCTTTCAATGGAGATCACTGAAAATTCTTACCAAAAAAATCAATTATATCACTTGGGAACTCTTTAAGTTAGTGTTTCCATTACTTCGCCACGGAATGAAATAATTAGGATTCTTAATGCTAAACTGTTGGAGGCAGAGTGGAAATTTATTACTAAGGAAGGCAAAAAGTTACAAATCAAGCAGAAGAAACTGAAAGAGGGTGTCAGAAATTTTAGTAATTATGGTCAGATATAAGATTGTGACTCATTCAGTGTAAAGGAAACAGGTTTTTAGCTTCTGGTTTATGCCTCATCAACATTAAGTTGATTGGGCTCCTTCCCCACATTTGCATGTATTGATTTCAGGAAACCATGGAAGTTCAAAATCTTTTGATTTTCAGCCACTGACAGTATCTGTTAACACACATGCCTCTTCTTTTTTCATTCTTGTTCTATTAACTTGTTTTAACTACCTCGCTCTAGTCCTCTTTCCTGACATGCTATTCCATTCCTTTCAATCATCCAGGTCCACTTCAAGAGCATAAATTAGGTACAGGCTACCTGATAATAAGTGTTTTCAAACTTGATAATTCAAATAATAGAGGATAAAGATCACTCTTTGGTGTTTTTGTAAAGTTGGGTATGGTAGTGATATTAGGGACTGCAGGAAATAATATTAACATGTATGCATATTATTGTGCACGAAGTTACCTGAAGAAAGTGGTTAAATTGGCACCCCTTCAGGGTGACATTAATGAATGCACTCTGTTTGCTATGTCGATGTTGGTTATCCCTGCCTGGGAGGTGAGTAAATATAATGTTGGAGAGGCTTTTTGGGTTAAGCATGGGGCCAATTATGGAAGTTTTAACTGTGGACTTGATTTTAAGATGGCGTTATACTGGGCATCAGTAGAAGATGGTAGACAATTTCAATTATAATTGAGTTAGGATAGTTTCTGTTTAGATTAGTGGTTAATTCAAGTACTATATGCTCCATAAACAGAGTGTAGTCAAGTAGGAAAGGCTGCTTCCATGAAGAATTGTAACATCATGTAGAAGAACAATATAATTGTGATGTGAAATCTTAATGCTCAAGATGGATTGACAGAACCAGATTTGAGAATTTTACAGGCTTAGCTAATTTGGAAATAATAACACAGAATGGGAATTTTTATAAATATGTGCTAGAGAAATAATCTCATTACCAAAAAGGTTCCAATAAACAATTTAGCTAGAAAATTACAAGGTAGAGTGGGAAATGTGAAGATATCCCTGGTAGATTATTCTATCTATACAAATAAAAGGCTAAGCTCAGTCATCTTATATCCATGTTCGTAAGTCTGAGATGCCATGCTCTCGCCTTCGTTGCTATACTAACAATTTTACTCAAGTTTATGTATGTTATTTAATAACAGCTCTATTTACTTAAGCATGGGGATTTCCTTGAAAATTTTAAATGGTTATCATACCTAAGAAGAATTATAATAAAAATAGTATAATAATATAACCTTAATTTTGCTGACATAGCATCAAAATTAATTAAAAGAGCTGTGATCTTATAGTAAATCAACCGCAAAACACTTAAAGTAGTTTTCTATTAATTTCAGGTATAAAAGTCATTTTAGAAAGTAAAGTTCGATCGAAACGAGAAGTTAATACTTGTTATATTTGGAGTTTTTATTATTTTATAACAGATTTTGTTCCCTTAATTTCCACAGCTGCAGAATTAAATGGCAATCAAAAATAGGTGCAACACTTTGCGCCAAGACAATCGTGTTAAGAAGATAATGAGAATTTAGTGATTCAAACACACATGGAAAAGTTTCATCAAAATCAGTTTTTTTTTTTTTTTAATTAACAGCATTAATTTTTAACTCACAGCAAAGCTTTATAGCTCAAGTAAGAAAATAAGACAAATCATACAGGATTATAAAATTGATAGCTGAGAGGGACATAGGCTATGAAAACAAAATATAAGTTTTTGGTTGATTTTTGTTTCAAGGAATTGTTTAGAATTAACCTATTCAAATTAAAAGGGAATTTTTTCTAAGCACAATGAAAGCATTCATTTTCAGGTAACATTTATAATAGACACAGAAACTCAAACAGAATGATAACAAAAAATATGGTGGCAAAGCGTTTATCTGACATCATGAAATCACTGCAGCAGATTTTGTTCCAGCCAAACAATTGCACAACTCAAAATAAGAAATTCAAAACACCACCACCTTATAGGGAATTAAATTTTCAGAAGTTTAAAACAAGTCTCAACTTGGAAGGGCCAGTAGTTTAAAAGATATTATACATCAAAGATTTACTGATACCACTTACTAGTATAATAGGAGCTTATCATTATTGGTTAGGAAATTTTCCATAAAACATGATGATAACAGAATCGGCATACAGATGTAAGTACTGTAGGAATGATAACAGATTTAATGTTTCACAACTTCAGAAATTTTTATCTCGGAAACTTTCACTCTTAGCAATAACACTCACAAAATAATATTTAATATCTAAAGTACTCTCTGCAGCGTGTAAAATTTTTAGAGTGATTAGAGATAAAATAAGGATAAGCTTTGCAAATGGCACCAGGCTATTTGGCAGTATTAAAGAAAAAAAAAATATTATAAATTGAACTCATTCTCGTAGATTAATGCCTCAGGAAGCTAATTTTTTCAATTTTGAAAAGAAAAGTGGATTATTTTTAATAAAAAAGTGAAATAAAAATTATACATTTCTTACCTCTGGTCACGTGCCAGAAAACGCTCTAGGATTGGTGGTCGCTTGAGTGACGTCACACGTCTGTAAACGCTGTGGCTGGGAAAGGAGCGTTTTCTATTATCCAAGTTTTCAACTATTTTTATTGTTTGTTGCTAGTCATTTCTTGTTATTAATGAAATTTCATTTTGAATAAAAAATCGAGAACAATTTGTAAAAGCCTACAGCGGAAAAATATCAAAAACAGGTGCCTTATTTGTGGGGCTGGCTAACACCTGACTTTTTTTCTGCTGAGCTTAACAATGTAATGCCTTCAATTTGAGACTCATTTATATTTAAATTGAAAGTTAGAGATTGATTGTTTTGCATTAGCAAACCATACGTCGGAAATAAAGAAAAGTGGTATGGGTGCCGCAAATATGCGTAAACAAATGAAGGTATTTCTTCTAGCTAATAAGCAGCTCTTTGAAATAAATATAGCAAGAGACCGATATAATGTGGCATAATGAACTACAATTCAACATGAAATTGGCTCAGTAGTTTTTTTTTTTTTTTAATTAAATATAATCTCACTCTGTTTTAATGATGCTAATGTATCACGGAAAAAGCATGTGTAAACCTTGAGGATCGCCAAAAGCAACAGAAACACACAAGTCACTACTAACACACAGAAAAACAGTGTAATCATCGACAAAGCTCAGTCAAATGGCGCGGCTGAATGGAGTGCTTGATTGTTCAAACTATTTTTTCTATTGTTAGTAATGAATTCGTGGAAAATAAACCTTTGTTCCGAGTAATATGGTTTCTCTATTTTGAATATAAATAACTATTTTGCCTGCGTAGACTATTATCAAAACTTTTGTCCCTCTAGATTTAGAAAATATCACACTGTGCGGTGTCCTGTCAAATGCGAGGCCAGAGCGTTAACCGCTCACTCACCATGCTCGGAACAATTGGATGTTGTGGGCCATTTTTCTTAATTGTAGATTAAGGCTTATAGATAAATGAAATTTTTTGGCAATAAAACTGAATTTGTTTGTTTATTCATTTACCTAGCTCGTTTCACTTCATCTCACACGAAGAAACTGTGAAGTGTTTACTATTAACATAAAGAGAAGCAATTAAGAAGTAGTGGCCTGATAGTTGTGTGATTGAAGAGTGGTAATGGAATTCAGAACGTTCTATGTTCGAACCTTGGTTGGGATAATATTTTTTTCGTGCTCTTTTAACGTTTTTGTTTGCTGTTTTGCACTACTATGTTTTTATTTGAAGAATTCATAATAGTTGCTAAGCGTCATACAAGCGTTTGAAACAAATTGCTAACATACATGAAAACTTCTAATTTTTAAACTTACCAGAGAGAGAATATCATACAAAAAATACAGGTGCGCGGTGGCGAATAATTGAATTTATTTTAGAAGTGACATCACTTGTAGAAATTTCATGCTAATCTTGCAACAGTTCCGGATGCGTTGTTTCCTTTTCTTTGGAATTTTTACCTGACAATAAAACTGCAGGTTACCTTCCTGACAATAACTGCGTCTATTAGGCGGTATTTACTTTTAATGTGCAAGTAATATAAAAAAAAAAAAAAAAAAAAAAAAAAAACCTGTTTATGGTGTGCAAGTAACGTCCAATTTTCTTTTTGAAATCTTCTTTGGTTGTTTCAAACGGTTGTAATTCGCTTGTTATACAAAAAAGTTGTGAAGCCTTCAGAAAAAAAAGAAAAATTAAATTCACGTTTTGGTGCATTTTCGGGAAAAAATGATTATGCGATGCAACCAACAGCAACTACTCCAAAGAAAATGACAAAAGAAAACAAATTGAACATATTCCTAAGCTAGGATCTAACCTTAGGACCCTAACCCTAACAATTCTTGCCTTAAACAACGTATTACAGTCAACTCTACGAAATCGCGGTGTAAATGAGCTACACAGAAAATCGTAAGTGACTTTGTCGCAATATCAAATTGAAGTTGTTACATTTTTAAGTTCCACAGAATAAAACTCAGTGTTTGTTTCTATAGCTAGCCCCACAAATAAGGCATTTACTTTCAATATGTTTCCGCTGTAGGCTTTTACAAATTATTTTCGATTTTATATTAAAAACGAACTGTCATTAATAACAAGAAGTAACCAGCAACAAACAATAAAAATAGTTGAAAACTTGGGTAATAGGAAACACTATATTCGCAGCGGAAGCATTTACAGACGTGTGACGTCACAACTGTCGTTGCACGCGCCTGGCAGCGAAGGAGTGTTTTGGCGGGCTTTTAAATTCTTTAAATTTTAACTTTGAATTTTACACAAAATAATGCACTGCTGTTAAAAAAATCTCTTCACTCGGTGAATAAGGTGTAACAATAAGCAATTTAAAACCATTTTCAAGGAGTAGTCAAATACCCAATTCCAACAGGCTGCATTGTCTGTAACAGAAGATGATCCACCATGTTAAGCGGGCAGTATGTTGTCAGACAGTGAAGTGATAGGATGGGCGTAATGTAAGCTGTTCCATTGTTCATGCTGTCGGGAGTGAACATGGGTGCATCGCAATGTAGCCTTCTCGAGGAGTTACTGAACCTTGACACCGGGTTGATGTGATCTTTAGCTTAATTATCTTTTTAGGTATCATTGGAAGCTGCTTACGGTGTGTTGGGTGGTTCAATCTTAAATCAACTTTGGTTTTGGATAGAAGTCTGATGGCTTTTTTTTTAATACTGCTTAACATCTTTTAACAGCGAGGTCTTTAGAGATGGGTAAGGATTTGGGGGGGGGGGCAAGGAATGGGAAGGAATTCAGCCATGGCCTTTTAAAGGAAGCATTCTGGCATTTGCCTGTAGTGATTTGGGAAACCATGGAAAACCCAAATCTGGATGCCTGGATGATATTCGAACCGGCGTCCTCCCGAATTCTGATGTCTTACCTTAAGTGGTACCGAATATTGTAATGACTATAACAGTTGTAAAATTTCAACCACAGTCTACAGTGCATCTTATTTATAAACGATACTTTTATCTCTTGGGGTGTAACAAGGGATTAGCGACCGAGAAGAAGAAACTGTATAGGTACCAGTTCACTATTACTGTTACTACTACTATTACTCTGCAATTCACTAAAAGTGTGTGGCGGAGGGTACATTGCATCTATCCGGGAAGGTAATGGTTTGGAAGGGATATGCGGGATATGGCAGGAGGCGCCCATGGGCTATTGTGAGGAACCATCCCAGCATTCGCATGGAGCGATCTAGGGAAACTATGGAAAACCCAGATCAGGATGGCCGGAGTACTTTATCGAAAGCTACTCCTGTCGGATTTTATGTTTAGTCGCCCAGTAAATCCTTTCTATTCCACTCCCTGATCGCTCGTGGAAAAAATGAATACAGAAGTGATTTCTCTTATCTTATTTTCGCATTCATTCGGGGATATGAATGTTGCTGGTAGCAATATTTGTTTACTGTCATTCTGAAATACGTCAGTCGAGAATTGTTCAATTAGCTTCTGTCGAGAGCAACGCCTTCGGTGCTCCAGGTCTTCCCAACCTAACTCCAACATCACACTTACGCTTTCCCTCCAACTATATATACCTGTCACAAATCGGGCGGATCTTCTTTGGATCATCTCTAATGCCTCCATTAATCCCTTTTGATGGGGACCCCATACACAGCAATAATATTCTAAGTGAGGCCGCACTAGTGACTTGTATGCAATCGATTTAATGTCCGGAGTGCATTGTTTTAAATTACGACCTAGAAATCGAAGCATATCATTTGCTTTCCCAATTACATTCTTGATATGCTCATTCCATGACAAATTATTACAAATTGTTACCCCTAGGTATGTAGTGAAATCTACCATTCTAAGGACAGTGCCGTTAATAATATATTCAAAGCTAAATGGTGTCCCCTTTTACTTACATGCATGACTTGGCACTTTTTACCATTAAACTCCATTTGCCAATCTTTACACCATGCAATTATTTTCATAATATCGTCTTGTAACAAAGCGCAGTCGTCCTGGGTTGTGATTTCACGATAAATAATAGCAGCATCGGCAAAATAATCTTTTCATACCCCTTATTATGTCACACAAATCATTAATGTATATGAGAAAGAACAGAGGCCCTATCACACTTCCCTGAGGAACCCCGGACCTCACATCAGTAAGTGATGAACGCTCACGTCGAGAACTACACACTGTGTTCTGCCCTCCACAAAATTTGCAACCCAGTCGCATATTTGTCTCGATATGCCATAGCCACGAAAGTTTCCTAAGTAGCCTAGTGTGAGGCATAGTGTTGAAAGCTTTTTTAAAGTCTAATAGAACTAAATCAACCTGGGATTTCTCATCTATAATACGGTTCAAGTCGTGAATTAAAAGAGCAAGTTGTGTTTCGTACCATCGGCCTTTTCTGAATCCATGTTGATTTGGGTTTAAAAGCTCACCATCATCCAAAAACCGCATGACATTTGAATAGATGATGTGTTCTAAAATCCTGCAAAATATTGAGGTTAACGAGATCGGCCTATAATTTTGAGGATCATTAACATTCCCATTTTTAAACACTGGACTTACGATGGCGGTCTTCCATTCAGCTGGTATTTTTCCATGATCCAAGGAGGCGGTATATAATTTCATCAAATATGGCGCAATTTCCTTTGTCTACCTAGAGTAGAATCTTGAAGGAATACTGTGTGGTTCGGGAGCCTTATTGGGATATACATTCATAAGCAGTTTAGTTATTCCCTCGACATCGAGAACGAGATTATTCATAATTTTGTTGGTACGATTGTTAAATATCGGAATCTCCTCTGAGTTTTCTGTCGTGAAAGCTTTTTTAAATACATTATTGAAAATTTCTGATTTCTCTACACTAGTTTCTGATAATTCCCCATTTTCATTAATCAACGACGGCATGAACTTACGAGAGCCTGTTATTAATTTGACATATGATGAGAACTTTTTTGGATTAGTAATCAGATCTTTGGATAAATTTCTGACTTGGAATTCTTTAAACGCATCACGCATTGCCTTACGCACTTCCGCTCACAACTGGACTAATTTAGCATGATTAGACGAGTCCCCCGACTTCTTTACCACGGCATGTAAACGCCTTTGCTTCCTGAGCAACTGTTTCACTTCCCTATTGAACCATGGGAAGGTCTTACTAACCTTAATAAACTTCTTGGGAACAAATTGATTTAAGCTGGTCCATATTATTTTTTTTTTCAAATCAAACCAAAGTTCCTCAACACATGTATTTAGCGTGTACCTTTCAAATTTTTCACCAAATGATCGACCTTAAACTCATCGTCCACCTTATCAAAACAATATAAGAGTTTGTCTTTATCATGCTTCAAATTCAGCCTAGATTTTAAAGTTACCACAACCGCCTTGTGATCACTTATACCGTCTTCTATACAAACTGTATCTACAATATCTTGATTGTTTGTAAGATTAAGATACAAAATGGACGAGGAATCTTTGACGCTCCGCGTTGGCTCTTCGACCATCTGTTCAAGAGAATTTTTCGTGAATGATTCTAGCAACGTTTCGGTTATCAACCTATCTCTTCCGCATGACTTGAACGTAAATGTGTTCCAATTAACTGAGGGTATATTAAAATCGCCTCCAATGATTAATGTATGTTCCTGAAATTTTTGAGACTGTATAAAATACTTCGCATTATCTAATCCAGCATCCGGAGGTTGGTAAAATGATCCTATTATGAGTTTTAAACTTCTGCCAATTTTTACCTTTACCATATTAACTCACAAAAATTTTCTGTTTCATTTACTACCGAGCAAATGATGGTTTTATTAACGGCCACGAACACTCCTCCGCCCATTGAGGTAGTTCTGTCCTTCCGAAAAACATTGAATTGGGGACCAAATACTTCGCTAGATTTTACCTCTGGCGTCAACCAGCTCTCGGTTCCTAATATTATATCGACATCGTTAGTCACAACTGTAGCGTGGAATTCGGCTACTTTCCCTCTAATACTCTGACAATTAAGGATTATTATCCTTAGTGGCTTAATATCGGTATCTGAAGAGTCTGAATTCGCATTTTTAGTATTTGCATTCCGAAAGGAAACGGGTGAAGTATTTGGAGCTGTAAATTTCGATTTATTCGCGTCACTTCCAGAACAAAGATCTAGGTTACCGATGAGTCTTCTTCATTGAAGTGAGGAATCCTCAGTTGCTTGTTGATGCAAACCCCGGCTTCAGGCAGGATTAACAAGTAATAATCAAACAAATACATAAGAAAAATTATTCAGTGGTAAAAGCTACAAAATAAATTTAAAATTTTTTAAATCATATTATTCCTTCAATAATAGATTTTAACTGTTCTAAATTCACTATTGTTATTTGAATTTTTTTATTACTCAGTATTAATTGCAATAATACTAAGGAAAAAGGAAATTGCTTTTAGGCTATATAAATTACAAACAAAAGAGAAAATAATTCATCACTCTTCAAAGTTGAAGGCTGCGATGGCTGAAAAGCATAGATGTCAAACAGAAACATATGCAAATTTTGGTTTTACATTTATTCATTTGATAGGGAACAAGTCATGTTGTTTGAGAAGAGTGTACACGCTGAAGTTTACCACAAGACTCATATTTAAGGAGGGGTAGTATGTGTGAGTTTAGTCTGGTGAGACCTGAGACATAGAAATGGTAGCAGGACAGACAGATCTCTGAAAGCAACATATCAGGAGAAAATGATGAGGATCGTAACGCTACCCACTTACTGAGATACTCAGTCGGGTAAAATAACAATTAACGAGGAGTCGTGATAAACTCCAGCATGTGCACACCTCCAGAAACACATGATTCATTCCCTATTGCATGAGTAAGGTATAAAACCAAAATATTGCATATGTTTTTGTTCATGGTATATGTTTTTCTCTCATTGAAGCCTTCAACTTTGGTGAGCGATTAGACATTTTCTCTTTCCTTTGTTGTCGGTATTATTGAGCTTCAACAGCCGTAGCAGCAGTAGCCAACATTTGTGTGTGATTTAAATTGTGCTAGACAGTTTTTGTTTTTATCTACGAATATTTCCTGTTTAGGTAGTGATCACATCAGTTGAGCTTCAGCAGCTATAGCAGCAGCAGCCAATTTTTGTGTATAATTTGTTTGTAGCTCTGTTTTCGGCTGTTTCAGTTGACATGGTTTGTGCAATGTGTTGCAGTAGGCAATAGGCTCTCGAAGAGATTCTTACAACCATGACATCTTTTTAAGTGCAGGTATAGAGCATCCTAGATGAGCAGCAGCAGTGCATCGAAGAATTACCGGAGGCTAGTGATGTAAAATCAGCAGGTAAGAATTGTCAGGTATCTGTTGCAGGGAATTTCTGTCACCATGTGGATCGGAGAAAGGCATCTAAATTCCAAATTAACCAATGGGAGTGTGATATCTTGCCACTAAGTTAATGAAAACCGCACTAAAGCTAACGTACTAAATACTGTATTCAAAAATTAATTTACTAATGAAAATAAGGATAGTATTCGCGTTTTCCCATGCCGTGTCGAGTTGGTGATGGAATCATTACGAATAGATACTGCAGGTATCATAAAGCAATTAGAGCTCCTGATGTGGGGTTAAGCACCGGGCCCGGATGGAATTCCAGTAAGAGTATTTTCAGCGTATGCAGTGGAAATCAGGCCATTTCTGTCTGATATATTCAGTAAATCATTAGCAGAGTGAAAAGTACCTTCAGACTGGAAAATCACGCAGGTAACTCCGATTTTCAAGAAAGGTGATCAAAGTGATCCTGGAAACTATCTTCCGATATCTATAACATCTGTTTGTAGTAGAGTTATGGAGCATATTATATACTTGAACATCATGAATTTTCTAGATGAAAATAATTTGCTTACAACAAATCAACATGGATTTCGGAAGAAAAGATCATGTGAAACACAGCTGGCCCTATTTACACAAGATGTAATGAAAGTTATTGATGCAGGTTCACAAGTAGATGTAATTTTTTTAGATTTTCAGAAAGCCTTTGCCTCAGTGCCACACAACCGCCTTTTAGCGAAGCTTCAAGCTCACAGTATATCGGATCAGCTTTGTGGATGGATAAAGGATTTTATAACTGGTCGGTCGCAGTATGTCATCATTGAAGGAGAAAGCTCTTCTAATCTAGATGTTACGTCGGGTGTACCTCAAGGAAGTCTAATAGGACCACTTATTTTCTTAATTTTTATAAATGATCTCGGAGACATAGTGATAAGCATTTTTAGATTGTTTGCTGATGATGTGGTTATTTATAGGCAAGTAAGGAATTTGGCCAATTGCTTAGAAATTCAGGGTGATCGGGGTGTTATTTTGGCTTGGTGTGCTGAGTGGCAACTTACTCTAAATTGTAAAAAGTGCAAGACAATGA
The DNA here is from genome assembly GCA_031002005.1 of Vandiemenella viatica. Lineage (NCBI taxonomy): Eukaryota > Metazoa > Arthropoda > Insecta > Orthoptera > Morabidae > Vandiemenella > Vandiemenella viatica. The sequence goes on along the minus strand of CM061919.1, from coordinate 164,233,594 downwards.
GCATAACTAACAAAAATAATCAAATTGTTCAGAAATATGAGTTAAACAATTTAGTTATTGGTATGGTCGATTCTATGAAATATTTGGGAGTAACAGTACAAAGGAACATGAAATGGGACTTACACATTAACTCATTTTAGGTAGAGCTAATTCTAGGCTGTGATTCATAGGTCGGATCTTAAAATTTTTTAATGAACAAACAAAGGAGATAACGTACAAATCTCTTGTGCATCCACATTTGGAATATTGTTGTGCCATTTGGGATCCCTTTCGTAAGGGGTTGATCGAAAGTATAGAGAAAGTACAGAGAAGAGCAGCTCAATTAATGACCGCTTGCTACAATCCTTATGAAAGCGTCACAGAACTGATTAGTAGACTAGGCTGGGAGTCTGCTAGATAGACGATGCATGTTTCATTTAAACTTATTGGTAAACATGTGTATTCCGACTTTCACCTAGAATGTAGTGAAATACTTCTTCCACCAACCAATCGAGCCGCAATGACAGGAAAGATAGGATTAGTGAAATAAGGTGCCGCACTAATTCTTATATGAATTCTTTTTTCCCTTGTACCATCAGGGATTGGAATTCGCAACAAAGAGAATAGCTTTGGTGCTGAGCATCCTTTGTCACCCACAGTTTTGTGAATTGGAGAGAATATATGTAGATGTAAGGAATACATTTTCAGTTTCCCAGGAGGTTGAAGATCATAGTGCAAATGTCCTAGAAACACAGCAGGAGAGATTTGTTCGTAGACCCTGAGTGGTGCCAGGGAAAGGTTTACTTATCATTGGTAGCTCCAACGTCCGACGTCTGGAAAAACCCTAAGAGATCTAGCTGAGAAGAATGGTGCAGGCCCTCATACTAGTGTTCATTCTGTTTGTCTTCCAGAAGTAGCCATGCCACTTGTCATGGAGGCCATTCCAAAAGTGATTTGAGAATCGAACTGCCGTCAGTAAAGGTTAGCTGTGCACTTCAGTACTAATGACTCGTGTCTAGTTTCTGTTGCAGATATAGTTAAATCTATGGACAAGTTGGGCCACAAGACATATGAATCAGCACGAGAAAATTTGGTATTGTTACAGTTTTCCATTTGTAGTGTCTTGTCACGCATCAATTATGGGGAAGCTGTATGGTGGAAGATTTATAATTTGAATTGTAGTTTGCAGGAGTGTGTCGCAGAAACAACTGGGGTTTCATTTATCTTCGACCGATGAGAGCTGCCAACTGGGACGCATTTGACAGGTCGGGTGTCAACTACACACTGAGAATGGTGACCAAGATGGCTGCAAAATTATGGAACCATCTTGATATGTATTTTTTTTTTTTAGGAACACCGTGAGGCCCAAGAATCCCTCAGATCAACGAAGAGGACACATCGATAGCTGAGATCTTCATTCTGGAATTGACGGCACAAATATATATCGAAATTTACAGCTCCAAATACTTCACCCATTTCCTTTTGGAATGAAAATAGTAAAAATGTGAATATAGACTCCACAGATACTGATACTAAGCACCTAAGGGTAATGGTCCGAAATTGTTGAAGTATTAGAAGAAAGTAGCCTATTTCCACACTGCAGTTGCGAATAATGATGTTGATATAATATTAGGAACAGAGAGCTGGATGATGCCATAGTGAAGTATTTGCTCCTCAGTTCAATGTTTTTCGGAAAGGCAGGACTACCTCAATGGACGGAGGTGTGTTAATGGCTATTAATAAAGCTGTCAGTTGCTCCGTAGAAACTGAAACAGAAAATTTTGTGAGTTAATATGGTTGAAGGTAAAAATTGGCAGAAGTTTAAAGTGCATAATAAAGTCATTTTACTGCCCTCTGGATTCTGGATTAGATAATGTGGAGTATTTTAGAAAGTCAATTAATACTATTTCTCAAAAATTTCAGAGACATACATTGATCATGGGAGGTGATTTTAATATACCTTCAGTTAACTGGGACACATGTACGTTCAAGTCAGGCAGAAGACATAGGTTAATAACCAAAATGTTCTTAGTATCATTCGCGGAAAATTCTCTAGAACAGATGGTCGAAGACCAAATGTGAAGTGACAAAGATTCCTCATCCATTTTGGATCTTTTTCTTATAAGCGATCCGGATATTGTAGATACAGTTTGTATAAACGGTATAAATTATCTCAAGGAGGTTGTGCTAACCTTAAAATTTGAAGCATGATAAAGACAAACTCGTATATTGCTTCAGTAAGTCAAACAATGCCTTTATGGTCTGTCACTTGGCTAAAAATTTTGAAAGATACATGCTAAATACAAATGTTGAGGAACTTTGGTTTAATTTGAAAGAAATAATATGGACCGGCTTAAATCCATTTGTTCCTAAGAAGTTTATTAAGGTTAGTAAACACTTCCCTTGGTTCAATAAGGAAGTGAAACATTTGCTCAGGAGGAAAAGGCATTTACATTCCATGATGAAGAAATCATGGGACTCATCTAATCGTGCTAAATTAGTCCAGGTGAATTCCATGCCAAGAATTTATCCAAAGATGTGATTACTAGTCTAAAAAAATTCTGGTTTTATGTCAAAGTAATAAGAGGCTATCATAAGGTCACTCCGTCAATTATTAAGGAAAATGGGGAATTATCAGAAACTAGCGTAGAGAAAGCAGAAATTTTGAATAATGTATTTAAAAAAGCTTTCATGACAGAAAACTCGTAGGAGATTCCGATATTTAACAATCATACCAACAAAATTATCAATGATCTCATTCTTGATGTTGAGGGAATGACTAAATTGCTTATGAATGTAAAAACCTATAAGGCTCCCAGACCAGATGGTATACCTATAAGATTCTACTTTAGGTACTTAAAGGGAATTGCGCCATATCTGATGACATTATACACTGCCTCCTGGGATCTAGGAAAAATACCAACCAGATGAAAGGCTGCCATCGTAAGTCCAGTGTTTAAAAATGGGAATGTTAAAGATCCTCAAAATTATAGGCCAATCTCGTTAACCTCAATATTTTGCAGGATTTTAGAACACATCATCTATTCAATTTTCATGTGGTTTTTGGATGAAGGTGAGCTATTAAACCCAAATCAACATGGATTCAGAAAAGTCCGATGCTGCGAAACACAACTTGCACTTTTAATTTATGACTTGTGCCCTAATATAGATGAGCAATCCCAGCTTGATTTTGTCCTATTAGATTTTAAAAAAGCTTTCGACACTGTGCCTCACACTAGGTTACTTAGGAAACTTCGCGGTTACAGCATATCTAGACAAATATGCGACTGGGTTGCAGACTTTCTGAAGGGCAGAACACAGTGTGTAGTCCTCGATGGTGAGCATTCATCACTTACCGAAGTGAGGTCTGGGGTTCCCCAGGGATTCGTGATAGGGCCTCTGTTGTTTCTCACATACATTAATGATTAAGCGACATAATAAGGGAGATGAAAAGATTATTTGCCGATTATGGGATTATTTATCGTGAAATCAAAACCCAGTACGACTGCGCTTTGTTACAAGACGATATTATGAAAATAATTGCGTGGTGTAAAGATTGGCAGTTGGAGTTAAATGGTAAAAAGTGCAAAGTCATGCGTTTAAGTAAAAAGGTGACACCATTTAGCTCTCAATATACAATTAATGGTACTGTCCTTAGAATGGTAGATTTCACTAAATACCTAGGGGTAACAATTCGTAATAATTTGTCATGGAATGAACATATTGAGAATGTAATTGGGAAAGCAAATCATATGCTTCGATTTCTAGGTCGTAATTTAAAACAATGCACTCCGGACATTAAATCGATTGCATACAAGTCACTAGTGCGGCCTCACTTAGAATATTGTTGTTCTGTTTGGTGTCCCCCTCAAAAGGTATTAATGGAGGCCTTAAAGAAGGTCCAAAGAAGAGCTGTCCGATTCATGACAGGTTTATATAGTTGGATGGAAAGCGTAAGTGCGATGTTGAAGGAATTACATTGAGAAGACCTGGAAAACCGAAAGCATTGATCTCGAAAGAAGCTAGTTGAAAAATTCTCAACTGACATATTTCGGAATGACAGCAAACAAATATAACTACCAGTAACATTCATATCTCAGAATGACGGCAAAAATATGATAAGAGAAATCAAGGCCAAAACCGATTCATGTTTCCCATGAGTGATTAAGGAATGAAATAGAAACGATTTACCAGGTAAGTAAACTTAAAATCCGACAGGAGTAGCTTTCGATAAAGCACTCCAGCCATCCTGATCTGGGTTTTCCATGGTTTTCCTGGATCACTCCAGGCAAATGCTGGGATGGTTCCTCACAATAGCCCATGGGCGCCTTCTACCATATCCCGTATATCCATTACAAACCATTACCCTTTCGGATAGGTGTAATGCACCCTCTGCTACACACTTTTAGTGAATCACAGAGTAATAATAATAATAATAATAATAAGTGTGCAATCCAAAAACAGTTCTGTTGACTCAACAAGGTCATCCCTTTAAGTTCAGTAAATCCTGCGTCTAAAGATGATGAAAATTATGCGGTCTTCTATCATCATCTATTCTCAATTTGTTTCTCCTTTTGAGTCTGATTAAGAATTTATTGATCTGATTTTTTTTCTTTTCTTCAACTGAAGTGCCTTCGAAACACACTAAGGTACAAACATGCGAAAGAGAGAGAGAGACCTGTTTTACTAATCCTCCCCCACCCCTCTTCCTCTCACTGCATTGAGTAAGTTGCACATTGCGTGTTGAGTGTCCTGGTGACTACTACATATGCACAATGCATGTTCATACAATGAATACATGGGCTTGTGCCAAAACATATGTATTAGGCCATGCGTGACTGTAGAAAAATTTGAAGATAGGGAGAGATCCATTATCATGTCTCTAATTGGTAAATTGTATTAGAATGTTTGTGGTCGTAGGTCTATTGCCTATCTTGTTGCCATGAATTTTGATGGAATGGGCAGTCTGTTATTTGTTGATCTATGCTCACCTGTCTACTCTCTCTTACTCTCAGTTCTTTCTTTCTATGCACTTCGCATGCTTCGTCACTTTCAAATTCCAGGTGAGTAAAATTTGCCAGGTAAATACAGCTACTCACCATACGCATATTATCCATCTGATTCTAATGGTAATCAGTCGCATTAGCAACTGTTTTCCTCTAACATTCGGGTGTGTTTTTGCTTGTATTAGGCACATCGATATTCAGTCAGCGTGTCACAGTGCACATCTAAATATTTCTTGGTATGCTGTACATGACTACACAACACATTATTTTAAGTGTGTTACCTCTATTAGCATAAAAATTAGCTTTAAATCTAACAAAAATTTTAATTTTTCCCTTTTAATGTTCAGTTGGTGTCAGCTTTAAAATAATTCCTAATTTAAGAATGAATCTGATATTCTCTATCATATGATTTTGTTTCATTAAAAGTCTTACTGCATAAGATGGCTTCATGATTAGCTTCTTTTGTTTGGTTTTAATTTTACAGGCAAGTATTGCAACCAAATTCGAAGGAGCAGGAATGTTTTCTGCTGATGGTGAATATGTAGAATTTAGTCAGACTATACTTCTAGATGGTCCAGTTGAACTATGGCTTTGTGAAATAGGTAAGCTGTTTTTTACATCTTGTAGCATTCTGTGTTAACTTTCATAGTTTTTTTTATAATACTTTTCTTCTTCCCAAACCATCGTTGGTCACCCCATGACTGTTTCCACTTCAGTGGAACTGTTGGAGTTCGGGAGGCTGCTGTATCAGATCCATTTCCAGCCATCCAGATCTATGTTCTCTGTGTTTTCCCAAAAAATCTGAATGTTGGGACAATTTGTAACAAATAAGTCAATATAATTGTTGTATTTTTAGTGATGATTAATTGATAAACAAGCTTGGACCTGGTTGCCACCAATATAACGTTGGAAAGTAGTTCAGAAAACATTAAGGTTTTTGAAATGATTGTTCAGCAGTTGCGAGGTAGCAACACTTTTATTTCCTCGAAAGTTCAGCTTGACCAACCACCTTTTACAATTTTTACCATGAATTATTTATCGGAACTTCATATTCAAAGAAAGCAGGCCCCAGCATTGTTGACATCACCACAAACACTTATTTGTACCCATGAAATCACTTGCTCATTACTCTGCAATGAAGATACTATCTTTTCTGGTTTACATTGTCTGCTTTACCACAACATAGTCATTGTTCTCAATTCTTTTACAATACTACTTGATGCAGAAGCTCCACATCGCTACATACCACACAATAGCAAAACACTTTTCTTTTCAATCGAAGCCATACCTAAACCAACCTATTCTCCGGCCACATTGGCTGCTACTTTTCAAGTCCTCCTCCTTACTCGACTCCTGACTCGACTGACTCCTGACTGCTGCCTCATTCACCGAAACTTGTCACGTGGCAGTCCAGTTACAGATATATCGCCTGATTGCCCCAGTATAGTTACAAGTTCCTACAAAAGGACATGTCCAAATTCCTTCTCTTTCCTTGTCCTCATACTCTCTCTTACCTCTATTGATCTCAAGTCAGGTGTAAAGCAATTAGCAAGGAAATATATTCCTTGTAACACCAATGTGACTTAGATCAATCTCACATTATTGGGACATTCTCCATTTGGTTACCTTCCATTTAATAACATTCAAGATCATATTAGTAATGCAGTCTTCACTCACTTTGAAGATGTGTTCGTAAAACATCAAGTGTTTCTTTTTAATTTATCATGTGATTGGTTCTGTATTGTTGTAGAATTCTTATTCATCTCTCAAAAATATTTACCCACATCTCTGTCTAAAATGTTTCTTAGTGTAATGCATTTTTTCCTTAATGAACTGTCTTATTTGTCTCTGTTAATTCATAATCAAATTTTCCTAGGCATACATTTCATCAGGTTTAGCAACCATGCTGAGTTTGGTTTTAAAGTTAATCTTATTTTTATGGAAGCATTGCCATTTGCAGTTGTACTTCCATTTTAACAGTTGCAATCCCTTTGAGACTAAATCTCTTCTTCCACTACAGCATAGCCATCCCAGGCATCATACCTGTTCTGATGAAGAGTCCTGTCAAGAACTCCCATAGTATGTCTCAAGTACTCCATTCCATCACCCAGATTTCACTCATAAGCAAATTACTTATGTTATGATCCATCCCACATTCCACAACTCCTGTTTTTTCGCTACCAAATCCAAAGTCTCATGTTTATCACAATGTTTTTCATGCTTTTGAGCAAATTGACCATATCCTGTAATCTGTAATGATCACCCTTCTTTTTCACATATAGACTCACAAATATTACATCAGACAACTCAATGGTGATAAGACCAGGAGGTAGATATTATAAATATCTACCTCTTGACTCAAACAAACTGTTTCTAATGAGAAATTTTCCCTTGGGGTGGAGTAGTTGTATCAAAAGCTATGACCATGTCACATATTTTATTCCCTGATACTCGTGAAAAGTTCTGATTGCTAAATTATTGCCTTAGATTTTGTTATCAATCTC